>CM021100.1:349486421-349847578 GCA_007115665.2 Sequoiadendron giganteum
TAACCCTAAACCCTTAAACCTTCTACCCTATACCCTCAACCAAATACCCTCTACCATCAACCGTATTCCCTCAACCCTCAAACCTTAAACCCTAATACCCTAGAAACCATCAACCCTATAGGTCCTCCACCCTAATCCCTCAACCCTATACCCTCAACCTCTATCACTTTCTCCCTATCTATACATATCACCTCTCCATCCTTCCCTCCCTCCTACCCTCTCTAATTGTATTTATCTACCATCTCCATCTTTCTATGTACCTCTCATTCAATCAATCCCTACCACCCTCTCCCGCTACCTCTATCCATCTCTCTTTATGTCCCTCCCAATCTATCCCACTATCTCTCTCTCCCTCTCTCTCATGTCTCTCCCTCCCATCCCCTCTCTCTCTCAGGTCTCTCCCTTTGGAAACATACCTAGGTAACTCTCTCTTTGTCTCTCTCCCCTCTCTCTATCTATCCCTCCAACCCTACCTAGATAAGTCCCTCTCACTCCACCCCCCTCTTTCTCTACCTCTATCAGGTCACTCCCTCCCATACCCTCTCCCTCTCTCAGGTCTCTCACTCACACTCCCTCTCTCTCCCACTCCCTCTCTCTCACACTCCATCTCTCTCACACTCCCTCTCACTACCTATCTCTCAAGTCTATCCCTCTCACCCCCCTCACACTCTCAAGTCTCTCCCTTTGGCACCCTACCTACATAACTCTCTCTTTCTCTCCTTCTCTCTCTCTCCCTCTCTCTCTCCCTCCTCAATTCTCCCACCTCCCTCTCTCTCTCTCCTCTCCTCACCTCTCTCTCTCTCTCTCTCTCTCTCTCCCTCCCTTTATCCCTCCCACCCTTACCAAGCTAAGTCCCTCTCACTCCAACCCCTTCTCTCCCACTCCCTCTCTCTTAAACTCTCACTTCCACCCCCTCTCCATCTCTCTAGACTCTCTCTCTCTAAATTCTCCTTTAGTCTAAAGACATACATAAATGGATACATACAAGAATAATACATATGCACATATAATCTTACATCCATACAAGCATACATACATACATTTGTAGATACAATCTAACATACATAGAGGCATACATACAATATATATGCATTGATACATACATACATGACATACAAGCATACGTGTACATACAAACATACAAATATATCAACATACATTCAATATATTAACATTTAATATAAAGGAATACATAACGCGAGCGCATTATAACCTGCTCGCGTTATGTCTTAGTTGACATGTTTGTCACAAAAGCAAAAACCATGTGAAAAGTAAGATATAATGTGAGTGCATTATAACACGCTCGCGTTATATCTTGATTTGGGAATTCCCAAGCCTTAGGCTTGGTATTTTCCTTAGAATACCAACCCCAAGGCTTGGAGGGCATTCCCAATGACCAGAGACGTGTTTTTAAAAAATCTTCCATATTTCTCATAATCAAGTTTGTGCTCACCATCAAAATTGCACGTGGTTAAATATTGAAAAAATTGAACACATGGGTAATGGTGGGTTCTCTCTTAGCTATCCAATGATGTAATTTTTTTCACTTTCTGAAAATGTTAAGCCTTTCATCCATAATTTATTTTATCTGTATGTCTTTTTTTTGCCAAAAAGCAATGTTTGGTATTTTTTTGGTTATAAATTAACTATTCATCAATCTTTCAAATAAATTACATTTTTGGAAACTAGACTCCATTCTACAATTTTTATTTTTTTATTTTTTTTAAAATCAATTAGTTTCCAAAATTTGTAGGGGTAGCACGGCCAAAATTTTGTTTTTTAGGAAATGTCCAATTCAAAAATTAGTAAAAAATCAAATATTCATTAAAAAAATATCAGAAAAATCATGCATCAACTACATATTGTTAGCTAACTTCTGACCATTGTGAATTTAAAAATACTAAAAAAGTGTTCACCGTACGAGGGTCTTACAAGAGTTGCTATGTTATGTTTTTTCTAACAAAAATAACACCAATTTATGTACGTCCCTCGTTTGAACCCCTTAATCTCAACCATTTTCAAAATAAACTAGTATTTTAGAAAGTAGACTTAGAGCACTTGAATCCTTCTTTATTTTTCATCTCAAAATTTTGAGTGTAAGTATCCTCAATTTCATGTCCAAGTTCAGTATTTCCTGATTTCAGAAAAAAGTTGTCCACTTAAGTCCCCTTTTTGGGAACCATCTTTGTGCACTTACCCGTGTTATTTATGGTTCCAGTAGAGTCTTTGACAGTGTTCTCAAAACCTACATAATAGAGAAATGGTGGTTAATTCTTGGAATTTTGATTTTTTGTGAAACGAGATAGATGTGCCATAACAGAGAATCGATGAGCTAAAATACTACACCTATGTGCTATAAAAACCTATGAATGTGCTAGAACAGTCTACTAATGCACTAAAATAAATTACGAATGCACCAAAATACTCCCTGTATGCACTCAAATATGGTACGCATGCACTGAAAGTTTTCCCGGATGCACCAAAACAGTGCTCATATGCACCAGAGAAGTTTTTGGATGCACCAAAAGAACTCATGATCACACTAAAAGACTTCACGTCTGAACCTATAAAACACACTTTTCCATAAAACTTTAATAAAAGGGGCTAGGGCCCCACGGTAGGCACTAATTTATTTGTGGTATAAATTTGGGGGATTAACAACATAAAATCCTACACCCATCAATGAAACATTTTATATAAAATGAATTGAAATAACAAACTAAGTTGTTATGACCATCCTCTCAAATCGTCCTATTGCTCTCTAATCTTAAGGATCTCTAAATTCATGCTCTTAGATTTGTATGTTGCACATGAATTCACAAGATGACAACCTAAGTGACAAGAAAATTTGTGAAATGCAAAGCTACATGCCTACATTAACATATTTTTGGTATTTTTGATATGAAAGCTAAATGAAATATGAGATTGTTGCTATGCAAATGGTGTTAAGATGACTGATGTTGTTGTAATGAAAATCTAAATTCCATTCTATGATGAAAAATTAATGCAACACTAAAATTCTATAAAGTAAAATTTCCATGATAACAATGCTAAATGATATGCAACTCTAAAATACTCTCAATTACTCTCAATTGCTAAGATATTTTTTGTAGCATAAGTTTATGATGAAATCCTTGTTGAAAACTTGTAGAATGATCTCTTATTTATAGATTTTTCCAAGCCTTGAGTGAGGTGGAAGAGATGGATAGTCAAGATCATGATCCTAAGAGATCAATGGTGGGGCACAAAGAGGTTGGAGGAATTCACGGAGGTTGCTCCATTTGGAAGGGCAAATCATCCAAGTGTCAAAGAGCATCAATTAGAAAGAGGATACGTGTGTCTCCAAGGAGGTTAGGAGGTTAAATGAATATTTCTAATTTAGAAATTAGAAATAAATGAAATCATGTGACATGTGATGATGTGCAGGGTGATTTGAAGGAAGTTAGGAAATTATGGAGAAATGTGACAAATTTGAATTAAAATTTCAAATTTAACGAGGAAGGGGAATAATCAAATAAAAAATTATTTAAATTTGTGTATTTAATTAATTCAAGAGGGAAGATGATTTTTTAATAGAATAATTAAAGGTGTGAACTATACAAATAAATTTATCAATTTATTTATATAGGTAGAGGAATTAAAATTAATTAATTAAATAACTAGTATTTAATTAATTTGTGCTCCAGACCATTTTTAGGTGTATACACTATGAATATTGATTTGAATGCTTGCTTGAATCATAAAACCCTACATCACAAATATTAGCTCAAAATGAAACATAATGCATGATGACTTTGACATGATGCTTGAATCTTGAATAATTCTCCAAAATGCTTGATAATCAACTCTTGAAGGCTCTTGAATACTCTTGTGAACTCTTGTGTAAGTTCTCTTGATTTCTTATGAATTTATAAGATTTCGTAGATGAAATTATGTGAAATAACCTTGTATTTATACTTGTTTATGCCAAATTTCCCAAAATTGCAACACTACAAGCTAACATCAAATCTAGGAGAATAAAATCTTGCCAAGAATTTGAATTTAAATTAGGTCTAAGCAAATGGGACTCATATTCTAGTTGAGGCATATAAGTCCTTGTAGGCTAATCTCGAGATATAATTTTCAAGAAATTTTATGTTTTATGCTAAATTCATGTTTAGGCCCCCAAAACTTAGGTGAGACCCATACGCCCAAGGTGGTGTATGAGTCCCATATCACTAAATCCGGGCCATACAAACCAAAATCATTAATTTTGATTGGTTGTTAGATATGTTTTGGGATTATCCTCGAAAAGATGTATTAAATAAAGCTCATGGAGGCAAAATAAGACCAAATAAGGCATAAAGAAGCCTAGTTTTAGCAAGGAGGGCCCAAACAAGTGTGAAAATGTAGAGGGATACATTTTCCTACACTATAGACACATCAAGATAAAATTAATGGGTCTACAATAGTAAATATCCTCTAATTTTATCTAAAATTAGGAATAAACTTGATGTTTTCTTTATTAATAACTTTCCTTAAGGAGCTAGAATGGAAAGCTTCCAAATAAACTTTATATAGATCCTCACACACACACTTAAAAAGATCCTTATGCAATTCAAAGGGAAAACCATCACACCAATGACCTATCATTGGCAATCATTTGAATAGACTCCTTAAGATTAAAAAAAACTAATAGAAAATGATCATAAAGGGCTAATAAGGAAAATATAGAGATATTATTGAAGGGTGTGATCTTGTTTAGGATGATTTTATCTAACTATTAAAACTTGTTCATAGTTCTTAACAAAGGTTGTGAGGATTTCCATTAACACCCTAAGAATTACTTGATCATATTTGATCTTCTTGATGCCATGAAATGTGTGACAAGATCTAATATCTTTGAAAAAATTGGAATCTCTATCTCTCACTTTAAGCCAATGAAGTCTGACCTTAACATGAGTACCTCTAGCATCATGCTTATATGAACTATTTATTTCTATTGTGTCAAATCCACCAACCTAATTTGCAAGGAAAGAGAGAATGGATGGTCTTCAAGAATTATCATGGACTCATGGGGATCTATGGTAGTGGCCTCCTATACACATCACCAAAAAATTTCTAGTTGGTAACCATAGATGTGGGGGTAAAAGCACAAAGTTGTGTCACACTTTTAGCCAACTTATCAACACAATTGATTTTAAGTATTTCTAACTAAAAATCAATTTTGGTCAAACCTATGATCTAGTGAGATTCATTCTAGCTAAGTTAGATACTTCCACAACTTTTTCAACAAAAATTGTTGGCTAAAATTATATGGAGCACCACTTTGAGTCCAATTTATAAAAAAAAAACAATATTTGAAAAAATTGAAGTTTCAATAACTCATGCCAATGTAAATACTATTTTTTTTAAAATTTAAAAATATCCTTTTGTAGATCCATAAGTGTCATCTTCAAAAATATATTTATTTTAATAGTTTAATTATTATTTATATTTTATTTTTTACTTATACTAAAAGTAGGTTATCATCATAAAATATTAGGTTTATTACCATGCCAAGGAAAAATACTAAAACTTATTAAAAAATTGAAAAAATATGATGCACTAGATAAAAGAATCTATTTCAAGATGGTAAAATTTTTTTTTCCATTTTAGATAAATATTTAATATTAAAGTTGATGTCTGATGGAAACAACTATTTTTTTGATTCACACACATTTTAATATATATTTATCAAAATTGGAAAAAAAAATATATCCATTGACTAAAGTTTCAAGTTATGAATACACACAAAAAATTGGAAAGAAAAATAAATAAAATTTACTATAAAAATTTTGATATCCCATGCAACTTCAATTTTCAACATTTTATCAGCAACTAAATTATAGTGTTAATTTATTAAAAACTAGCTTAAAATAATTTTTAATTTTTTTAAAAAAATATAAATATTAAATATACTAAAAAATGCATATTTTACTAGTTTACATCATTTCAAAATTCAAAACATATAATCCACTTTTTAGTGATTTAAATTTAAAATTTTGATTAGCGTTGGTTGTTTCCTTTATAAAGTGTGACACAAATTTGTGCTTTTACCCATGGAGGAAGCAAGATTGGCACCAAATCGCCATATTCAACTAAACAATACAACTAATTAGTTGAGTGGGTTGGGGTTAAATATTATATATCTTCTTGATACATGATCCAATCAATATTGATGACTTGAATAAAATAAGTATTTAAGAAGAATTAAATCTTACAACTCTAAGGAATCCTCACTTGCCATTGAATTTTGACCTAAACGGGAAAGTGATAAAACAAGATGAAATTTAGTAAAAACTCCATTAGGAGGGAAAAGAAACTAGAAAAAATATATATATATTAACATTTAAATCATAGTAAAATTGAGGAATTTAAATAACTTGTTAGATCCATCTTGGAAGTTACATGAAATATGCCAAAAAGGCTGGTTGTGGAGGAAATCCAAGTTGGGATTGAAAAAACCTAATTTATTACATATGTTATAAAAAACCTCTCATTCACTAGCTATCTAATGTATAGGTAATTCCCCATAGTTATCATATGCCATCTCAACCATAATGAAATACCCACACATAATTTAAGTGGTGGAAGGCATTGAATCAACAATCCATCACCACAAAATACATCTCTCAATAGCATTATTTGAAGCATAAAAAATTATGATTCTAAAAGAATGATTGTGGATATTTAAGAGAGTCTAGATCATATGTTTAGAGGGGACATAACTATGTTCAACAAAATGAATATTCCACATAGGAGAGATAACTTCGACAAACCCTCTATTTCTAGTATCATGATTGTAGTAGTATAGTATGAATGGCCATATGTAAATAAAAAGTATCCAAATCTAGCTACTTATAATGAGTATGGACTACAGGGAATAATTCCCAAGGATGTTAGTGAGGCCTTAGAAATTCTAAGAAAAAATTATGATTGAGAGTCGACCAAATCCTTGTTATTTAGCTCTTAAAGACTAGAATAAAAGATCTATAAAAACTTTGAGGAAAAAGAATCCAACTAAATTTCTCAGGATGAAATCCTCCATTTCATAGAAACATATCCTCCATCCTCCAAGAACCCAAGGTGAGTACGAGATATTCATAACTTCTTTGGCGATGCGGAGGAATGAACAAAATCTTTTGGTTGTGAAGATAAGATCGACATTAGTTGTGACATCCAATAAAACTTCAATTTGGAGGATGGCTCAATTGAGGGTGGCACAACCTATTTCCTCTTTTCAAAAGGTTTTGAAGCAACTAATTTTTACACCTTGGTAGAAAAATAATTTTAAATTGGCTATATTTTTTATTTGACCCCACTATTGCTAGCATTTTTACCTTTGTGATGTGATATTGTAGTCTATTTTTCCTTAGATGTTAAGGTGGGAACCTCTATAGACTGGGGAATATTAGTTGATTGGGGATATCATTTTAAATAAGGATTGGATAGAGGTTAATGATTGGATTGACATCAGAAACACATATTTGGGTAAATTAATGTAAAAAACTTGTTGGGTACATGGAAAATGTTATCAATTTGAGTGTCAAAAATTCTTTCAAATATTTTGATAAGTCAATCGCAATGTAGAAAATTTCATTTGGACATACCTACTAAATACTCTCAAGATCCATACAAATAATTTTCCCAAAGAGGAAGATGATATACATTAGAAATTTCATGTATGGAAGGGGTATATTGAAAAACTCAAGGCATACTTGCATATGGAGTTTCTTTTCATTTGAGACTATAAAGTCTCAAGTCTATGGTTGAAAGACTAACAAGGACAAAAAGGAATACTAGGGTCCATGCTTAAGGATGGTATAAATAAATATAGTATCAACATGGATTTCCTAAAAAATAATAAAAATAAAGAACCTTTTAGTGAGTTTCTACATAATATCAAGCTAGACATCATGGGCAGTAGAGTGCTTGGTGACCCATTCCTTGAGAATTTTTTTATGGGGGTTCTCCTTACAAGATAAACTATGAGATCAAAAATATCTAACAATCTACAAGAATTATCAAATTAAAGGGTGGGTAAGACCACATGTTTTGAAGATTTATAGTGAGTACCTTGTAAAATACCTTCGAGACAAAGCTTTGGGGACACTTGCTTAGAGGTTCCATTTTATAGAGCCACCAAATTATAAAAACCAACATGCGTTTTTGGGTTTAATTCATTTGAGGCCATATAAAGGAAAAACTAAAAAATATTTCCTATTCCAAGGATGCAAATTGACATAATTGAAACCACATATCATAGAAAAACAAAATTAATAGAAAATAGCAACATAGACCAACATTTGTTGGATTTTGTGGTTGTGTTGCTAATATGTGGTTGTCATTGATGTCAACACTATTAGCATTGATGTCCTGAAGGCTATTTATGTCGAGGATATTCAGAAAATTATAATAAATATGTTGAAGGTTGTCTGTGAAGTTGTGAAGTTCAGTGTGGTGGAAATTTTAGAGTATGTTGGTATTCAGAAGTTTCACTTTAAAGGGTTTGTTGTTGAGCCTATCTAGTTCATTCTCCGGAAGTTTCAGAGGTGCACATCAAGATTGAAGAAAGTTCTAAGTTTATGTGTCCTACATTTATTTTTTTACTATAGCTAGTGTTTTTGGAAGAAGAGAATGTAATTCTGGTCATTTGAGTTGTTGCATATGCTTCTATGATGTTCGTTGATGTTTATAGATTGGGCTCTGTCTTTTTTGCACGTCCGCATTGATTGGTGTGATCGTGATCGGAGATTTTTCCTTTGTGTGTTCATGTTTTCATGTTCTTGGCCAACATGGTGGTTGTAGTGTGTTATGGATCCTTGTGGATTAATTTTTTAATGTTTGACGTGTTTGAGGATTTTTTTTAGGTCTTCATTATGTTGTGACCGACTTTGGTTGGTGTGCATTGAGATTTGTTCATGAATTGGGCTAACAGTTTGTATTCATCTATTATTTTATTTTTGGGCGACAAAGTTGTTGATGTAATGCCATGAAGCGGATATATAATTGAGTGATTATTTCTTCATTTTGATATATGTGTGAAGTGTGTAATGTGAAATGTGCAAGTGCTATGTGCGAATAAAGATCAGATCATTCGATTGCAAGCAAAGTGTGAAGAAGTGTTTATGTGCCTAACCAGAACTGTCATCAAGCTTTTGAAGAAGCTACTTTCTCAATTCAATCTCTTCAAATGGATTTAATCTAAATTTTTTATGTAAGGCAGTGTGTCTTCTTTGAGCAGTGAGCTCTAGGCAGTGTGTTTGAATGCATGTGCATTCCTTATTTATTTTCCTTATACTTTTAACAAGGTATAACTTGTGGATTAACTTCCACCGTGGTTTTTCCCCTAACAGGGTTTCCACACAAAAAATTTGGTGTTATGTGTTTCTGATGTGTTATTGATTCATGCTTTCACTGTTATTTATCAAATCTGAGATTAAAGGTTAATAAGGTTAAATAAGTTTTAAATTTTGTGACAACTGATTCACCTCTCAGTTGTCTATCCTTGTTTTTCCAACAATTTATATCAGATTAGGTTCCTCTGAAGAATTTGAATAGATTGAGGTGATCCGAGATGGCATCATACAAGAAGGATAGTCCTAGATTCGATGGAATAAACTACTCTCAGTGGAAGGCTAGAATGGAGTGTCATTTGATGTACATTGGTGAACCCTTCAGGAAGATTACAAAGAACATATATGTTATTCCTTAGAATGGTCCCTCTACTCCTGATGAGATCAAAGAAGCTGAAACTAATATCAAGGCTATAGAAGCACTATTGAGTGTTCTGACAGATTCAAAGATGACAAATGTGATGGGTCTGAAAACAACATATGAGATCTGGAAGAAGCTGGAAACATTGTATGAAGGAGATGCACAAGTGAAATTTTCTAAGCTACAAAGTCTGAAAGGTAAGTGGGAAAACTTGAAAATGAGCGAAGATGAAAACATTATTTCTTTCATGCAAAAATTAAATGAACTAGTGATGGGTATTAGATGTGTCGATGGAATCTTGGATGAAGAAGAGATTGTAGCTAAAGTGCTCAGATCATTGCCTACTTCTTACAAAATGAAAGCTCATGCTATTGAAGAGCTCAAAACAGTAACAAATATGACAAGAGATATGTTGATTGGTAAGCTTTATGCCTTTGAATTGAGTGAATTCAGTGAATCTACCCCTAAGACAGAATCTGCATTTAAAGCTATTGTATCTAGAAGAAACCAACAGAGATATGATCTGGGAGAAATTTCTAGAAATACATTCAATTATGAAGATGAGATGAAACAGATTAAAGATGAAGAAAGAGAGTTAGAAGAGATGGAAGCATTGATTGTGAAAAAAGAAGCCAGAGGACAAGGTAAGTATAAAGGAAAGTTTCCTATTAAATGTTCCTCTTGCTATAAGATAGTTCATTTTGCATCAAGGTGTCCTAAAAGAGTTCCTAAGTTCAAACCTAACAAGCCTAGATTTCAAAAGAATTGTTATTATGTTGAAGGTGTTACTGATGATGAATTTGATAAAGAAAATGGAAATAAAGATGGATGGGTATTCATTGCTATCAAGGAAAATGGTCTGGTGTCCACTGAATCTACTAATGATAAGAATGTTGAGAAAGATCTTGCAGCCAAAATTCAAGAAAAGGATGAGTGGGTGATTGACAGTGGATGCTCACATCATATGACTGGTGACAAAATAAAGTTTATAAGCTTGGAGAAATATGATGGTGGTGTTGTAATATTTGGAGATAACAATGCCGGTGTGATTTGTGGTAGAGGCACTATTTCTCTTCATGGTAAATATAATACTGATGATGTCCTTTATGGAGAAGGATGGAAGCATAATTTGTTGAGTGTTGGACAGATGGTCGACAAGGGATGCAATCTTTTGTTCAAAGATGGAAAATGCAGGATACTGAGAAGCTCTAGAAATATAATTTCTTCAGGTCAAAGATAAGAGGTAACATTTTTCACCTAAGTGTTGCTAGTGAAAGTTGTTTAATTGCTCAAGTTGATGTAAGTTGGTTATGGCATAGGAGGTTGTGTCATGTGAATTTTGATAACATTGTTAGAGTAAGCTCCACTCAAGCAGTTAGAAATCTTCCTAAGCTAGTGAATCCTACTAACACCATATGCAAGGAATGTCATATGGGAAAGCACACTAGAATTTCTTTTCAGAGTAAACAACATCATTCTAATGGAGTACTAGAGCTGGTATATACTAATCTATGTGGTCCCTTCAGAATTAGAAGTCTACAAGGAGAAAATTACTTTATGTTGCTTATTGATGATAACTCTAGGATGATATGGGTTGCTTTCTTGAGAGAAAAACATGAAGCATTAGAAAAGTTCAAAATTTTCAAAGCTATGGTTGAGAATGAGACAGGGTTGAAGATTAAATACTTAAGGTTAGACAGAGGTGGTGAGTTCACTTCCCGGGAGTTCAATTCTTTTTGTGAAGAGCATGGTATCAAAAGATAGTTATCTACTCCCCGGAATCCTCAACAGAACGGAGTTGTAGAGAGAAAGAACAGAACAATTCTAGATGTTACTAGAACTATGATGTTGGAAGGAAATGTTCCTCATATCTATTGGAGATAATTTGTAAGCATTGTTGTATATACTATTAACCGGGTAAATGTCAATGGTAATTTTGGTAAGACTCCTTTTGAGCTGTGGTTTGGTTATAAGCCTACTATTAAATATTTCAAAATATTTGGAAGTAGATGTTATATCAAGAGAGATGAAGATATAGGCAAGTTTGATGCTAGGAGTGATGAAGGAATATTTATGGGTTACTCTACTAAGAGCAAGGCCTACCGGTGCTATAATAGAAGATTAAAGAAAATGGTTGAAAGCGCAAATGTAAGATTTGATGAGGACATTGCTAGATCATCCAGATACTATGGATATGATTCAAATGACCAACATTATGGTACTGATAATGGAAATAATGCTTAGACACATAATCAAGTTCAAATTGTTCTGGTGAATCAAGAGAGTCTAGAAGGAGAAGCTAGTGGAAGTGCAGAAGAAAGAATGGAAGAACCAAAAGTTCGAGAGAATCCCAAAGTTTTGAGGTATGTAAAGCTAAATCATTCTAAAGATCAGATTATAGGAGATAAGAACAAAGGTGTGTAGACTAGAAGAAGAATTGCAGAAGAGTATTGTCTGATTTCCAAGACTAAGCCCAACAATTTCAATGAAGCATGTAAAGATGAATATTAGATGGAAGCAATGAAGGAAGAACTGATGCAGATAGAGAAAAATGATACATGGATTCTTGTTCCTAGACCTCAAGATAAAAATGTGATTGGAACCAAATGGGTCTTTCAAAATAAGTTGAATGAACAAGGAGAAGTGGTCAAGAATAAAGCAAGACTAGTATGTAAAGGGTACTCACTGATGGAAGGTATTGATTTTGAAGAAACCTTTGCCCCTCTTGCTAGAATTGAAGTTGTAAGATTTTTTCTTGCTTATGCTACCTTTAAGAACTACAAATTCTATCAAATTCCATGTAATGTCAACTTTTCTAAATGGTGATCTAGAAGAAGAAGTATATGTTGATAAATTGGATGGATTTCAACTGATTGATAAGGGAGATATGGTTTTTCGATTGAAGAAAGCACTACATGGAGTCAATAAATCCCCTAGAGCCTGGTATGCTAGACTGGATAAATACTTGTTGAAGCTTGGATTCAATAAAGGTACCACTTTTAGTAATCTATATTTTAAGATGGATCAAGATAAAGAGTCGATTACTCAAATATTTGTTGATGACGTCATTTTTGAAGGTGATGATGACTTATGTATGAAGTTTCCTAATGAAATGAAAAGTGAGTTTGAGATGTCAATGATTGGAGAGCTGAAATTCTTTCTGGGATTGTAAATTACTCAGTTAGACAATGGAATATTTATATCTAAGTCTAAATATGTAAGAGTTACTAAAAATTTTTGGCATGGAAGACTCAAAGCCTGTTGGTACACCCATGGTAATTAGATGCAAGTTAACACGAAATGATGATTCTCCTAAGGAAAATCAAACAAGATACAGGTCAATGATCGGTGGATTACTTTATTTGACTCAGACCAGACCAGATATCATGAATGTTGTATGTATGGTTGCTAGATATCAAGTTGATCCAAAGGAATCCCATGTGACTATTGTAAAAATAATTTTCAGGTACTTGAAAGGGACAGTTGATTTTGGTCTTTGGTATCCTAAAGATGATGATCTTACTTTGAGTTCCTAAACTGATGCAGATTGGGTAGGAGATGTGGATGACAAGAAAATTACTAGTGGTGGTTCCTTCTTCTAGGGGAAGAAGTTGGTGTCTTGGTTAAGTAAAAAGAAGAATTCCATTTCCTTATCTACTGTTGAGGCAGAATATACTGTTGTTGCAAACAATTGTACTCAAGTAATAAGGATGAAGAAGATGCTGAGAGATATTAGAATTGAGTATGATGAACCTATTTCTATATTTTGTGATAATTCAAGTGCCATAAATTTTTTTAAGAATTTGGTGCTGCATTCCAAGATAAAACATGTATCTATCAAAAATCACTTTTTGAGAGATAAAGTGAGTGATAAAAAAGTTGGACTAGAGTATGTTCCTACTAAGGAACAAATTGCAGACATCTTTACTAATCCATTGCTTAAGGATAATTTTGAGTATCTTAGAGGGAAGTTAGGGGTGATTTCCCCTCCTAATCAGAACTATGATGCAAGTCTTTGCATTAGTCTGTGCATTTATAGTCATATCTTGTTTTGGATTGATGTTGTGGTGGTTGCTCCTCAGGGGGAGTAGTCAAATGATTTAGATATGTGGCTCAAATCTTGTGTACCTTTTCCATTGATGTCAAAGGGGGAGAAGAGTAATGTGAAAAAAAATGAGGAGAAGAGTAATACTAGAAAAAGAGAGAAGAACAGTACAATATCTAAGGGGGAGACTGTTGGAGAAGAGTTAGTTGTGTTGATGGTACTTTTCACATCATGTGTTGCCATCAATGCCAAAGGGGGAGATTGTTGGATGTTGTGGTTGTGTTTTTGGTATGTGGTTGTCATTGATGTCAACACTATTAGCATCGATGCCCTGAAGGCTGTATATGTCAAGGATATTGAGAAAATTAGAATAAATATGTTGAAGGTTGTTTGTGAAGCTGTGAAGTTCAGTGTGGTGGAAAGTTCAGGATGTTGGTATTCATAAGTTTCACTTTAAAGGGTTTGTTTTTGAGCCTATTTAGTTCATCCTCTGAAATTTTCAGAGGTGTGCATCAAGATTGGAGCAAGTTGTGAGTTTATGTGTTCCTACAGTTATTTTGTTACTGTAGCTGGTGTTTTTGGAAGAAGAGAATGTAATTCTAGTAATTTGAGTTGTTGTGTATGCTCCTGCAATGTTCATTGATGTTTCTAGATCATGCTCTATCTTTATTGTACGTCTGCATTGATCGATGTGATCGTGATCGTATATTTTTCCTTTGTGTGTTTGGGTTTTCATGTTCTTGGTTGACATGGTTGTAGCGTGTTGTGGATCCTCGTAGATTAATTTTTTAATGTTTTTCACATTCGAGGATGTTTTTTTAGGTCTTCATTATGTTGTGACTAACTTTGGTTGGTGTGAATTGAGATTTGTTCATGAATTGGGCCAACAGTTTGTATTCATCTATTATTTTATTTTTGGCCAACAAACTTGTTGATGTAATTCCATGAAGTGGATATACAAGAGTGATTGTTTCTTCATTTTGATGTATGTGTGAAGTGTGTAATGCAAAGTGTGCAAGTGCTATGTGTGAATAAAGATCAAATCATTTGATTATAGAGCAAAGTATGAAGAAGTATTTTTGTGCCTAATCGGAACTGTCATCAGGCTTTTGAAGAAGCTACTTTCTCAGTTCAATCTCTTTAGATGGATTTAATCTAAAAGTTTTATGTAAGTTAGTGTGTCTTCTTTGAGAAGTGAGCTCTAGGCAGTGTGCCTGAATGCATGTTCATTCCTTATTCATTTTCCTTATACTTTTAACAAGGTATAATTTTTGGATTAACCTCCACCATGGTTTTTCCCCTAACAAGGTTTCCACGCAAAAATCTTGGTGTTATGTGTTTCTAATGTGTTATTGATTCATGCTTTCACTGTTATTTATTAGATCTGAGATTAAAGGTTAATAAGGTTAAATAAGTTTTAAATTATGTGACAACTGATTCACCCCCCCTCTTAGTTGTCTATCCTTATTTTTCCAACAACCTTCTCCTACCATGAAATAATCTTTTCAATGGATCTCTCTTGCTTCAAACTTATACGTAGAAATTTCCAAGAACTATAGCTCATTATTAATTTTTAAACTCTCCCAATATAATAAGACTAAGAATAGATCTTCCACACTCTCTATGGACTCTTAAGTTGATTTTCTTTGTGAATGACATAATTTTACAAGTGATTTGACCAAGAATTTAATTAATACCATCACCTATGTTGGTAGGTTAGGGATTTCTCTCTATATTTTACTAGTCCTATGATGGTCTTCTCCATCTCACATTCATCGATTATTAAGAATTCCACCATGCATGAGGATTGAATTCTTATGTAATATAGTTTGTATGCATTTACCTTTGCTAACTTATGTCCTTCAACTCACTCTCTAGGTCTCACCAAATGGGCAATGAATTTATCGAGTAGGAAGATCACCTAATGAAACTTCTAAAATTGTGAAAGTATGTATTAGGACAAAAAATGAGAATTTGTATTTAATTAAAAAGCATTTTGATATTGCATCTTGGGATTTATTCAAGTCTTATGTAAATTCATGGCATAATATTATGAAATATTTAATGGCTATATTCTTGAGGGTTGTAGATAGTAAGCTAAGCATGATGAAATGCAAGTAATCCTAACAAAGGGACTACAATGTACTAAAATATTATGTAATACCTTATTTAAAATCTACTACAAGAAATAATTGTGATGTTAGAAAAAGGGATCTAGGGCTTAAACCACACCCTTTCCAACATCACAAGAGAAAATGATTAAAAGTGATCTCAAACACCCACTTAGCTACTAACCCCAATGGAAGAGCCAAAATGGTGGAATAGGGTTTTAATCCTTTCCTTTTGGGGGTAGTTTTGTGTGATTTGATATTGATTAATTGATTAATTTGATGATGCAAAGATGTTCCTAGGTTAGTTATAAAAATTAGCAAATTGAGATGATTTCTAGAATTAATAGAACTCATAAACAAAAACATAACTCAAGACATCATAGTGTAGATACGGTATAAATTTGGGCTTTAAATAGTTAGATAGGGGCACTTGGCACCATAGTCTAGGAAGTAGGTACTAAAAATTAGACATTATTTTAATATTGCTCTCAGTCAGTGGGATATTTTCTTCTATACTAAAATTTGGAACTTTGTATGTTGCTAATAAAATCAGCTTCCCTTAATTTATTTACTTGTAGGGCTTGTATGCTTGAGTGAGCAATTAGATCATCAATCCTCCTTCAATTCACTTCAAATATATAACTTGCACACATGAAATAAGGGAAAGGGTTGTTTCATATATGGGCTTGCCTACGTCAAACCCCATTTTGGTATTTCTACCTCCATAATGCCTATGATAATGTAAAAAGAGAGCTTACCCTTAATCAAGCGAAGGCTAAATAATAAAAAAGTGATAAATTAATAATTGTTGTAACTCACAACTCAAATCTACATTCCTTGAGAAACTTAAGTCATTGTACTCGTTACAGTCAAGAAAAAATTGATAGTTTATTTAAAGTCTTGCAAGTGTTAGTAGTCACAAAAAATAAACATGAGACATGCACAAAATCACATGAAAATATATGTTGAAATGATGTTGCTCTAATTCCCCTAATTTTGTTCTTGACTACTTCAATTTCTCAATTCAAAATGCTAAAATAGCTTCTGAAAGTTGTTAGGAATAAATTGGTAAAAATGAATTATATATATATATGTAATTCCTTAATTTCCAAAAAACCAAATATTGATAATTGACAAATGATTTTGAATTTTTAAATATTAAAATGATAATACCAATAGCTGGACAAGGTCTCTGGCTGCCCTAGTTCAAAACTATTCTTTTTGGGGCCTTAAAAATCGGTATTAAATATTAGATCTTTATTTTTAGTTGCACTTCTCATTTTTCAAATATTATTATGAAATGAGAAAATTAAATGCATAAATAGGTCCAAACACATAAGGGGGGCTAAAACTAGTGTGAAATTATCAAGGGTGACAATTTAGGATCCTACATTTAACCCCCACTTTAGTGAGAGTATGAACTTATGCTCAAACTCATATTAAAGTAAGGAGAAAGCCAAGAAGGGTAGAGTTAAATCCAAACATTGAAAAGATAGGACAACATTGAATATAGGGAATGCGCTAGCCCCCAAGCTTAAGATCTTATGGAAAGACAATGTAAGGACAAAGGAACACACACGTGAGGTGTAATGCAGTATGAAAAACATAATTCTAGCATGAATATGAAATGTAAACACTACATGATACAAACACAATGTAAACACAATGAAAATGTTAAAAAAGGGGTATGGAAATCATGGACTAGCAAGATCCATAGAAATCTTACTATGATCCATACCCAAGGAATTCATGAATCACAAGCTGAAATTTTTTTATATTTATTAGGTGATCCATGAACCAAGCATCATAGGCCAGTGAAGTCTAATATTCACTAGGTGACCTTTGACAAGAAACAACATAGGCTACTGAAGTTTGGTATTCACTAGGTGAGTTTTCGCAAAAATAGAAAAATAAAACATACAAGAGCTAGTGAAATGCGATACTCACTAGGTGTGTTCTCATGTCAACAATACCACAAATTATAATCCTAATAATTATGATAAGGTGCTACAAAAATGATCAAAAAAATTGCATCACCATGCTCAATGTGTGTGAAAAATTTGAGGCACATAAATGAATGCATTCCCTCACCTTATAGTAATTAGTAGCACCAACCGGGAGAAATTACCTTTAAGGTAGAGGAAAAATATATATACAACATGATAAGACCATTAGAACTTTTTAGGAAACTCTATGCCAATGATATGTTCCAAAAAAATCTAACTCATGACAAGGGATTGTCTCCAAGACAAAGCCACATAACAAGACAAAATTTATCATGTAAGGGATCCACTAATCTAGGGTCGGTATAGACCATATTATTATGCTTGGAATCAACATCATTTCCTAAATGCTTATGCAAAAATGAACATAAAGAGGAATGACACATAAGAACAACATAACAAACTTTTGGGTTAACATGGAAGAGAACTAGTGGCTCAAAACTTCGCATCATTCCCAAAAGTAAACATAAGACAAGAATAAATTAAAAATATAAAGACCAATGGAGGTACAAATATAGATCAATGTTAGTTTTCTTTGTATCCTTGCACCAACAATAATAATACAGGTCATCCAAAGAAAACTAAAAAATACAAATACACACCAGGAAAAACATCACAGGAGATCACATCATGTGCAATAAAACACACAAAGATAAAAATAGGTGCTGCACATGTGGGTCGAACTAAAGAAAATAGTTTACATCCTAATATTTCTCATCATAAATGGAAGGTGGATAATACACTAAAAAATCTATAGCAAGAAGAGTACAAGTAGAAGCATCAAGTTCAACACACATCAAGTCACTCTCATTAGGAGGATCATCATGGCTTCCTCCATCTAAATTCATGTATTTAGAAATTATAAGAGCTAATTCATTATGTTATTATTTTTTTATTTTGCTTTATCTTCTTATTCACTAGCTGAATGTTTCACAAAATGTTCCATATTAGGGCTATCAATATGATTGCAAAAATTATCATTCATATAACCCTCTTTCATTCTTTTCTTAGGCTAGGATAGGTAAGGTTCAGCTTCATGGTTAGGCGAGGATGGTGAGCTGTAGTCAGGAAATGATGAAGGTGCATTATTGGGAGGAATTTCATTGGAATTGGATTGGATGGATGGATGGTCATTAGGTAAGGTTTTATGTTCTTTGGAAAGTTGGTGATCCATAGCATGACATCTTCATTTATGCTCTTTTGCACTACTATTTCTTCTCACATGATTTTTAGCTTGTGAAGAGATAATTGAGGTGTTCCCCAACATTGGTTGTTTTCTTCCTTTGGAGGAGGAATTGAAGGAACCACCACAGGTTGCAAGACCACCAGATTCTTAGCTTTCAATCTAAAAACTTTTTTTTCTTTTGAAGTAAAAATGTTGATTTTACTATTATCTCTTGGTATTTTATAATTTGGTGGATGTGGAAGCACAACATACATGTCAAGTGGTTTACAGAGGATACCCGATTTAGACTAAGGTTCATCCACTAAATGCGGCGTAGGAGGAACAACGATCGAAGTCATTGTAGAATAAGGAGCCTCGGGCAGTATACTACTAAGGAATAATTCATCTATATGCTTAGCTTTAAAGTTTTGATATGACATGAATAAAAATTCCTCACAAGGTTTAATGGGTTCAACTAGTTGAGGGAAAAAATAATGGGTAAGTGCAAGATGTTGAGTCCACGAAACATGGAAGTTTTTGCCTTAGCCAAAAAAATGAAATCGGCATTGCAAAAACGAGATCTCGTTTTTAATAAATGGGATCCTGTGTTTTAATAAATGAGATCCCATTTAGGCTCAGGATCCCAAGCCTAAAATCAAAAAAAGGGATCCCAATTTTTCAAATATGGGATCCCGCTTTTCAAAAAACGAGATCCCGTTTTGAAAAATTTCCATTTTTGATAACTTTTCAAAATAGGATCCCATTTTGTAAAGTTTCTGTTTTTGAAACTATCCATTTTTGAAAAAAAAAAAATTGGAAAATTTTAAAAGCGGATCCTGCTTTTGAAAGATTTCATTTTGGCAATTTTCAAAACGGGATCAATGGGATCCCATTTCATAAAAGCATTAAAAAAATATTTTTTTATAAAATGAGATCCTGTTTTAGAACGGGATCCCATTTTTTAAAATTTCAAATGTAGGTCAGGTTTTTGATTTGTTGACAAGTTCAAGAAATGGTTTGGGGATCCGAACCTAAGCCCTGAACCTGGTGTGACCTGCAAGTTGAAGGTCCTAGCAATGTCACAAAAAAATATTGACATTTGGGCATACGTCTGAAGGCTTTCTTTGCAAAAAAATTTGACGAAATTAAAACCCATTATAGATTGGACAGTGTAGATTCCAAATATGTAATTTTTTTACAATTAGATTAATTTTTTTATTTTTCATTTAATTTTTGATTAAATAGGTCCATAAACTTGAATTATCGGTGTTTTTTAGTATTTTAATAAATTTTTATCAACATAAAAAATTTATGGATGGATTGCATGAGAACAAACTTTAGACAATTATTTTCAATTTAAAAATTAAAAAATTAAAAAATGATAAGTTTAGGTCATCTTATGCGTGTCATACACGATGATTTTTCAAAACGACAAATATGCCTAATAAAAATTTAACAAAAAAAAAATATTCAATTAAAAAATACAAAAATTATCAAAAACAAGCTTCAGTCAGTCACAAATCTTTTCCCAAAAGGATTTAGAAAAATACAATAATTTAGGTCAAAATATGGATGTCGTACACGTGCATGGTATGGTAAAAAAAAGTGACTTTTAAACAGTGGTTTTTAGAAACGCCTATTGAAACTCAATTTGTGCAATCTGGGTATTGAAATAAATTACATATTTGGAAACTAGACTCTGAGTACTACATTTTATGATTAGTGAATTTTTAGAAGATTCCATCTCCAAGTGCTTCAAATTTTAAGGTCAAAGTTTAAAATTTTGAAAATCAGGGAAAACACCCACTTTTTGGCCAAAAAGTGGACTCAACTTCTTGCCAGCACCCTAATATAGTAAAAAAATTCATGAGAGGCCAAAGGTTTAAATCTACTACGATAAATAGTAGGTATTTTCTCTTCATGTAGAAACTTAAGAAATTTTTAAATTATCGATGGGACCACCTTTATGGAGCTTAGCCATGGAAGACCTAAATTCACACTAAAATTAGTTTGACATTAGAATTATGGTAAATAAAATATCCAACTATTTAGGTCCAACCTTTACTAGAAGAGTTATCAAAATAATCATAGGGTGTCAACACCATCATGAGCCTTTAATCATGTTTGTGATTATTCATAATTGTTACCCATGGTTATATTATGCATCATGTATCTTTAATTTTGTCTTCCTTGGTTTTTAATTTCTTACTTTCCGCCCAATTCTAAAGTCTATGCCTTCATTTTAGCCTTTGTTGTGGGGTCCTCTAAGTTTCTAACCTCTTGTTGCGCATTCTTTAAGTTTTGAAACCTAAGTCACTAGCACCCAGTGTTTTTAAACCTTGTCGTCTGGTTCGTGTTTTCCATAACCTCCTGATGGCTCGACTTATTTCTTCTTTTGTAGTGTCAATTGTGTTGGTCTATAGCGTAGTTAGGGAGTCGAAGGTTTTCACAACTTCGTAACTCTCAACTTTGGGTTATAAAGTTTCATCTTTCTGCAACAAGGCGATGTGTTTTTCATCCCACGTGTTTCAAGGCATCACCTATGCATTTAATGAGGCCTACAATACAACTTGGATATGTCTTATCAAGGAGTTTTGTAAATCACGCAAATCTTAGGGTTTAATTTACCGAGGATTAAATAAAGCATCACATTAATTCAATACCAAACGCCCATCTGGTCATTTTACTTGTCTTAAGGTGGTGGAGACTTATTTGATTAAGTATTAAGTTGTACTCTACTATTTGCAATCACTTCTTCAAGTAGACGAGTGTTCCTTCGTGTATTGTGAGCTCATGCAATCTAAAATTGGAAATTGTTGGCTCAACATAAGGGACACAGAGTTAGGATCCTTTAAGCTGGCGGAATTTTGGGCCCGTTTGGAAAGTAACAAAAAATTTGTTATCGACACAAAATTGTTAGAAAGCGGATTATCTCACGTCAAGGTTTTTCCAGAAGTCATGTTGAGTGTGGACCTGGTAGGCGCATGCACAAGAATTTATATTCCAAAAACACGAGAAATCAAATTCGTGGACGGAACTATCGTTGCTAAAATCTCTCATGAAGTTGTTTCCCAAACGCTAAAGATCCCTAAGAGAGCGTTCATAAAAGACATGTTTGTTGCGGTGGCTAATGATTTTTTTTAATCAAATGAGGACTGGTGCAAGAATTCTATGGCCAAGGGGTGGTTGAAGTCAGAAAAAAGAGGTAAGTCACAGTTACCTGCTAAACTTAAGAAAATGCATTTCAAAGGAGAAATTGTAGATGTCATTGCTAATTTGTTACATCGTCTTGTTGGAAATGCACAAATTGAATCTTTTGAAGACTAGATTTGTCAGTTTATTTTGGTTATCTATGATGAGAATGTGTTCATTGATTGGGCTAAGATAATTTGTTTCCATTTGAATGAACAATTAGTCAATTTCTAGAAAAATGCTACCTTCCATCTGTGCTCTTGCTTAACATATATTATAGCTAGTCAAAGATCCTTTTCATCAATATTAAATCTATAGGTACCTCCAACTTTCGGCATGCATGTATACAAATGTTATCCATAGTTCACCAAGCAGGTTGGAATGGGAGATTTCTTCCTTGTCAATGATGCATTCTTGATGGAAGTTGTGAAGAAATTGGATGGAAACCCTGAAACGTATCTTTCTCCCGAGTCAATGTCTTTGGTATCAAAGTATGGAAGTTTCTATATTCAATTTGACAATTTTTCCTATTTGAGGATAGGAGGTTTTGAGAAAGCCCTGTCAAAATTGCCTAGATATCCTGATGATCTGTAAATGGATCTAGACTAAATTTTAGATTGAATGCTTAATTAAAAACACAACTTTGCGGAATTTTAATTCATGCATACATTAACGAAATTATGCATCAAAACTTAAGATGAGAAACAGAATTGAGAGAAAAGAAGATAGAAGGTGCAAATAGAGTTTGATTACGGAGTTCGCCACAAACGTGACTACGTCTCCGGGTCGGCTCCAATAGAGTACGACCGATCCGATTAATCTCCAGAATCAATTACAATGAGGCACCAAGACCATCACTTCGGCAGCATAACACTGCTTCGACGTACAAAATGGCTTCAAAATGATCTCCTTAGAACTCCTCTCGAATCACCTGTCACCTGTTTCACTTGAAAATTCCTTAAAAATTACTTAAACTCACACCCCCCATTCTACCTTTTTTATACAAAAAAATAACTCAAATTGGTTCATAACCAATTGATTTTCAAAACCTCCCAATATCCCCTTTGCATAGAAAATATTATTTGAAAATCCCCCCTTATTTACATAGGGATATCCTCCCGTTAAAACAACCCATCCAATTTTACATAAAATCTTCATGGATGACCTCTTGTAATTTTATTCCATAATTCATTTTAGGATTTATTAGGAGATCTTAATAATTCACCTTTGAATATAAACAGGCTTGATTTTGTTAAGGATTTAATCCTTAATTATAGGGGGTGAATTGGTTGGAAATTTGTTTTTTTTCTTTAAAAATAATGTTTAAGTTCCCCTTAAAAAGGGGATCTCTCAACCACATGTATTTTTAAATATTAAAGGGATTTTATCCCATTTAAATAGGGGTAAATTTGTTTTGTTTTAAATTAAGACCCCACCTAATTTTTCTCACGTAGGCCTTAAATTAAGGCTTTTAAATGGGAGGAGTGGTAGGCTTTTATATTTATTTATTTTATTTTTAAATAAAACCATGTCCAACAAATTGCCGCCACATGTAACTTCGGGAAGCCACCATGTGTCACCTCATGATTTATCCATGTCAGCATGATGATGTCATGCTGACGTCATCATTGTACCTTCAAGTCAACTGAGCTTTGACCTTCCATATCTCGCACATACGAGCTCTGATTTGTGTAAAACAAACACCGTCGAAAAACTCTTGCCGAGCTCTTCGCGTTGACATAAATTTTGACCACTTTTGGTGACATCAAATTTTGACCCTTTTTCTTGCCTTGGGCTCTGAGTTTACCAGTTGTTGACTGAACTTTGACCGGCAATAACTTGGGCTTCGTAGCTCTGTTTGACTCCATTCAAGTTGCATTGGAATCAGGACATTGAGCTCTTTCTAATGGTGCTAAAATCTGGAGTATTGGAGACACTTAAATTTTTAGTGAAAATATCCCCTGGATCAGGCCTCCCCACTGAAGAACTTTTGGACCTCCAAAAGTGGCATTTATTCAAACATCAAGTGAGGACTTGGCCTCCCCACTTGTCCTGTATCATCTGTACATTTGTATACCTGGCTCATAATCACAACAAAGACTGCAACAACATTGTTGAACATAAACATCACTTTATCACTTCCATAAGCATCTTCATCAACTGTTGTAGCCACTAACCAATAAACATTGACTAGCATCAAGTTGAAAAACAATGTAGAAATGAAAGAGAATAAATCAACAACATATCCATCTCCCACAACATAAAAAAAATTTCCCAAGGGACCATCAATGCTTTCAATCACCATTCCCTCATGCTATACTATTGGTGTATCCTGCAACATCTGACCCTGGTTAGCTACTCCAAGTTCATGTCTAGAACCACCTGTACTAACAGACATAAGAGTTAACTCTTTACTTGCATTAATCACCCTCTTTAATTGCCTTGTGTTTGTAAAAGAACGATCAATCTTAACCCTGTGGGAATGTACAATGTACTGAATGCCATCTTTAAACAAATGATAATGGTTCTTTTCCCTGTAGAAAATAGCTTTCCTATCATATAAATAAGGGCTGCCAAGCACTATCCCACATATATCTAGTGGAACCACATCAAACTGTACTTCATCCACAAACTTACTAGTGATTGTGAATCTTAAGGTGCATTGTCTTGTTACTTGCAACTTATCATTTTCACAAATCCAACCTAGTGGATAAGGTTTCTTATGCAATGTCATTTTCAATCCCAAGTTCCTTACAACATCTTCAGAAATTAAGTTAACTTGAGAACCACTATCTATGAGTGCATCAATTTTAATGTTCTTAGCAAGAACCCTTAAATGAAATAGCTCATTCCTTTTCTTATCTTTAGAGACATCGTTAAATTTAGAAGTAGAAGCACAACTATCAAAGGAAACATTGGAATTAGGAGCTTTACCTTTCAAACCCATAGTTGTCATCTTAGTTTCATCATCAGAATCGGAACCAAGATCCATAACAACATTTGTGGCTTTCTCCTTACCCTTTTGTTTCTGATTCTATCTTTGAGCCCACTTAGGCTTCAATTCAAGATGCAACTGCCAACAATGTTCTTCATCATGACCCTTCCTGTCACAATGAGAGCAAGCAAACTTATCATCCTTCTTAACTATAGCTGTCCTCTTTCCTTTCCCTATCTCTGCAACCTTAGAAGATTTCTTTACAGAGTTATCATTATCAAACTTATCAATAAAAGATCCTTTACCCCTTGACTCTAAGTGGGTAGCTTGGACACAAACTTCATCCAGGTTGTTAGGATTCAAAACCAAAATAGAATGCCTAAGGTAGGAATACAGACCTCCTATGTACTTCAACAAAGTGTCCTGGGTGTACAAAGGAACATTCAAAGCAATAGCCCTTTTTCTAAATTCATGGGTGTACTCCTGGATAGATTGACCCTTCCCTTGCCTAAACATTTGCCAATCCATCATTAACTGTTGCATATGGCCCAAGGGATAGAATTGCTTTTTAAGAGCATTAATAAATTCTACCCAAGTTAAACTGACTCTACCATGTTGTGAAACTTCTGCCTTAGTCTTACTCTCCCACCAAGTTAAAGTTGTACCTCCTAACCGAAGAGTAGCTAATTGGATCCTATCAACATCATCTAATAGATTCTGGACTCTACAGTAGACTTCTACTTGTTGAATCCAATCATCCAATTTTTCAGCATTAAGTTCACCACAATACTTTGGTAAATCAAATTTTACATCCAATTTAATTTTAGGCTTATGCCCATTCTTGAAAGGATTAAAAGAAGTAGAATAAGGAGAAGATGGAGAAGAGGGAGAAGAGGGAGGAGAAGGAGAAAAGGGGTGATCTGGTTGCTTGCCACCATCTCCATGTTGTTTCCCTTTCGTGTCTTCATGAACATCTTTCTTCGACGAACCTCCTTCACGTTCCTTTCGTTCTTGTCTTTCTTGGAAAAGAATGTCCACCTTAGCCTTCATCTCAAGGAATGCTCTTTAGAATTCCTGCTCACTGATTTCTTCAGGAACCTCCATTCTAGACACAGACATCTTCAGAAAAATTCTTCGCTTCCCGATCTTAGGATTAAAGTCTTCAAGCTTGCCTTCACCCTTCTGAATCCTGGATCTCATTAGCATTCAAGAAAACAACTGCAATAATAGTCAACTAAGCTCTTATACCACTTGATCTGTAAATGGATCTAGACTAAATTGCAGATTGAATGCTTAATTAAAAACACAACTTTGCGGAATTTTAATTCATGCATACATTAACGAAATTATGCATCAAAACTTAAGATGAGAAACAGAATTGAGAGAAAAGAAGATAGAAGGTGCAAATAGAGTTTGATTACGGAGTTTGCCACAAACGTGACTACGTCTCCGGGTCAGCTCCAATAGAGTACGACCGATCCGATTAATCTCCAGAATCAATTACAATGAGGCACCAAGACCATCACTTCAACAGCATAACACTGCTCCGATGTACAAAATGGCTTCAAAATGATCTCCTTAGAACTCCTCTCAAATCACCTATCACCTGTTTCACTTGAAAATTCCTTGAAAATTACTTAAACTCACACCCCCCATTCTACCCTTTTTATACAAAAAAATAACTCAAATTGGTTCATAACTAATTGATTTTCAAAACCTCCCAATATCCCCTTTGCATAGAAAATATTATTTGAAAATCCCCC
Organism: Sequoiadendron giganteum; assembly: GCA_007115665.2. Lineage (NCBI taxonomy): Eukaryota > Viridiplantae > Streptophyta > Pinopsida > Cupressales > Cupressaceae > Sequoiadendron > Sequoiadendron giganteum. The sequence continues at coordinate 349,513,374 of CM021100.1, forward strand.
CTTATTTACATAGGGATATCCTCCCGTTAAAACAACCCATCCAATTTTACATAAAATCTTCACGGATGACCTCTTGTAATTTTATTCCATAATTCATTTCAAGATTTATTAGGAGATCTTAATAATTCACCTTTGAATATAAACGGGCTTGATTTTGTTAAGGATTTAATCCTTAATTATAGGGGGTGAATTGGTTGGAAATTTGTTTTTTTTCTTTAAAAATAATGTTTGAGATCCCCGATCTCTTAACCACATGTATTTTCAAATATTAAAGGGGTTTTATCCCATTTAAATAGGGGTAAATTTGTTTTGTTTTAAATTAAGACCCCACCTAATTTTTCTCACGTAGGCCTTAAATTAAGGCTTTTAAATGGGAGGAGTGGTAGGCTTTTATATTTATTTATTTATTTTTTAAATAAAGCCATGTCCAACAAATTGCCGCCACATGTAACTTCGGGAAGCCACCATGTGTCACCTCATGATTCATCCATGTCAGCATGATGACGTCATGCTGATGTCATCATTGTACCTTCAAGTCAACTGAGCTTTGACCTTCCATATCTCGCACATACAAGCTCCGATTTGCATAAAACAAACACCGTCGGAAAACTCTTGCCGAGCTCTTCACGTTGACATAAATTTTGACCACTTTTGGTGATATCAAATTTTGACCTTTTTCTTGCCTTGGGCCCTGAGTTGACCAGTTGCTGACTGAACTTTGACCGGCAATAACTTGGGCTTCATAGCTCTATTTGACTCCATTCAAGTTGCATTGGAATCAGGACATCAAGCTCTTTCTAATGGTGCTAAAATCTGGAGTATTGGAGACACTTCAATTTTTGGTGAAAATATCCCCCGGATCACCTGAAGATTTGTTGGTGTTCTTGGAGGTCTACAGACAAATATCTGTGGTGAACGTAAAGTATATGAATATGGGGAAGTGGGGTTATGCTTTCTCGTTTATAACTCCTTCCTTCACATGTAAAAATAATCAGATGGCCAAGTGTGCGGAAGGAATTCTTAAAGAATATAACTTCAGCATTTATTCATGAGGGCTAATTTCGATAGCAAGAGTTTCGTCAAATAGACTTTATATGGAGGGAGTTCATATCAACATCAACCTTCTATTGAGGACTTTTGGGAAGATTGTGTCGATGAAAATGGGGTTTTGAAAAGGGATTATATCAGGTTAACCCTCAAGAAAATACAAGTTTTTGTTCTTTCTTTCCAAATTCTTGAAGGTGCAACAGAAGATTCGGTGGTCATTGATCCCGAATATGAAAAATTGTCTGATAAATCTCATCCTAGGGTTGACTAGAGTAAAAATGAAGTTTTGAACATGAATATACGAGTTGCCCCAGTGTTGAAAAGAACTCGGGATTGGTTAGAAGGAAAATGGCGACAGGTTATTGATTCTACTCAAGAACCAAAATCATCTTAGAGAAACAAACAAAGTTCTACTCAGACTGTTACAAAGAGTACATCATTAGGGAGATTGGCCACTAGGTCTTCTAGTGAAGATTCATAGTCTGGGGGTGATGGTGAGAAGCCTAAAGAGACAGCTAAATTGAATTCAGTGTGTGAATAGGACGGCATCTCTATTATTATTCCTAAAAAGAAGACCAACCAAACAAAACCTATGTCTGATGATTTCGAGGCTATTTTTAAGAAAAAATTTAAAGACAATACTTTCCCTCCTTTATCTGAAGTACCCTCTTCCCCGGTGGAAAACATGCCCATCACTCCTAGTGAGTCTAAGGAAATTTCTCATGGAAATAAGGATTTTGTTTTGGTAGAAGCCTCCCTAGTATGGTTGAAAAAAGTAGTAGAGAAAAAGAGAAAATATAATCCTACAACAACAATTGGAGTAGATATAGTTGACAAGCTTCTCCAAACTTCCTCGAGACCAAATAAAGCTCAGAAAATGTCGAGAATGCTGACTGACCCTACTTCTGGTAAGCAAGTATATTTTAAATTGTGGATCCTATAAAGGATTTAAATGATGATGAAATAACAGAGGTTGACTATAAAATCACACATGTGGATATGGGACCCCAAACACTTGAAGGTGATGTGTATCATGCTAATTGTTCAGTCAATGCTTTGATCAAGCGAGTAAAGCAAGAAAGAAAGGAAAAGGTGAAATTGCAATCTTAGGTTCTTGATTTAAAGAATATTATTTCCTCTTTGGTCCCCTCTTCTATATCTAGTGGAGCCTCAAGTTCTTAGATAGAAGTTATTGATGGGTCTACAATGCAATTAATCAAAAAGAATCTAAGTTATTCCCATGCTGCTGGCGAATGGATTGATGAAATTTCTTAGGAGGTTATCCTCTTTATTAGTAAATTTGTGCTTTTTTGCATGCAAGTTGTTGATAAGAGGAAATAATTGATGGCAGAGCTACAGCAGATCAGGAAACATCAAACTAGCCTATGTGTGCTCTCACAATAAATAAAAGAGTTGTTTTCTATGGACCGAACGAAGTTGATGAATGAACAAACTGTGAATGATCCAAAGGAGTTAGATCCTTCTTAGTATGACTCATTGAAGTGGAAATTAGGTATTTATGACAACCTGGTAAAGGAGATTTTTGAAGCACTTGATAGGTATTTGGACATGCTGGTGGAGATTAAAGTTAATTTTCACGACCTAAATGTAGAGATAACTGATGAGTTTGATGAGAAGATCCTGGATGCAAAGGAAATTTGTCTAAAATTCAAAGGAGTATTTAATAAGGAGATGGAAAATCCTGCCACGATGACCAAAGAATCTTTCTCAAAACTTGGTAGATTGCAAGTCTATCTTAATTCCTTTAAAACATAAGCAAATAGGAGGTCTGACACTATGAAAAACTATGAAGCTTCTCTAACAAAATGGAGGACCGGACTGCAGATCAGCATAACACCCAAGAGAAAGGAGATATTTGCAATTATTACTAGGACAGAGACTACAAATCTAGGATGAAGGCACAAGAAAAACTATTGCAGCAAGAAGTGGTCGAGAACCTAGAAGATGAAGAGGTTGAGGTGGATGGACATGATGCATATTTATTTTTAAGTATTTCATGATACTTTCTTTTAATTTGTCTCTTTAATTTAAAGAATTTTAATTATTCGGTACAGTTACTTTCAAGAAACTATTACCAAAGACAATTTATTATTCTTTAAATATGGGTTTGGCTGATGTGATTTGGATATTTTGGGAAAACTTTGATTTACTCATTAGAGAAAAAACTTTGTTATAATTCAATATTTTTTGTTATCCTGATATAGAATGCAATGGAGAAATTTATGTGTTCGTAATCTTTGAATTATGATGTATGAATCTGTTTTGCTTATGTTGAATCTTCTGCCAGTGTGTGATCTATTGTTGGGTGATATATACTCTGATTCATTGCATCACTGTGGTATCATTTATCTGTGAATAGGGATTTTGTGGTGATATTTGATTTAATTTTTGTTGTGGTTTATTTTAGTTTTGTTATATGAACTCAATGAATGCCTTTAAATATTTTTGATTAAAAGCCCCTTCACTTATTTGTTTTCTGGTTAAAAGAAACCTTAGTCAAAAATTATTCCTTGAATATCAAATGAAGGTAGCTGCCACGTTTTAAAATAAGAAGAGAATCAGTCTGGAAATTATATTATTACTAATTCAACTGTGGTTACATTTTTCACCTTAGTGGGCGTGAGAATATAGAGTTAGGTGATAAATTTGTCAACCAATAATAATCACCCATATAAATTTCATGCACATATAAGAATTCTTCAGTGATCACATTCACTACACACACATGATCAATGATTTTCCCCCTTGTGGGTTTATCATTTATTCTACTAGTGATATAAAGACCTGACCATTGGGTGCATTTATGGATGCATCTATATGTGTAAAATCAATGTTCAGTAACAAATTGGTTTGGCCCTTACGAGTTCAATTATGTTTACAAAGTTGGATAAATCATTATCATCTTCTTCATTATCACTAAATTTTATGAAGTTTTTGAATGAATTAGAAATTTGTTTGTAAATGTTTGCAAGTTTTGATTAGGTGGCAAAACCAATTTATATCCTTTTTCATTAACACTGGCCAACTAGATTTCATTATAGTTCATGAGGTCTTGCACTTGGTTCTTAAGACACATACATCTTTTTGTATCATGTCCAGGTGTATGATGATATTCATAAAATTATTTTGCATTAAAGTTTGGAGGTAAAAATTTTGTTATGTCAACAAGCCTGATTGAAGGAAGTTGAATCATATTCCTTTTTAACAACTGCAACATGATCACATGGAGAGAATTGAGAAATTGTGAAAAAAAAATGTCTCTTGGCCTAATTGATATGGAGTTGTATTTGCAGCAACAACTTATGTTTTGATGTTATTAATAGTTTGAGGAGCGTTTATCTTAATAAAAAAAATATTTTTATTTCTAAAGGATGATGGCACCCACCCCCTTGTAGGCACCTAAAATCCCTCTATAAAACAATCTAACATGTGGAAAAGGATAGGTTGTGTTGTTGTAAGAAACTCGTACAACCTCTATAGAGGTCTACACACAAGTTGCGGGTCAAAAAAAGGTTTTTGAGGCATAAAATAAGCTATAGAGACAATAACTATGTTGTTGTCAAAAAAATACTACTGTTGTGAGTAGTTGCAATGCTGGTTGTAGGTGACTATTCATAGTTTTAGCTTCATAAAATACTTTAAAACTCATACTTTCATAATGGATTAAAGCGTGAAGTTGATTCCACTTTAGGTGGAATTTTCGGCCTTAGAATAAATCTTGAAATCGAGCTAAACGAATCGGGATCCCATTTTTTAGCAATTGGGATCTTGTTTCGCTTTAGGGTCTTGAGCCTAAAATGAAAATGGGATCCTGATTTTAAAAAAAAGTGGGATCCCATTTCATTTCAGTGTCTCGCACCTAGCTTTGAGAAACAAGATCCTAATTGTTACGAAACGCTATCCCAATTTGTAATAAGCAGGATCCCATTTTGTAGAAGTAATTATATTAAAAAAAATGACTGTGAGCTCATTTTTACTGTGTTGCAATTGGAATCTCGGGTGAGTGAAAGCAATTTATGGCTACCAGGTGAGTCCATCCTCCATTTTTTTCATTTTTTGGTTATTAGCTATGTACATTTAGGTTTATTTTTAGTGTATTTGTATTTGTAAATCAATTTTTTTCATTTGAATCTTCTTGAAAAACAATGAAACCTTACATTGAATTCAAACAAAAAAATAAACCCTAAATTAAAATCAAACAAAAAAAACAACCCTAAATTGAAATCAAACAAAAATTTACAACCCTAAATTGAAATCAAACAAAAAAAATTATAAACCTTTCAAAACTAAAAAACTTACCTAAAATCCAGCAAAACGATTGTAAACTATTTCTATTTTCAATGTTTAGAGTTTAGGTTTTAATTTGCATTGCTTTATGTTTTAAACTTATATGCAACTATTTCAAAATGAAAGTATTTCATTTGCATTTCTTTATTTTTTAAATTGTATGCAGCTAGATTTCAAAATAGGAAAATTCATTTGCATTGCTTTATGTTTTAAATATGTATGCACAAACACCTACTCTCTAACATATTAACATACATATATTTTTCTACTGAAGTAATCCTTGAACCTCCTTTATGAAAGGTTTGAAAAACTCTCAAGGTTCACCTAAAATTTGATCAAATCAATCAATTTAGAATCAAACCAATAAAATTAATCAATCCAATCAACTTAACAAGAGCCCTAAACTCAATAAATCATAATCAAAGTCCTTATAAATATTCAAGATCAAATATATCATAATTCTACACTAGCACCCTTGGGAACTTTAGCCCACAACATGTAGCACCATCTACTGCTAGGACCCCTAAAAACTTGGTGGTAATTGATAAAAAATTTGGTACTTAAAACACATTGCATACCTTATTAATACTAGAATAGAAAACAAGTATTTCTATCGTCTCTCATTTCACAGAGTATTATAAAATAAAAATAAAACATGGAGTTAAATATTAGAGTTCTAAATCATGAAATATTAGGGGAATTATTAAATTATTATATCATGAATCTATTTTATTCATCCTCAAAGTTGATCATCTCCTAATTTATTTTATCATCTTTCCATTATTGGATTGAATATAACATTAATTTCCTTATCCCATTATCTAGAATCCTTGTTATACGATCATGGTTCAAATCTAAAACTTCTCCTTCATTTGCCTATTGTCTAAATATTTTTTGTGATCCTCATTACATATTTTTTGAACTCTATTAAAAATAAATTTATACTCTTTTCAATCTATATTAATTTAATTTGTACTAAAGTGTACAACATACAACACCTATGGCATGAATCCAAGTTCAACAACCTAAATTTTTTACAAACACTAAAGCACTATACATTACATAAAACATAATATTAGGTGTGATGGATCCCAAAGTGATAGGTAAAGTGATTTAAAACTACAAATTTCATTGAACACATTGTCAAATTCTTCAATGATGAGTTTAAATTGTGGTTACAATTTAATAGAGTCAACTTTGATGACATCCAAAAAATTCCTTAATATAAATATTTTCATTAGATCCATGGTCCATTAAAGCTTAAGTTTGATTCAAATATGGGCCCATTTTTCAACATAATATAAAATGTGAGGAGTTAATTCATTTACTAAGAGCGAACAATCTTAGCTTATGCAAATGTGGTCATGTTTGTGGCTTTGTCTTGAACAAGGTTTCATTGTATGACCTAGTCTTTCAAATGAAACTTAGTCTAATTATAATGTAACTTGTAGGGATCTATGTGCATATGTGTCTTGACCCATTTGTGAGGAAAAATTTATGCCAAAAAGCATAACAAGACTATTTTCAAGACAAGAGGAGAAGACCTAGACAAGTATCTTAGTCACAAGCCAAGCACCAATAATTATCAAACATGATTGTTGGCATTCCTTGAGCACAAAGATGTTAATGAATAGATCTGATGAACAAGTGTATAATGAAAATATTTGCCTCTAAATTCATATTAAATCATATTACTCAAGTACATGCGCCACACCAACTTCATCAAATTTGACCCCTTGCTTTCCATCATGATAAAGTGATTATACATTAATAATAGGAGGCCATAAAATTTTAATAATTAACTCCTATATGTACATTTTAAAATATAGTATATGTAACTTAATGAAATTTGGTTGCCTTGGGAAACTTTGCCAAATTTTATCCCCTTAAGCCATCATTTTTTCCTAGGACCTTAATTCATAGATCCCCTTAAGGCATCCTATTATGACCCCTTAAGCCATCTTACGATTGTTTTCAAGAAAAGAGGAGAAGACTTAGACAAGTATCTTATTCACAAGCTAGGCACCTATAATTATCGAGCAATATTGTTGTCATTCCTTGAGCACAAAGATTCTAATGAAGAGATCTAATGAAGAAGTATATAATGAAAATGTGTGCCTCTAAATTCCTACCAAATCATATTACTCACGTGCATGTTCCAAACCGACTTCACCAAATTTGATCCCCTTACTTGTCATCATGATAAATTTATTATACATTAACAATAGGATGCCATCATATGTTATATATTACCTCCTAAATGTACATTTTAAAATATAGTATATGTAATAATAAAATTTGGTTGCCTTGGGAAACTTCACCAAATTCTATCCTCTTAAGCCATCATTTTTTCCTAGGACCTTAATTCATAGATCCCCTTAAGGAATCCTATTATGACCCCTTAATCCATCCTACATTTTTTTTCAAGACAAGAGGAGAAGACAGACAAGTATCTTAGTCACAAGCCAAGCACCTATAATTATCGAACAAGATTGTTGTCATTCCTTGAGCACAAAGATGTTAATAAAGACATCTAATGAACAAGTGTATGATGAAAATTTGTGCCTCTAAATTCCTACTCAATCATATTACTCAAGTACATGTGCCACACCAACTTCACCATATTTGATCCCCTTACTTGCCATCATGATAAAGTGATTATACATTAACAATAGGAGGTCATAATATGTTATTAATTACCTCCTAAATATACATTTTATAATATAGTATATGTAACTTAGTGAAATTTGGTTTCCTTGGGAAACTTTACCAAATTTTATCCCCTTAAGCCATCATTTTTTCCTAGGACCTTAATTCCTAAATCTCGTTAAGGAATCCTTTTACAACCCCTTAAGCCATCCTACAAGGACCCCTTAATCCATCATAGTTTCTCTTGATTTAATGTAATTTTTAATGATATTTCACATCACATTAACAATTATTTGTTTTTTCATTTACATGCCTTAGACATAAACGAGCCTTACATATTTTTTCATTTGTATTCAATTAGGTCATTTGTATCATGGATTAAGGGGATTTTTAAGAAAATGGTTTAAGGGGATTAAATTTACCTAGAAAAATATCTTTTTGTGTATGTTTTAATTTTATTTTTTAGTACATGTATATGTATTAAAATTACATAGTTAGATCAAGTAAATTTTGAAATTTGTATGTATGCTCAAGTTGAATGATGTATGTATGCATTACACGTCCTATTTTTTCTTTTAAACATGTATCTTAAATTTTGAAATGTGTATGTATGCTCAAGTTGAATGATGTATGTATGTGTATGTATGTATCCTATTTAAACACTCATGTACGTTTAAAATTTAACTATTTCTTGTAATCTTGTACTTGTTTTTTAATTTTGTATAAGTTTTGCAGGTTCACTTATATAGATACTAGATCAATTTGATATTGATGGTATCCTCAATCCACCACCTCAGCCCCCTTCACCTCAATGCCCCCCACCTCCACCCTCTCCACCTCCACCTCCCCCTCCTCCACCTTATAACCCCCCACCTCCACCACCTGGACCTGATGAGGCTCACTTGCGAGTGCAGATTAGTGATAACGTTAAATCAATGCTATTCAAAATGAAGCATTGATTCCACCACACTTGCAGCGTAGAATGATGAAAAATGTGTTGATGTTGTTAGGTCCATTTATGTGGACTAAGATAGGCATCAATGATGGAAAGAGGAGAGGAAACAATTTTATTTTGATGGTCACTCCTACAAACAAATTTTGGACCTTAAAATTACAAAATCCCATCTTGCACCTTATTTTGTCGACCCTGTCACCAACCAACCCATTCTTGCAAACAAACCAATAATATCAATGAGGTGGTGCATACATTCGCAGATGTCTACCAATTTTTGAGATCGATGGTGGATGGTCTTTGACCAACCACCACATGCTAATTTGGTGGTCCCTCTATATTTTTTGAGGAAATTATATACAGAGTTTGTGTTGGGTCAAAAACCTAATTATTTTGATTTCAATCATTTCAGGGTGTTGGTGGTGACATTCCACAATAGAGGTTAGGGGAATGAGTTGATCCTTGATGACACATGCATGCTCAACCTCTTGTAGATCCTCTTGTTGTCTCCATTCTTGCACCCATGCACCATCGTGCGGTGGTATCTGCACTAAGATCTTTGAGTGTGCTCACGGCCAACCTTTATGAGTAGACTTCTATGATGGTAGCTAGGGCTAGAGAGCGAGACCATGGAGGAGAATTATATGGAGTTGGTCCTAGTACCACTCCACCTAATTCAATGCCTCACGTATGTACCAATTGTCATTAGCTATGTTATGGACCCTATCAAGCTATACTTAGTTTGGGTGCACGTGGAGATTTTGATGATATCGGTTTATATCATGTGTTTTTTACTACTTAGCATCACCCTACAAACATTTTGAAATAGGTATAAATATGTGTACATGTTGAATTTATAACATGTTTTTAAGCACGCATGTTTTTAATGAATATATATATATATCAAAAAAAAATGAATACTTATTTAACAATCAAATTGTTTGGTGTAGATGGTGGCCACAGGGGCATCTTTTTCTCATTCAGTTTGTTTTACATCAACACCAATGCAATTTTACAACCCTTATGGGGTACTTTTATTGATTTTTTAAATATATTATATCATTTTTCAACTTGATTTTAATTTGTAATTCAATCTTGAACATGTCTTTTAAATATTTATGTTGGTTCAAGGGAGTCATCTGACTTCCACGTTGATTCCACAAGAGGGTTTATTTTTTAGTTCTCCTCCATTGCCGGGGGTCTCGCATGAGGTGCTCGTACATGTATATTGCTTTATTTAAAACTATACTTACAATTTTGTATTTTAAATTCACTATATCAAATGTGCATGTACTTAAATATTGTAAGCATTAAATTTCTAGATGTATAGTTTGACACCACTATGAGGATGGGAATTGGGCGCACATTTGATGCATAAGAAATTTAGGAGACAACTAAATTTCATGTTGTTTAAAAATATTTCCACATGTGTGCACAATTTTTAGGTATTTTAAATAGAATTTAAAAAACCTAATATAGTACACTTGAATATATATGTTTTAACCTAATTAAATGTACACATGTGCTTTAAATTTTACCTTGTAGGAATTTTTTGGTGGCACTTTTCACCTCGATGATGTTACACCACCTCAACCAAGACATGTAGAGCAAGATCATATGGTAATTTAGAATCTTGATTCTATTTAAAGTCAATTACAAATCATACATTGTGAATGACTTAAAAAAAATATATCAGTAAGGAGGGATTATTTAGATTGGCCCCACACCAATGGAGGTCAGACGAGGGACCTCCTTCCCTTAAACATATTCAACTTAGAACCACTTATTCAAATTTAATCAACTAAGAATCCACAATGGAAGTCCAAGAGCCACCACTTGGAATTCCAACTTAAGATGTCACTTTTGGGGATTCAAACATGGATCTCCATCTTGAGAACCATATGGCCTTTCCATTTAAGTAAAACCCCTTGAAAATTAAATTTAAAATTGAATATATATGCTCATATGTAAAATTATTGTTCTTTTATAGCATGAGGCAGGTCTTGTAGTAGAGCATGCAGAGATAGGACCTATACCGGAGCATGTTGAGTAGCCTCATATGGTAATTTAAATATGATTTTATAGATTAATGAATTAAATTATTTCTAATCATCTTAAATATGATTTCAACTATCTTTCTCTTGTACACATTGATTTAAAGCATGCAGAGACAAGTCGTGTACCAGAGCATGCAAAGAAGCCTCGCACAATAATTTAAATATGATAAATTATAAATTAAATTTTCATTAAATCATTCTTTAATTATCTTACATCTGGTTTCAACTTTCTTTCTCTTGTACAGAGTGATTCAAATCATCTAGGCAGTTCGTGTGGAGTGAAGAGGTCTCTTGATTATAGAGACGATATGAGTTAGATTATTTTATGGGTTGTATTTGATGGAATTTTATACATGTTTTAGTATTTCATGGACTTGATCTATATACATGTGTTTCCTTATTTCATGGACTATATATATGTACATGTTGAATAGTATTTCAATATAATTTCATGGATTATCTAGATCTATATATATGTTTCAGTATTTTTATGGACTTAATACATTATTTCATGGACTTTATTAATTTCAGTATTTTATGGTCTATTATTGTTAAATAGTAATTTACACATGTACATTTATGCATTTTAAATTGAACAAATTAGTTATTGTCATTCAACATAATATTTTATTATTAAATTTCAATATTTTACATACATGTTATAATATGAAATTGTTATGACATTAATGTGAAATTATACAAATATAAAATTAATATGAAATTGATAGGACATTAATGTGAAATTAATATGAAATTAATATGAAATTGATAGGATATTCAAATATTTTTACTTTACAAAAGATTCATAGTCAATACATTGATAGGACATTAATGTGATGTCAAATTAAAGTTGAAATTAATAGGACTTGATTAAATATTTGTACTTTACAAATTTTAACTCATAGTCAAGACATTAGTAGGACATTAATGTAAAATTATATAAATGTGAAATAATAAGATGTATTAAGGGGATCAAAGAAGTTCTCAAAATTTTCTTAAGGGGATCAAAGACTTCAAAGTACATGTCTCATGTTTAATTGCAATTGATTTAATTAAGTACTAGAATTTAAGATGGTGCATTATAACAATCACAAAAGTTATAAGAAAATAGTGTTAATGTTAATATAATTTATGTCTTAATAGGATGTCTTAAGGGGTCCTAATAGCTTGTCTTAAGGGGATCAAAAAATTCATAGTACATGTCTCATGTTCAATCACAATTAATATAATTAAGTATTTAAATTTAGGATGACTCATTATAACAATTGATATAATTAAGTATTAATTTAGGATATGTTCTAATATGATGTCTTAAGCGAATCAAAGAAGTTCTCAAATTTTTCTTAAAGGGATCAAAGACTTCAAAGTACATTTCTCATGTTTGATCACAATTGATATAATTAAGTACTAGAATCTAGGATGACTCATCATAACAATCACATAAGTTATACAAAAATAATGTTAATATAATTTATGTCATAATAGTATGTCTTAAAGGGTCCTAATAGGTTGTCTTAAGGGGATAAAATAATTCAAATTACATGTCTCATGTTCAATCACAATTGATATAATTAAGTATTAGAATTTAGGATGACTCGTCATAACAATTGATATAATTAAGTATTAATTTAGGATATGTCCTAGTAGGATGTCTTAAGAAGATCAAAGAAGTTCTCAAAAATTTCTTAAGGGGATCAAATAATTCAAATTACTCTTCTCATGTTTAATCACAATTGATATAATTAAGTATTAAAATTTATGACTCATCATAACAATCACATACTATACAAAAATAGTGTCAATGTTAATTAATTTAATTTATGTGGTAATAGGATGTCTTAAAGGGATCAAAAAAATTCTCAAAATTTTGTGAAGTTTCTCAAGGAAACCAAATTTAAAAATAATCTACATGAACAATATTTAGTGATTATAGATTCAAATTTTAAGTTTAAAAGTAGGAAAACATGCACATTTAACGAACAAAATATATAGAATATTGATTTTGATATAAAAAAGTGTGGAGTATAATTGTGTATGTACATGTATATAATTTTTTACAAAATGTGTAACTGTGTAAGTGTGTATGTACATATATGCCAAATCAAAACAATGTTTATAAAATGTGGCTATGCCATCTCAAGAAAATCCAAAACTTGTGGGGAATCATCAAAATGTAGCAGGTCTTCATGCCACTTGATATCAAAATGATACAATAAATATCAATATATCATCAAAACATGTATTCTAATTTATATTTAAAACTATATATATACACAAATACATGTATTACAAGTATTTCACACAAGTGTGTAGGTTGAATCTACATCCTCTCATTTTTGTTTCAAAGTATGTGATCAATGTGATGATGGCTTAAGGATACAAAAAGGATAATAAATCAATTTTAACTATTAACATAAGCAATATCAATATATCATCAAAACATGTATTTAAATATATAAAACTAAAACTATACTTACCTGTATATACAAAGTATTTCATGTTGTCTAGGTTGAATCTGCATGGACACTCTTTTTTGTCTCAAAGTATGTGATGAATTTTTTATGATGCCTTAAGGATACAAAAGGAAAATAAATCAATTTTAACTATTAAAGTACAAGCAATATCAATATATAATCAAAACATGTATTAAAATATATAAAAATAAAACTATATAATTACCTATTTTTACCAAGTTTTCCGCATTGTCTATGTTGAATCTATATGGACTCTCTTTTTTGTCTCAAAGTATGTGATGAATTTGTGATGGCTTAAGGATACAAAAGGACAATTTAAATCAATTTTAACTATTAACGTACAATCAATATCAAAACATGTATTTAAATATATAAAACTAAAACTATATTTACCTATATTTATTTATTCCACTGTACCATCTGCATCCTCTCGTTTTTTGCAATGCATTTATGATTGTCTCATGCTCTTCCGTAGAAAATTTCCATAGCTCTTTATTTGTAGGTCTTCCAAGATACCTCACTAGTTTTATATTTTTTTCCACCACCAAATGTGAGTAGTATATAATCTTCTTATGTGTTTCATAATATTTGAATGCAAGCAAACCATTCTTCCTTATTAGGTATTTTCATAGCAAAGTGCCAACAACCACCACTAAACCTATTGGATAATTATATCCATCATCATCTTCTCGAGGTTCTATTAACTTATGTTTAGTCTCCACACAATGATCCCACCAATATTTGGTTTCCTCTTCATTCTCCTCAGGTGAAACAACATACACATGTCCTAGAAACAAAATTTGATTCAATAACTTGCAGGTGTCCATATAATTTGACCAATTTACATACAATCATTCATATGTATATAAATAAATAAAAGCATTAAAAAATAGTAATAAAGAGAAATAAAATGAAATAAATGAATTAAATTACCTTCATGTACAAGGTCTAAAACATGGTCATGGTCATCTGATTCAAACACTTGATCATTGTCTTCAATTGTTATTTCATATTGATCATGTGCTTGTGCAAGTTTCAATGATCTTTGCTTCCACTCGTCAACCCATTTTTTATTCTCACAAGCTTCCCTATCTCTTGAAATATAAAATTGGAAAAAGCATGCAAGCTCCCTTATCCAGATAGTCCATGTGCTTGCATTTGAACTCTTGAATGAATGTCATTTAGTAGATCAACTGATTGTCTCACAATCAAGTTTAGGTAGAATTTCATCTTCTTCAACCAACCAAAATAATCGGTGAACTATAGAGTACTCGCTTGATCCTGTAGATAATTTTTTATTGCACCAATCCACAATCCCACGTGCATCTTTAAATTTTACTAAATCCTCAACTTTTAGTTGCTCTCTAGGAAGAATTATTTTAACACATGCACCAACTCCATCATGTTCTCCTTTACCATGTCCAACTGTTAGTGTACATATTTATTTACTACACTAGCATAAGTTAACTTAGGTTATTTTAACCTTAGGATGCATTTAATCTTTTTAGGGTTTCCTTGTTGTCACATGTTGTTAGATCAAGACACATGGCAACATCTTACTGCATCTTGTACCTCACCCTTTCCTATATAAGGAGGGTTATTATATCATTTGTATTATCCTTTTTACCTCATCATTTGAGAGGTCTTAATATCAAGCAAGCTCATTCTTGCATATCCTCTTGTGGAAGATTTATCATTGTTTTTGTAGGTTTTCCTGGTTATTAATTTTATTCAAGATTTCTAACATGGTATCAGAGCCATTCTTGCAAGACTCTTCCCAAATCTGAGGATTGAGCTATGGCTGTAAGATCTTCTTTGAGGTTGTCTCCATATTAAGTTTTTCTTGGAAGGTCACTTTCGGTGCATGTTGGAGGAAATCTGAGCTCATATCCAAGTCCAGGGCTGTCGAGAAAGTCAGATCTAGTTTTTGCTTCAACGAAACAAAGATCGTGATACACAATTGCGGAACCGGGGTTTCAAGTTCAAATCTAACAACCAACTTGCATATTTTGCATTTTTAATCAACATTGTAGGTTCCAGCATGCCTTTTCATGTTTTAGGTAGCTGATTCAACCTTTGCATGTCATTTTTTGGTTCTTGGGGTCATTTTTTGTTGCTAAAGGCGTCTATTTTACACTAGATCTACATCTTCTGTACATCTGTAAGAAAAAATGCCATCTGGGTTTTGTTTGCCGCATAAAAAAACCATCTGGGTACTTTTTAGTTTTTGCATGCAGTTTGTATATTTTGTAGAAACGAACTTAGAAAGCTTCAGCCACACCCCTCTCCATTGGCAGTTTCAGATTTGAAGGCAGTTTTCCAATGCTCTGTTCTTGCTCATATGAACTCCGTTTCTCACGAATTTTTTTTTGAATTTGGCTATTTTTTTGTGCTCTATGCACTAGTGTAGACGTTTTTTGGTTTTGATGCAGAATTTTTTCAGAAATTGCAGATTCTCAGTCGTGACATTGCATGGTTCTCATTTAGGGAACTTCGAAGAAGCATAACTTTCTCATACAACCTCATATCGAGGTGATTCTTGTTTTGAAAGTGCATGCTTTTTTGAGTAGATTGCAGTGATGCTGTTAATTTTACTTGTATGAGTTCCAATACTGTAGTTTCAGCTTAAACCCTATTTGTGAGGGTTTTGTAATGCATTGAACTCAAGACTACTTAGTATTTCTTGCTGGTGGAAGTTGTAAACGCACTAATATAAAGTGCCAAATCATATTTTCTTGGGGGGGTTCTTTGATTGGGTAAAAAGGGGGGGTTCAATGTGTTGACTCTTGTTAGCACATATTATCTTTTAGAAACATGATTTTATGCATCATAGTTCATTATGGGGTTCCCATTTCATCCTGCTTTGATCATGTTGAAACAGGGAAACTACACACAATGGAGAAATGGTATCATTACACATCTTTGATGGCTTCATTTGTTGCCAAATTTGTATAATCTTGTTCCCCCTCCTGGTACTGACAGTAAGAAATTTGCTTGGAATTGCAAAAGGGATCATGTCTTAGGAGTCATTGCAATGCATATTGATGTTTCCACCTTGAAAAGTGTTGATCATTGTGATTTCCCTCATACTCTTTGGACTAAAATTTGGGAGATACATGGAGATCATGACATTCAGCCATTCCCAGATGATCCTATTTCAGATTATCTTGTGCCTCTTCATCTTTCCAACAGGATACCCTATGATGCAGATACTATGCAGGAGTTTGAATATTTGGAATACTTTGAATCTTCAGATGAGGATGAGGATGAAGAGGGTTCTTCTGATGCTCCTGCTTCTCCATCAGAGACAGTTGATGTACCTTCACCTTCAGTGATTTCATTACAATCAGTATCACTTTGTCTTCCTGATTGGGATTCCTATCTATCAAACATTGCATCCTTGTTTGTGGAGTCTCACATTTCAGATTTGGAGGACATATTTGAGGGGATATCTCTCCTACTTGATGACAGTCATTGCACTCCTATTGTCAAATCATCACAGTCTTTGGATTTTGTTCAGCATCTGTTTCCGCATCGTCCTAATTTGTCACCTTCTATATTGATTGGGTATGTACCTGAGTGGGTTGTGGCATCTTCATCTTCATCAAGCAAGGAGACACATGAGTAGCTTTCAGAGACATCATCAGCATTCATATACATCCATCCTTCCTTCAATTCCTATTCAGAATGGGAAGCATCTATGCACTTGCACCTGGTTTTGTTTCTTCCGAAAGGGAGACAAGTTGTTTGTCGACATTGGATCATGTTTTATCTACATACACTTACCTTTTTTGTAGGTGATCACATATCTTGGGGGGGCTATATTGTCTCTCTATTTCCCTCCTATGGGGGGGGCATTGATTGTATTGTATCCATGTGATGATTGTTGTCCTTGGGGGGATGATGTTGAGTCCTCCATTCATCACCTTTCTGCATTTCATCTCCTTTTTTCGGAGAGGGGTTTTCTTCCCACTGGGTTTTCCCCTTTTCTCCATTTAGTGGGAGATTAGTTGCATTTTCATCCTATGTACATGGGTACCTAATATGGCCATTAGCCGGGACCCATCATCATCATGCATAATCATTGCATTTTCTTTTCCTCCCTAAGTTGCACTTATGGGGGGGTGTTAGTGTACATATTTATTTACTACACTAGCATAAGTTAACTTAGGTTATTTTAACCTTAGGATGCATTTAATATTTTTAGGGTTTCCTTGTTGTCACATGTTGTTAGATCAAGACACATGGAAACATCTTACTGCATCTTGTACCTCACCCTTTCCTATATAAGGAGGGTTATTATATCATTTGTATTATCCTTTTTACCTCATCATTTGAGAGGTCTTAATATCAAGCAAGCTCATTCTTGCATATCCTCTTGTGGAAGATTTATCATTGTTTTTGTAGGTGTTCCTGGTTATTAATCTTATTCAAGATTTCTAACACCAACTTCAAAAAAAATCCATATATTTTGGACATTATTTTTCTTGTGAAGCCTACTTAACCAATACAACATTCGAGCATTCTTGAACTATCTCGTACAGTTATCTGACCATATGAGATGTTTTGTCATTTGGATTCCTCTTTCTCTTAAATTTGTATAAAATATATTAAAATAGTATTGAACAAACTCTGACGAGTGTAACTATTTTTCACTCAAATAGAAATGATACTCCCTTAAAAAAATTATATCATCCTTTGTGCTATCATATGCATTCCTATATACAATATGAACAAATATAGTCACTTGTACTAAATTGTAATATTGTGATTGGATTTCCTCTTACGAAGTTCTTCTGAAGCAAGAGTATAGTTTTCCAAAAAAATCAACCACTAATAGTATAGTTCCAACTAGAAATATGTTTCTACATGTGTAAAATTGTCCATCAATCCATCAAGCATGTTGAGAGTGTTTGACATATTTTGGTACAATCTTACTCTTAAATTCTGATATGAATGCATGTACACTCATTTTTTATGTAATTAAATCACAACAATTTCCAAATTTTCGATCTTTTAAAGAATACTTAGCATTCAAGTAAATATTTTAACATCCACTAATTGTTGTCCAAAATAATTGTCAACACTTTGATGCATACAAACTCCTAAGAATGAAAGATTGCCACAACTAGTGCATTGTCCAAAAATACATGAACTTAAATAAAATAATTTCCCATTAGATCTTTCAAAAAATAAACTTGATATAAACTCCTTGATTGTTTCAGGTGGCATATTAATACCACATTCCTACATTATCATTTTTTTCAAAAGATCTTTGACATATTCTATTATTACCAGGTAACACTAAATCACTAAAAAAAAATCTATAAAATTCAGTTTGAGTTGTGTCTAATAGGTGTTTTGGATGAGGATCGTGAACTTTGGACCCCACTCTTAATTTCAAAACATCTCTAACATTAGATGATACCCTAGTATTATCACGCCAATATTTTTCAATCGAAGATTTGATTTCAATATTCAATTTCATGTCAGACCTCGGGAATCGACCACTAAAACTCCAAAATTGGTTGATTAGATTATTTTTTATACTTTATCTTTTGTTTGTCGCTCTTACCAATTTTTTAGGATGTATTTTTAGAATTTCACTAATATTGGTTAGCAAATTTTTTTTAAAGTTGTTTTATTAACTATAGTGGTTGTTATAGCTCGTTGTGCCACATTCTTATCTTTAAATCGAGTATTATTTCCAATAGATTCACTGACACTAGAAACAATAGATATAGCATGCTTAAGTGATTCGTATTTTCTTCTTGGTTTAACAAAAATGCCTAACTTTTTCATTACTTTTCTCATTTTCCACATTCTCATCAATTGCATCATGAGTTGACATTGAAATGATAGTTTTTTACGATAAGAAAATTATTTGTATAATCTATTCGCATGTGTTCTTATTTGTCTCCAAGAAATATTACCACGAAGATTATCCAAAATACTACTTTCAATTTTAAAAAAATATTTTCATTTTTAACATCCTAAGAATTTTCAACTTCAAAAGGATTTTCATTTTCATTTTAATTTTCATCAACAAAACGGTTTTCATTTCCATTTTCATTTTCAACAACAAAAAGATTTTTGTTTTTTGATGAATAGGCACTAATCTATATTAAATATAAAAATTAAAATAAATATTCACAAAAAAGGTGAGTGGTAGAAAGGCACACTCTGAGAGTCACATGGGCAGTGCCCAAAAAACCAAAAAAATAGACTCACATGGGCCTAGCCTAGAAATCTGAGATTACAAACTAAGAAAAAGGCCATTAAGTGGCCAAAGAAGTACCAATAGAGCTAGGAGGGTCTCTGTCATCCAATTTTTTCCCCCATACATCAGTGAGGTCTAGAGTGACGTCAACAGGAGGACTCCAACCATCATCATCGCCTTTATCTTTATCTTCTTATCCTCATGTCGAGGCAAGATTGCAAGCGCCTAATGCAAAAAAAAATTAGAAGATTCTAGCCAACTAGAGCCAGAAGCAAGAGTATCAACAGAGGGCCACCTGAAACCGTCACCGTTGCTCCTTGCCACTCCTCCAAAGGGCCATCCCTAGCCAGTTCATTTTCAACAAAAAAATGGTTTTTATCTTCATTTTCAACAACAAAATTATTTTCATTTTCATTTTCAACAACAAAATGATTTTCATCTTCATTTTGAATAGCAAAACAATTTTCATTTTCATTTTCAACAACAAAATGGATTTATCTTTATTTTCAACAACAAAACAATTTTCATTTTCATTTTCAACAACAAAATGATTTTCATCTTTATTTTCAACAAAAAAATGATTTTCATTTTCATTTTCAACAACAAAATGATTTTCATTTTCATTTTTAACAACAAAATGATTTTCATCTTCATTTTCAACAACAAAATGGTTTTTATCTTCATTTTCAACAATAAAACGATTTTCATTTTCATTTTCAACAACAAAATTATTTTCATCTTCATTTTGAACAACAAAACGATTTTCTTTTTCATTTTCAACAACAAAACGATTTTCATTTTTATTTTCAACAACAAAAAGTCTAAAATTTTCATTATCTCTACAAATATTATCGATCTCAATATTGTTAAATCCATCTTGTTTTAAATCTTCTAATCAAAGTTTCCATAT
The DNA here is from genome assembly GCA_007115665.2 of Sequoiadendron giganteum. NCBI lineage: Eukaryota > Viridiplantae > Streptophyta > Pinopsida > Cupressales > Cupressaceae > Sequoiadendron > Sequoiadendron giganteum. Next base: position 349,533,991 of record CM021100.1, read on the forward strand.
CATTAAAAGGTGGATTTGAAGATGTACTAAATTTGTGCCTATTATCACATTCTCCATAGCATTGAAAGGTGGAAATGAAGACATACTAGAAGTAGTTTGTATAATCGTACTATTTTCCACATTCACCTCTTGTAAATTTGTATCATCTACATCCATGGTCTTCTCAATTTCTTTATCTTCAATAGTCATGGAATTAGATGCTTCAGCATTATTCATTGATCAAATCCTTATTATTCTATCTCTTTGTCTTTTTACCTCCTCTCTCTTCAGGGGTCAATAACTTCCTATCTTTCCTCTTATTATGACATTGTGATCCCATGATTATAAAATTTTGAAGCAAAAATGAATGTCGATAGTGAAAGTCTTCCTTCTTTGTTCATCCTTCAAACGAGTAGAAAATGAACACAATTCCACTCAAAAACTATCCCAATGATGCATCCTTTCAAAATTCAAATCAAATTGCAAGTTCAAGAGCCTGTAGAAGACAAAATTCGATACAAAATAGGTGAAATTGTCGTTGTCGATCGAACACAGTCAAGTTGCATAATTGACAGTAACTATTTTAGCAATAATTTTTTTTTTTAAATGGTCAAAAATGAAATGAGATCACGATTATTTTTTCAAAGGTTAAAATAATAAATGAAGCAAACAGGATCCCATTTACAAATCAGGATCTTGTTTAGTAAATCGGGATTCCATTTTTTAAAATTTGAATTTTTGGTCAGTTTTTTCTTTGTTTTTCAGTTTGGGAAAATGCTTGGGGACTCGAACCTAAGCTTTGGACCTAGTTTGACCTATAACTTGAAAGTCATGTCAATGTCACAAGAAAATAGTGACTTTGGACATATGTTGAAAACCTTTTCTGCAAAAATATTTTGATGAAGCGAAAACCCATTATAGATGAAATTGTGTAGATTCTAAATATGTAAATATTTTCACAATTGGATTACTTTTTCTATTTTTTGATGAAACTAGTCTGTAAACTTGAAATATCAGGGATTTTTAGTATTTTAATAACTTTTATTAAAATAATTTTTTGACAAACGAATTGTATGAAAGTGTACTTCAGACAATTCTTTTCAATTTAAAAATAAAAATAAAAAATGATATTTTTAGGTCATCTTATGCATGACATACACGACAATTTTTCAAAACAACAAATACAGCCAATAAAAAATTAACAAAAAAAAAATATTCAAGAAAAAAATTACAAAAAAGTATCGTGACCGTTTTTCAGTGTGTTATAAATATTTTCTCAAAATAATTTAGAAAAATATGATTATTTAGGTCAAAATATGGATGGATTACACATGCATGGTATGGTAGAAAAAAGTGACTTTTAAACTGTGGTTTTCATAAATTCCTATTGAAAATCAATTTGTATGATCTGGATATTAAAATAAATTACATATTTGGAAACTAGACTTCGAGTACTACATTTTATGATGAGTAAAATTTTTTAAGATTCGTCTCTAAGTGCTTCAAATTTTAAGGTCAAATGTGAAAAATTCTGAAAATTAGGGAAAACACTTCCAGTTTTTGGCCAAAAAGTGGACTCAACTTCTTTCACACACCCGAATAGCAAATCTATATGATATTTCTTGTAACCACACATAATATCAGAGATATATGACTTGGAAGAAATGAGAACTAGTTTCATTAACTCAAAAAATAGAACATCTATAATATTTTTACACATTTATAACTATTGAAATAAAACTTGGAGTCTATGGTCCTCCACTTTATCTTCTTGTTGTTTTCTACGAGCCTCTCTGACCACTCTCAAAACATTCTTCTATTGTCCTTTTATTTTCTTTGTTACCTTCTTCTATTCTCCTTTGTTTCTATTTTTCTAACCTCATTTTCCTCTCTTTTGTCCTCCTTTCTATTGTTCTAATTTTCAAAGTTCTTCTCAAAACTCCACCAAAAATCTAGAAACTTCCCCAAAAATCCCACCTAAATAGCTGCAATGTCCAAAATCTGCCATTAATTTCTCCAACTACTTTTTCTTGATTTCAAAAACTCTTGCCCAATTTTTCCCTTTATCATTTCTTTCATTGTTGTTCATTAAATGAGCATGCAGGTAGGTTAAGCTACCCCCAAAACAAAACAAAACAAGTTTTAAATTTTAAAACTTCTAATAGTTCCCTCATGTGGCAGTGGCTAGGGAAATAAAAAGAAAAAAAATATTTAAAACATAATGATGCCCCTGCATCAAACTACCTACCTAAAAAAAGTTGTGATCCCCTACTCACTATGTAAAACTCTTTATTGATGTGAGTTAAAGGTCATGTTGTTGCAAGTCAGTAACTCTGTCATCTTGTGTTAAGTAGAGTGATTCTAACTTTTATGGGCTTAACCATGTTGCATCATCCATCGGTATACCTTTCCATTTCACTAAATACTCATTGTAATCCTTGCCCCTTATCTTCCTAATCACTCCAGAGTCCAAAATAACTTCAATTTCCTCTCATGCCTTTTTGAGTAGCTTCTCCTTCCATTTTTCTAGTAATGTTTTCTCTTTTTCTTGTTGTTGTGATGTCTCCCCCTCATAATAAGTATAAAAATATGAAACATTAAAAATAAAAATATTTTCAAACCTTTGGGTAGTTCCAATTCATAGGCATTTGGTGAAAAAAAATTGATAATCTTGCATGGACCAATCTTCTTCCACTTAATATTGTTGTAGGCATGGCTAGGAAAAATTTCCTTTCATAGATGTGCCAATACCATATCTCCAACTTTTAAAAAAAATCTCTTCTAGATTCAAATCAACCTCCTCTTTATACTATTGGATGCTCTAAGTAAGTTTTTCTCTCACTTGCTAATACAAATCTTGCATATGTATGGAAAACTCTTCCCCTTCAACACTTCTCTTATATCCTTAGTGCTTGCAAGCTCCCTTAGTTCTGAAATACCTCTAGGACTATATCCATAGACAATTTGAAATAGAGTCTTACCTATACCTTTTTGACTAATTCATTATATGCAAACTCATCTTGAGGCATTACCAAATCCCATTGCTTAGGCTTGTCACCAACTAAACATATTAGAAAATTTCCTAAGCTACAATTAACAAATTTAGTCTATCCATCCATTTGAGGATGATACATAGAACTAAACTTTAAATCAGTCCCTAATTTCTTCCATGGTGCCCTCCAAAATTATCCTAAAAACTTAGTATCACGGTCTGAAACTATACTTTGTTGCAAGGTATGTGCCCTTGGTCTCCAAATGTTGTGTAGTGCAGTGCTTGGGTTCATGAAATGGCTTAACCACCTCCTATGAATTCATTAACTCTAGCGGTTGTATCAGGCCTTAACAGGTCGATCTTTTGGTGCAACGACGACCATGTTTACAAAAATTGGTATCATAGCTTAGGTCACAGATTTGAACCCCTCGCTTACGCTAGGGGTATTATTTCAAGGTGTGTTCCCTTATTTTCCTTGTGTTGTGCAGTGCAGCACATGGGTTCATGACATGGCTTAATGGCCTCTTATGGATTAATTAACTCTAGCAAATGTATCAGGCATTAACAGATCAATATTTTGGTGCAACGACAACCATGTTTACAACATACTTCTTCGAAAACCATGCAATCTAACAACCTTTGTGAAGAATAAATTGGCTAAATGTATTGCATCATTAGTCTTTTTTTGTGCTATAAAGTGGGCCATTTTAGAAATTCTATCAACAACTACAAAAATATAATCCTTACCACGCTATTTTCTTGGTAGTCCAAGCACAAAATCCATACTTACATCTTCACATAGTTTCTCGGGTATGGGTAATAGTTGATATAGGCCTTTATTTTAACTCCCCACATTGGAATATTAACAAACTTGACATCCTTGCATAATTTTTTTTATTTTTTGCCTCATCTTTGGTCAAAAATATATTTCACTAAGTTGTGCCATTGTTCTATCTTCTCCAAAATGTCTAGCTAATCCACCACAATATTTTTCTCTTATCAAATTTTGCCTTATTGATCCTTGAAGTATGCAAATTTGTTGTCCATCTTGTATAAAATAATCCATCCAAGGTGTCCTATCAACACTAGTAGGCTCCATAAATTTTGTCCATGCATCCTTAAAGTCCAAATCATCCTTATACAACTCTTTCATAACATCAAATCCAATGACTGCATCTCTCATTCCAGTCAACAATGTTGCTCTTCTACTCAATGCATATGTTACTTTATTTGAACTCCCACTTCTATGCTTGAGAATAAAAGTATATCCTTGTAGGAATTTTACCCACTTCATATATTTTTTGTCCAACTTGGTTTGACTATTAATTGCAAAGCATGATGATCCATGTAGAGAATAAACTCTTTTAGAAGAAAATAATGATACCACTTCTTTAAATCTTGCACAATGGCATAAAAATATTGATCATGAACAAAATACCTCTTCTTGGCATCATTAAGATTCTCACTAAAATATGTAATAGATCTTCCCTCTTGGCTTAAAACTACTTTAATGCTTGTCCCACTTGCATCATAGTCCACTTGAAACACCTTTGCAAAATCGAGCAATGCTAATACCAGTTCTTCAATGACTATCTTCTTTAAAAGCTCAAGAACATTATCTAATGTTTCTATCCACTTAAACTCTTTCTTATCTCCCCTTATAGTTTCAATTATGGGTGCACATATCCCACTGAAATTTTGAATAAATCTGCGATAGAAACTTGCTAAACCAAGGAAAATTCTAACATCATACACACTCCTAGGTGTTTTTTATTCAATGATAGCATGTACCTTTTCTAGATCCATTTGTAGCCCTTGATGAGAGATAACATATCCCAAATAAACCAATTTCTCCTTCATAAAAATACACTTTTTCAAGTTCACTTTTAACTTTTCTTCCTTGAGCCTTTATGAAACTTGTCTAATATGTAACAAATTATCTTCTTTATTGCTACTAAAATCATAATATCATCAAGATAAACAATCACAAACTTCCCCAAAAATGGTTTCAATACTTTATTCATTAATCTCATAAACATGTTGGGTGCATTTGTTAACCCAAAGGGTATTACTAACCATTCATACAATCCAGATCTTTGGTCTTAAAATTAGTCTTCCATCCATCATCCTCTCTTATCCTAATTTGATGATATCCACTCTTTAAATTATTTTTTCTAAAATAAGTAGTCTTTCCCAAACAATCCATGAGATCATCCATTCTTGGTAAAGGGAAACGATACCTTATTTTTATTTTATTGATGGTTCTTGAGTCTATGCACATTCTCCATTCACCATCCTTCTTTGGTGCTAACATAGTTGGTACCATGTATGCGCTAAGGCTCTCTCTAATTAGTCCTCTTTCCAATAGCTATTGGATTTTTTTGTTCACCTCTTCAATTTTTGTAGGTTTCAACCTATAGGCAGCCTTGTTGTGAAAACTTCCCCTTGGAATCAAATCAATATGATGGATGATGCTCCTCATAGGTTGTAGTCCTAGTAATTATTTCGACACATTTTTGTCAAACTCTTCAAGTAGCTCCTTTACTTCTAAAGGCACATCACTGTTGTCATCTACTGCATCTACTTGCAGCTCCTTGGGAACTATTGAAAAACATTGATTTTCATTTTTAATATCTTTCAAAAATTGCTTTCCTTTCACTAGCAGTGCTTTTAAACCACTTTCCAGCTCTTCTTCCTTACTTGTCAATGGCATAATGGTATGCTTTCTTCCATTTTTCTCAAAAGTGTAGGTGTTTTCTCTTCCATTATGGATTTCCTTCCTATCAAATTGTCATGACTTTCCTAAGAGTAAGTTACATACATCCATGGGAATGATATCACACCACACCTCATCTTCATAAGTGTCTATTTGAAAATTCACAAGGAATTGCTAATCAACCAAGACTTGGTGCCATTTTTGCAACCATGAAACCTTTTAAGGGATAGGGTGAACTATCCTTTTTAACGCCAAATTTTCCACCATTTCAACTAAAACTAAATTATTAGTGTTGCAACTATCTATTATGACTTTGCAGCATTTTCCACCTAATTTACATATTGTTCTAAGAAAAAAAATTCTTTGGATAGGATCATCTTCTTTATTAGTAGGTTTCAGCAGTGTCCTCTTCATCATAACTGATTCTCCTCTCTTAGGTTTATTTGGTTGACTAAGAGATCTTTTAGAATCATTATCTCCCTTTGATACAAGTGCATTTGTTTCCCTTGTTCTCCTCGATCCTTCTAGTCTACATTGTGGGCATTCATAAAATCTATGGCCTAAATATAAACAATCAAAACATGTGCCTTTGAATCCTCTACCTTTACCTCTTCCATATCCACCTCTGCCTCTCATTGGTTATGGTATTGATCTTGTTTCCTCTTTATCTTTTTGACTTTTAGAAGGGATGGCCTCCTTCCCATGACTATAATTTTTTTGTTGTTGCACTTTTATTTTGTTGAATCCACCTTTGCCTTTGATTATTCCTTGCTTACTTTCTAATTTATCCTCGGCCTTTAGAGCATTAAAATATGCTTCTTCCACTTTTGCAACCTTTTCATTCTTAGTTCATCTTGAATTTTCAACCTTAATCCATTAACATATCTTACTACTTTTTCATGGTATAATTCATTATGGCCAGATATTATGGAAATTCTATAAAAATCCTTTGTATAGGCCTTCACACTTAACTCCCTTTGTCTTAAATTATGTAATTTGTTGAGAAGCTCAAGTTGAAAATTATCAGGTATAAATTTAGCCTTCACCTTTCTTACCATTCGATTTCATCTTGTGATCTTATCTCTACCATTTCTTCTTCTCTTAGCCCGAACCTCTTTCCACCAAAGTGTTGCATGCACTTCCAACCTTGTTTGAGAAATCTTCACTCTTTTAGGGTCCTCTACATCATCATATTCAAAGTATTCATCCATCTCTATTATGCAATCAATTAGTTCATTTGGTTATAGACTTCCTGAGAAGCTTGGTAATTTCACTCTGGTTCCTTTCCTAATGTTGGAAATAAATTTTATAAGTCTTCTTTCACCTGCATCCATATCTCCATATGCATTTTCACCTTCATATCTAGCCATATCTCCAAATTATTCATCATCACTATCAGTGTCTTCATGTGCTCTACCTCTTCTCATTCCACATTCTATTGCATTCATTATTTCTTGCATTCCCCTTATGGTTTATAACACATCATCTATTCTTCCTGTTGCTTTTGTAGTTGCAACCTCTACCATACTTCTCCTTGGTGGCATCTTGGTGCTCTAAATATCTTTCTTTCTTTTTCTCTCTTATTGCAATCTCCTAGCTCTAGTATCCCTTACTGTAGGGATACACCCACATTCACACTCACAGGGATTCCCTCCAAACCCAAAAATCAAGCCACTATCCTTCTTCCTAGAGCTCTATTTGTTCTTTGATAACACATTGATGTAACCCACCCCCTTGTAGGCACCTACAAACCCACTATAAAATGATCTAACATGTGGAAAAGGAGAGGTTGTGCTATTGTAAGCAACTCACATAACCTCTATAGAGATCTACACACGAGTTGTAGGTCAAACAAAAGGTTTTTGAGGCATAAAATAAGATGCAAATATAATAACTATGATGCTTTCAAAAATAGACTATTGTTGCAGGTAGCTACACCGCTAGTTGTAGGTGACTATTCATAGTTTCAGCTTCATAAAAGACTTTAAACTTGCAAATTAAAACTAAAAATTTTAAAATAGTAAATTTATATCATATTTCTTGTAACCACACACATAATATCAGAGAGCTATGACTTGGAAGAAATAAAAACTAGTTTCATTAACTTAGAAAATAGAATATCTATAATATTTTTACACATTTATAACTACTACAATAAAACTTGGATTCTACGATCCTCCAATTTATCTTCTTGTTGCTTGCTATAGGCATCATTCACCACTCTCAAAACATTATTCTATTTTCCTTTGATATTCTTTGTTACCTTCTTCTATTCTCCTTTGTTTCTGTTGTTTTGACCTCTTTTTCCTCTCTTCTATCCTCCTTTTTGTTGTTCTAATTTTCTATGTTCTTCTCAAAACTCCCCCAAAAATTTGGAAGCTTCCCCAAAAATCCCACCTAAACAACTGCAACATCCAAAATCTACCATTAATTTTTCCAACTACCTTTTTTTATTTCAAAAACTCCCACCCATTTTTTCCCTTTATCATTTCTTTCATTATTGTTTTTCATTAAATGAGAATATGGGTAGGTTAAGTTGCCCCCTAAACAAAAAACAAAAAAAAGTTTTGAATTTTAAAACTTTTAATAGTTCCCTCACATGGTAGTGGCTAGGGAAAATAAAATATAATAAAATATTTAAAATAAAATGATGCCCCTGCATCAAAGGATTGGTAGTTATTTTGAGGCACAACTTCAGATTGACCAATAGGATTTCATGAAGGTGTACCTTCATATTGACTAGCCGACATTTGATAATCATGAAGAGTTGTACACAAGTGTGTAAACAATGGATATTTCATTAACAATATCTTATCTCAGATATTAGGTTGCAAGCTTTCTATAAACAGCCTTTGAATGTTAGCATCTACAATACTGTAGGATATTTGTGATTAAAGTGACTGATATCATCCTATAAATTCTATTATTTTTTCTTTAGGTCCTTTTTTATAATGAGCTATATCCACTAATGAAACTTGTAGAAACCTGCTAACAAGTTGTGTAAAGGAGGTAATAGAGTTGTTTAGTAATGAGGAAAACCAATCCAAATCCATATCTTTCAATGATCTAGGAAATATTTTTTCTAGGAGCACATCTTCAAAAATGAAGTCGCTACACAAGGCAATAAAATATACACATGGTTATTAGGATCTCTTTTGCCATTATATTTTCAAAATGAGGTATCTCTATGTGTTTTGTTGTGGGTATCTTTAAGATAGTAAATCAAAATGGCCTATGTTTGAGGTATGTTGGAGGTTTACTACTAGTTTTATTTTGGCTTAAGGCTGAAATTTGTTATTATAATGATGTCATGTTTTGAAAATTTTGATTTATCATTGGATCATTAGGTGACATGTTTTGAGAGTTTTTTTAGTATGGTGAACTAGTATAAATTACTAGTGGGATATTTTTGTCCATATTTAGGAAAGGTGAAAAATATGGTGGTGAAGTGACAAAACTATAAGGATTCCCACTAATAATTCATAAGCTTGAGTTTAGAACACTTTTATATTGCATTATTGATGTTATGAATACAAGTGTCAAAGTGGGGATAGAAGGCATTATTGTGGGAGAGGAAACTTGTTTTCCTAATTGGTTTTGAACGTTGGTCAAAGCTTGAGAGCAACTAGCTATTGTAGGAATATTCAAATCTAGTATGTGAGCTAGGCTATGTAAGACTTCTATCCCTTGGGAATTGTTTACCAAATTCATAAGGTTATCCAAAAGAGGCACTATTTCTCCAACTAAAGGTTTAGTACTTAGGTACTATTGAATTCCTTATAGGTCTTTGTCTAATTATTTTAATATATCATTAGGGACATGGGAAACAAGATCTTACAATTCCACATAAATGTTAGGTTGTGACAAATAAATGGGCAACATATAATTTGGAAGGGAAACCATAATGGATTGAGTGGATATAATACCTTGAGTGGAAGAGTAATGAGACTCAGTCTCAACACCGGTTGTAATTGCAGCACAAGAAGCCATTAGTTTAAAACTATGTCTCACAAGCATATTAGCTAAGGGACACTAGGTTTTGAAGCTCATATGAGATTCAAAACACTTTAGTGTTCCTAAAATGAATGAAAAACACAATAAACTCATAGATATTGAAAAATTTGCAAACACAAAACCCAAAACAACATAGGAAACATAGAGACAAAATTTTGATCCAGATTTTGGTCAAAATGGCTTATATAAGAGTGTTGGTTACCCTAGACCAATGGGATGATTTTTATAAATTAAAAATATGGCAATGAGTTATAAAGTTTGAGGATCCTAGTATGTAAATTTTTAGGTCTAATAATAGGCAGATTTCTAGAAATGTATAAAATTTCAGTTTTTCTATATGTGGGATATAATTGTGTATACAATTTTATACTTTTTCAATAATGTAATTATGATGTTTAAAAAAGGGATCTAGGCCCTAAACCACACTCTTCCCAACATCACAAGGGTAAGATAGATTAAAAGTGATATCAAACACCCTCTTGGATACCAACTTCAATGGAAGAGCTAGAATGGTGGATCGGGGTTTTAAACCTTTCCCTTTTGGGCTAGTTGTGTGTGATTTGATTTTGATTAATTAATTAATTTTATGGTGAAAAATGGATCCTAGGTTAACTTTAAAAATGTAGCCAAATGAGATAATTTCCAAATAGTATAAAATTAATAAATAGAAATCAAATTTAGGATAGTAGAGGGCAAACAAAGAAGAACCTGGCATATAAATTTGGGCTTGAAATAGCTAGATAGGAGAATTGGGAACTCTAGACTAGGAAGCAGGTGCTCAAAATTAGACTTTATTTTCCTAGTGCTCTATGTTTAGGATATTCTCTTTGGAACTTAGTGTCATAGCTTCATCTGTCGCTAATAAAATCCATGTTACTTGATTTGTTGACTTGTATGGCTTAAGTGCTTGAGTTATCAATTAGATATTCAATCCTCCTTCAATTTAATTTAGATATATAACCTGAACACATGAAAGAGGGGGAAGGGTTATGTCATATAAGGGATTTCCTAAGTGAAATCCCATTTTGGTTTTTCTACCTCCACAACGACTATGGTGATATAAAAAAAGAGCTTACACTTGGTTGAGCAAAGGCTAAATGATAAAAAGGTGATAAATTGACAATTCATGTAACTCGCCACTTAGATCTACATTCGTTGAGGGACTAAATTCATTATACTCATCACCTTCAAGGAGAAGTTGATACTTGATTTGAAGTCCTGCAAGTGTTAGTACTCACAAAAAAAATGAAACATGAATAAGATCACATGAAAATATGATGTATTTCTAACATGATGCTTGACTAAAATAATTCTATTGTCATTCTACTAATTATTCTCTTGACTACTCAATTGCACAATTCAAAATGTTGAAATTGCTTCTCAAAGTTGCTAGGATTAAAATGGTAAAAATGACTTGTATTTATATGCAATTCTTTAATTTCCCAAACATCAAATATCAATTGCCAAAAAATAATTTTGGATTTTTAAATATAAAAATATTGACACTAACATATTTTAAATTTAGCCAAAATAGGTTGGACAAGGGTGTCGGGTGCCCTAGTCTAGACATATCCTTTCCAGGCCCTTAAACATGAGTATTAAATATTAGATATTTCTTTTTAGTTCCACTTTTGATTTTTTGAATATTATTATGAAAATAAAAAATTAAATGCATAATTAGGTCCAAGCACATAAGGGGGAGCTAAACCTAGTGTGAAATTGTCAAGGGTGACATTTTTTCATGCTACATTTAGCCCCAAATTTAGTAAGAGTATTAAATTATGCTCAAAATCACACTAAAGTAAGGATAAAACCATGAAGGGTTTAGTTATGCAAACATTAAAGAGATAGAGTGTCATCAAATATAGGGGATGTGCTAGCCCCTAGGATCAAGATCCTATGGCAGGACAATGTAAAGACAAAGGAACACACATATGAGGTACAATGCAGTATGATAGACACAAAGAATACATGAGGAAGACACATAGAATAACATAATTACAACATGAACATGACACAAACATTATAAAGGCGTAAATAAAATACTCAAAAGACACAAGGAAAACATAAAGCAAGCACATAAAGGACACCAAAAGAGTGCAAATAATAAAAATAAGACACAAACACAAGGTTAGTAATAATGGTATTTAAGTCATTAAGGTGAAGAGGCTTTAGTCTTAAATTTTTCTCAATGCCAAACATCATCTCTTGAATATAATGTTAGACAAGATAGTTCTCTCATAAGGACTAGAGATTTGTGTTATCCTAGATCACTCATAAGCTACATAATCTACTTGCTAGCAAGTTGTGTCATGCTAGATGTCTCCACTAGCAATCAACTTGTGCAATTTAGGTGTTTATGTTCAAAACATTCTCAATTACATGAATCAACAATCCTCATTATGTCAAATCTATGAACTATTTTACAAATCATGCCTTAGTGAGTGCATAAAATTTCAATATCACAGCCCAGGCCATTTAATGTCACAGAAGTTGAATCACCTTAGGGGGTATCCAAAATTTTAATGTCATGGGGAACAAAACACCTCAATATGTGTATAAAATTTTAACTTCATGGGGGATTAATCACCTCAGGGAGTGTACAAAAGATTAATTTCATGGGGTAAGAATCACAAAGCCACACCTTAGGGGGGCATTATAAATAACACCACCAAAAAGGGTGCATGCAAAAAAATGGATCAAAGGACACAACTCAATGTATGAGAGATCACACATTAGGGAGTGATTAGTTGAAAAATGGGTGTTCTTATGGTTTAAGATATAGAACATCACTTTTCTCCAACTAACATTCAAAGATGTCATAGAGACCTCAACCCAATGGAGGATGAAAGAAGATAACTAACAATAGGGTATCTTAGGATATGTTTGGAGATTAATTAAGGATGGATGAGGGGTTCACCACCAAGTTTAAACTTGGAAAAGACAATGAAATACAAGATGAAATGAAAAACCCTAGTTGAATACAAGCTAACTCTAAATAACATATAAAGATGAATGAAATGAAATAAAAATTTGTAAAACAGAAAGTGTGCATCTAGAAACTTGATGATGATTGGAAACAACTCTAAAATTTTGAAAAAACCCAAATTTTGACCTACTAGGACTCATTCACCATTCTGGGTGAATCAGTCCTAGTTCTGGATTTCTACACAAGAGCAAGTTTCAGGCAAATAGCTATCCAAATCTGCAAAGATCTCAGAAAAATACCTATAGTGGGACTCATTCACCACTTGTGGCGAATGAGTCTAGTTTGACTTTTTCTTGAAATTCAAAGTTCTGATCTATACCTCTCAGTCTACTCTTTTTGCTTCTCCAGGTTTCTAGATCTGAAACCCTAATTTTGGGGTTGTAGATGACCTTTTAGTGAATTTTATGACCTTGCAAATGGGGAGACAACTCCAACAAGCTTAAAACCTAATCTTCAATGATCTTCAAGTCTTCAAAGCACCTAGATCTACAATCACACAAAGAAAGAGAGCAAAAGTATCGATTGTTAAGGAATAGGGGTTTGCCTTGGTCAAACCCTTTTTAGGTAATTAAACCAAATGATGAAAAAATGAAATAACAACATGAAACATGAACATAATATATGAAAAATGATACCTTGAATGATGTATTTTAAATGATATCTACAAATATGCAACTCAACATGAAACGGCCATGAAGGATGTAGATCTTGATCTTGACAATAGGTGTAGAATAATGCTTGATATTGGATCTTCAATGCTACATCAAAACACTAGCTCACTAACATTCTTGATTCTTGATATGCTTGGCATGATGATGTATCTTGAATTAAAATAACAATTGATGAAGAATCTGCCCTTGAATTCCTTAAAAATGATCTTGAAAGCTATCTTGATAACCTTGTGAAGAATTGGAATGCTTAACTCTTGAATGCTTGACTTGACTACATGAATGTATGATGAAATAATTATTTGAGAGCTCATTTATATAATCAATCCACTCAAATGACCGTTTACTTGGTCCCCAAGGCCAACATACAAGAAATTTGAACTTAAAACCTAGCTTTTCTTGCTCAAGCCTCAAAAATAGCTCAAATGGGACTCATTCACCATCCTGGGTGAATGAGTCCCACCTGGATGTGACTCATTTTCCCAAGGTGGTGAATGGGTCCCACAAGGGCTATTTTGCCTTCTAGAATGTTGGGGAGTGAAGAAATTAGGTTTATATGTTGATATTATCAAGTTTTTGATCAAAATATGCCTTGGGATGCACAATATGGGGTCATAGGGGACTATTAATGATGATATAAAGGTCATAAATACAATAGGTCCCAAAATCCAATGTGAAAGTGTAAATAAATACAATTTACAATACTAAATTAAGGAAAATTGGGTCTATTTAGCTTACAAGGGCCCTAAATCCCATGTGAATGTGTAAAACACATTACAACACTAAATTAGGTCAACTTTAGTTTACAAGTCTCCAAAATTTAATGAGAAGATGTATATAAATACATTTTACAACATTAAATTAGGATAGAGTTAGGTTAATTTAGCTTTAAAAGGGCCCAAGACCTAGTGTGGATGTGTAAAACACCTCACAACACTAGACCAAAGTGATATTAAGTCCAATTTATCATTAAAATTTCCCAAATTAAGCAAGGGATACTTTTTTATACACTATAGGGAGTATCATACCTAATACCACCAATAAAAGTGGATGAGACATGGAATGGAGGGTCACACCCTAGCGGGTATCAAGCATAATAGGTCACCACTAATGATACATGAACATTAAATGAAGAATCGCACTTTATGGGGAGGTATTAAGCACAATAACACTACTAAGGAGACACTAATATAGATTAAGAAATCCTAGCTTTAGGGAATATTATATGATATTACCACTAAAGAAGATACCATATTACATTTTAGAGGAAAATCATGCATAATATCACCGCCAAGGGGAATCACGTGAAGAAGCAAGGGAATGCCTTAGGGAAGATCATAATATTGCTGCTAAAGGGGAATTCCATGAAGATGCAAGGCCACACCTTAGGGAATACCATGCATAATATCACCACTAAAGGGGCATTATGATTTATATTTTTCTAATTTTTTCCTAATGGAAGGAGGGAATATGCCCCCTTAAAATGTTAGTGTACTTTCTATACTAATACTTTAAGGAGATAACAAAGGAAGAGAGGATCCTTTAAAAATAATAATCATCTCACAAGACTAGTTTTCCTTGCCCCCCAAGTGTAAGGACATGGAAGACCATATGTGAATATTATTGTGTTTCAACCCATTGATGAAATATGGTTGCACAACAATATTTTTGTGCCCCCATGCATGATAATGAGTATCATACGATACTAAAAATGTTACATAGTAAGGAGCAACACCATAGTGACTAATTTATTATTTTTTATGGATCCACATCAATGTCAAATAATTGAATAATCCCAAGTGTAATTTTTATTTAAAGCACAATATTCATCAGTAGAATGACCAATTTTTTTATGATATGAGCAAAAAGATGAGTTTTGAGTTATTTTTTAGCATCATTTATTTCACAAAGAGGTGGTAAAGTAATTAATTTTCCTTGTAAAAGTATGCATAATATATGTTCTTGTAGCATCAAAAATTGTCACCCTTGACAATTTCATATTAGGTTTAGCTCCCCCTTATGTGCTTGGACCTAGTTATGCATTAATTACCCATTTTATAAGCATTCAGATTTGGAAATGATACGCTTAAGATTTTAGAGGTTTTAAAGTGTAATAAATAGTCAAGTTCACCAAAATGTTGGATTGGGAAAAGGTATCACTACACTCTTCTTGGAATTATTTGATTGGATTAAAGGTGACCTAAAGACCCACTTGGCTACAAACCTATTTATGCATTGATAAACTTTCCTTAGGTCTAAAATCAAATCTGAAAGTGTTAACATTCATTTAGGCATTTGCATTTAGTGAAAAAGTGGAAAAGGTGCATTGTTATTGTTGTAAAAACATGAAAGGTTTCAATTTCTAAAAAATTTAAGTTAGGATCAGTCAAATTATGCACTTTATAGTCTAAAATTTACATTTCCAATTGCATTCATTGGTTGAGAATTTTGAAAGTTACTTGAATAATTGTATTTCATATTACAAAATCACAATTCTATTAAATTGTAGAAAATTATTTACTATCAAACTTGAACATTTATAGAACAGGAAACTTAAATGCTATAGAAGACATCCAAACTTTTAATTCATTAAAATAACCTTTCTAGTTTGGGGTGCATCATGCTCTAGACCTATCAAATTTAGCCCAAATTTGGATCACAAGTTTGTCCCTGTATCTTATATGTGGTTCTACCTTTTGATTTTGCACTTTGTCTGATTTATTATGCTTGTCATGTGCATAGTAGGCTTACCTATGTGTTTTGAAACTCATATGAGCTTCACAACCTAGTGTCCTACCTCTAATACCCATGTGAGACATAGTTTCAAACTTATGGCACCCCACAGTCTAACTACATCAGCTGTGGAGCCTTAGTCCTCTAACTCTTTCACACAAGGTATGGCTTCAACCCAATCCATTTTGGATTCCATTCCTCTCCACAAATTACCCATGACCACCTCATAACTTGACATATATATAGACTTAGAGGCCATTATTGGTCATATTCCTAAAGAAAAATTAAAATAATTGGACAAGGATTTGGAAGGTCTTAAAGATAATTAAGTAATGAATCCTTAGTAGAAGAGATGGTGTGTATTGTGGATGGAATTAGGAATTTGATAAACAATTCTCAAGGATATAAGTGTTGTTTATTCTCTCAGATTGTAGATGCTACCATTGGCATGATAGCTAGTTACGCTCAAACATTCACAAATGGTCAAAACCAAGGAGGAAAACAAGTTTCTTTTCCCATAACCATACCTTCTATTAACACATTTATACCAAAAACCATATGATATATTAATGGAATAAATCCAAGCCTAGGGTTTCCTAATGTGAATCCTTATAGTTTTGTCACATCACCCTTAACACGGGCATGTTCATCAACTTTCATAAACATGCAACATAGTAACCTATTGGTCACTAACTCTAGTTCACCATACTCAACAAACTCTCAAAAGATGTCATCAAATGGTCCAATGATAAACCAACTTCTACAAAATATGACATCACTTCAACAACAAATCTCAACTTTGAAATAAAATCAAAATGGTAAACCTCTAGATAATATCTTACATGTAATCCTTTATCAATTGCTATCCTAAAAATACCCATACCTCAAAACATTGAGATACCCCGATTTGATAAATGCAATGCTAAAGGAGATCCTAACAACCATGTGTCACCTTTTACTATAGTGTGTAGAGACTTCATTTTTTAAGATAAGTTGCTAGCTAAAATATTTCCTAGATCATTGAAAGATATGGCCTTGGAATGGTTTTTCTCATTGCCGAATAACTTCATAGATTCATTCACTCAACTTGTTAGTTCATTTCTCCAACATTTACAAGAAATAATTGGTCCTCAAGTGATTCTAACTAACTTAGTACATTGTAAACAAGAACCTAAGAAAATGATAACAGACTTTATAGGATGATATCAATCGCTTTACTCACAAATATCTTATCTGGTTTTCTTCATGTTGAAATCCAAAGAGTATTTATATGAAGCTTGAAACCTAATATTCAAGACAAGATATTGTTGATGAAATACCTTACATTTCAATAATTATGTATAGCTCTTCGCACGATTATTAGATTTTGGATAGTAATTATCAAGGAACACCTTCATCAACTCCTATTGGTCAATCTAAATCCATACCTCAAAACAATTACCCATCATTCAAGAAGAAAATAATTTATAAAGATAAACACTCCTTAAACTCCTCAAAAAAATTATAAAGATAAACACTCCTTAAACTCCTCAAAAAATTTATAAAGATAAACACTCCTCAAACCCCTAATAATATTGAAACACATGTTGCCACTAAAATTATAACTCCTTATCAATTTCGGCCAAGGGTTAGAAAATTCACACAATTACATAATTATCTTCACACAATAATGTTACAATTATTAAACAAGAACCTAATTCAACTTTATCAGATTAGGCCAATTGATACAAGTAAACCTTTAACACCAAATTTTAATGCAAAAGAATTTTGTCAATATCATTGTACTCCTAGACACATGTGATACAGAGTGATGTATGTGTCTTAAGCACCAAGTGTAAGACTTCATCGATTCCAATCAAATCCAATTGGTTGGCATTAATGACAAAGGAAATAAGTCAGTCTTTCCACCTAACCAAAACTTGCAAATATTCACCAATCCCTTACCAAGTCTTTCATTCAACTTTGTGCAATGTAGTAATAATGTTGAAGAATATGATGATATGTCTAATATGATAAATATAATTGAATTTAAACCTCATAAGGATTGATCCACTTTGTGTTGGCCCACACTTTTCTTTTAAAAAAAAGGTCAACCTATTAATTTTTGATAAAAACATCAGAGTTAATAGTTTTAATATCAATATTGAACATCTTTCCCTTAGCTTTATAAAAAGTGGTTTTGGATTTTGTATCCACCATCCTCCATTCTCAAATTGGATCTTATTATTAAAATTAAAAATTCCCTTAAGTGAAATGTCTCTAAATATGAGCTTATCACTTTCAAGAGACTTGTTAAAAACAAAAACATGTCATTGTTAAAAAAGATAAGGGAACACTTCTTTTATTCTAAACAAACTTTATTGTGTCACAAAAATGCTTGACCACCTAAACATTAGTAGTAGTAGATCATATCTCACAATATAATTTTTAAAATATTTAAGAAAGTGAGAAATGTTATAGCCTAATCCTCTTTTGATGATTGCACCAAAAACCATCTATTGTCTAAGAAGGAATTTGCACCTCCCATCTATAGTTTTCCAAAAAATTCATGTACAAAATTCCTTTGAGACCTATTGTTGACTCCGTCAATTCCCCTACTTACAAATATGTTGCCTATTTCCTAATTTAATCACCCCTCTAATCAAAAATTATGCATCATTGATCAGACTCATCCTAATTTTTCAATTTTACTATTTAGATAAAAATATTGACAACAATAAAATTTTGGTTAGTTTTTATGTGGTGTCCCCCTTTACCAAATCCCTTTTGCAATACTTCCTTGTGTTAGTTAAAGAAAAAAGACCAATGAAGAAACATCCTCTTTGGTTGAGTTATGTTTAAAATTCATGTTCTTCCCCTTTTGAGATGTAGTTAATGATTAACCAGATGGGGTTGCCATGGGTTCCCCATTAACCCCTATCATATCTAACCTATACATGAAGCATTTTGAAGAGATTACATTGAACTTAGTCTGGGCCCTCAAACGAAAGTGGTGGAATATGTTTCACCATATGTTGACCCCATTATAGTGATCTTCTTAAATATTTCCACTATCACCTTAGCAACATTGTCCCTTACATCATGTTTACCAAAGAAATTGAAACCAATAACCAAATCCCCTTCCTAGACATATTTCTCATCAAGAAATGAGATGGTTCCTTTGGCTACTATATATTTAGGAAATCCACTCACATTGACCTCTACATGCATGGTTCCTTTGGCTACTGTATATTTAGGAAATCCACTCACATTGACCTCTATGTGCATGCTTCCTTGCACAACTACCCTACCTAAAAAGTGAGTGTCCTAAAGACTTTTTCCACTAGGGCCTTTCACATTTCCAATGAATATACTATTAAGATAGAGATTTCCCACCTTACCAAGGCTTTAAAACTTAATGAATACTACAACAAGCACATCACAAGAGATATTAAGCAAGACCAAGCCCACCTAAGTTCTAAGACAGAAAATCAACACTCTTAAGCTATTTTTAGTGTCATCCCTCCCTACATAGAAGGGATCTCTAATAGAGATAATCAAAGTCCTATTTTAAAAAAATATAAATGTGTCTTCAAACCCCTTTCTACCATTTGAAACCTCATCCCATCTACCAAATACCCTAAATAAATTAATTTAAACTTTGGTTTCTATAAAATTGACTACTCATGTGGGACTGCTTACATTGGTAAGATAGGTCACTCTATCTACATGAGAATCAAAGAGTATTGTGCTTACATCAGGCATGAAAGAGTCACAAAATTGGCACTCATAGAACATTCCTCTAGCACCAGGCACCATATTCGTGTAGAGGATGCACATGTCCTAATCACAGAAGATAACTTCTTTAGCAGAAAATTCAAATAAATTATTTTTATCTCAATTAACCTCACCAATATAAATTGAGATCATGGGTGGAACCTAAATCACACTTTGAATTCATGATTAAATTTCCTTCAAGCTTATCCTGCATCCCTCTAATCTCTTTTTTCCCTCCCCCTCTTCTCCCCTTAATTCTTTCTCTATCAATATTTCCCCCTCACAATCTCCTTGCCCATTCTTTCTCCTTCTCCTAGCCTTTAGTTCTCCTATTTTCTTCCTAGGCTCTCCCTTATCCCTCTCTCCCTTTAATCCTCCCTCACCCCTCCATGTTCTTCATCTTCTCCACCATCCCTCCTTTCCTTTTCTTGACCCCCTTCAACTTTTTCCTTCCCTTGATTGTTTTGATCATTAGCCAACTCTCTTATTTTCACTATGTTGTTTGAATGTCATTCCTCTTATTATAGGTTTGGTTTTTCCTACTTTTTCTTAATAATTTTTTATGTCTTTTGTTTTAATTATCTATTTTATTCTTAATTACTCTTCTCTTATATTTTCTGTGAACCCCTAAACCTGCAAATACATAAAGAAAACAAACATGGTTAGATGTTAGATCAAAAATACATGCAAATATGAGGGATTCTCCATAAAATCCATCTATTCAAGCTAAAATTAGGAAAATAACAATGAAAGCAATCTTAATTAAGCTAATAGCATGATGATCTTATGGGGGAATTGGTGTCAATGAGGCGTTGTAATTGGCCCCTTCCCAATTCCTAAGTAGCAATGATATGTGAATCTAGAAATGGTCAAATCTCCAAAGAGATTTGAACATAACCTTGGTGCAAATGTGAAAATATGATGAATACTTGGATATGATGAGAAAAATTAGTTCTCAATTGTAGAGAGTAACTTTGCATATGAATTGTGGATGAAGATTGAGAAGAGAGATTTTTAATTTATAAACTTTTATTTAGAAGAAGTGAACAAGATTGAGCAATGTGGGATAAAAGATAATCCAATGGCATTGTGCCACTTGTCCACATGTGATTAGATGAGGAATGAGCACATTTTGGCCAATGTGCATGATAAATGCATAAATTTGAAATTGAAATGGTGAGTTGACTTGTTGAAGGGGGAAGAGAAGTGAAGTTAATGTCACTTGGCTCAAGGTCAAGGACATGTAAGAGGCATTGAATTCCTTGTTGGAAGGACCAAGTCCACTTGGCCTTTTTGAATTTAAATGAGGGAATATTCTCTTTTGATGCTTTGTGAGGGAAAATAGATGAATTAATAAATCGAAGTATTTGATTTATTGTGCAACTTGCATTTTCTAGAGAATTTTAAGGAGAGGGATTAACTTAATCATAGTTTTGATTAACTTAATGAAGAATTAGATGATGTGACAATTTAGACTTAGATTTATGAATTGATTTAAGTCAAGAATTAAGAGGAAATGATTTATCAAATAAATGATTTGATTTATTTAATTAAAGGGAATATGTTAGATTAAATCAAATAAGGTTTAATTCATTTAATTTAATAGGACTTTAGATATTTTAATTAAATAAAATGATTTATTTAATTAAACAAGGATGCAATGGTTAATTAAATTAATCGATTAATTTAATCATTGAAAGAGGAAGACTTAATCCAATAAATAATGATTTATTAAATTAAAAGATAGAATGTGATGAAATGCTGAGAATGTGATTTAAGAGGAAACGTTGTTAGTAATCGGGATCAGGTATGCTATAATGCCCCGCCAAGTGACCTTAAAGGAAGTTGCAATTAATGTCATAAGCGAACCAATTTTTTTTATAAAGTGCATTTAACATACACATTCACTTAATAATTAACAACAACCTCTAAGGCTACAAGGTTAGGATTATCTAAACCCACACATACATATTACATATAACCATAGCATGAACTTTATGAAATAAACGTCATACATCATAAGAATACCACATAACCTAATAAGATAATCAACCAAGATACAATCTCATAAACATTATCTTAATCCAATAGTTACATCACTCATTCCCAGAATGAGGCAATAGTACTCAAGGTTACAATTACAAAATTCCACCTCATAAACATAAGAGGGATAAATAACTTATACAAAATGAAATATTACAATGCAAGGTAATACAACAAGAACCGCGAGCTGTCCATCTGGATGCCTCACCACCAAGTACTAAAGATAGATGGGGACCCAACGGTTTTTGTGCATGTTCCACCCTACCAATGTGGTACCCAAAGGCCCACCCCCCATGCTAGGAGATAGTAACAAAGTAACATGGACAAAGATTTACAGCCACTAACCAAAGGCAGACTCATACTGACTCATACTGATGTAACCAAACAAATGAACTAACAAGTACAACTCAATTATCATACAAGTACAAATCAAGTACAACTCCAATATCACTGACATAGGTCACATTGCTTCCAGACATCATAATAAATCAAGTATGTTCAGAGAACCATACACATAAAATAATTAACAACAGTTGTCATAGATAGAGTGTCATCGCAAGGTTTGTCATGAGATCTCCTCTGGGCATTCTTCATAAGCTCCGGCACAAGTAATCCTGGTGACCTCAACCGAATCTCGGCACTCATACTCACTCATGCGGAATCAACTATCTCTCATATGGATAAGATAGTTGATCTTGCCATTCCAGGCCTTCTCACTCATCCCAAGTCTAAACAAGCCCTTGTGTCTATGAGTGAGGATTAAATTATCTTGATTAGTGTGAAATGCATCATAATCATCTAAGTACATTAATTTAATTATCACTTGATTAACTCACTTCTGAAGGTTATCCAGTTTACCTCTTTGGGCTCTAACGCCTAACAGAAGCCACTCTTCTATTTGACAACACACACCCAAACAATCCACCAAGGGAACCACAAGTGCATACCAACTAGGCATCATAATCCACTCCAACACAAGAAGGATACAAATGATAGAACTCACTCCAAATATCTTGGAGGCAACAAACACATAGTTCACTCCTTTCACAGGAGGCAACAAGATGAAACCACATAACAAGGTCACTCCATACAAGGAGACACGGATCCCATAATCTGCTCCTAAACCAAGGAGGTGCAACCATCCCCATTCGTGAAAACCGGGTAAAACTGAAAAGACGCCATGCACTACCCAAGGGAAAACAACTAGATGGCATAAAGATTCAACAACCCTTATCCTCTAAGTTCTTCTGGAAGACCTATAATTTAGGACTAACACTAATTCCCAAAACCAACAATGCAACTTGACGACATAGCAACAAAAGCATTCAAGTCATTAATCAAATCTAATATTTAGATTTCTTAAATCCATACTCATTCAATAGGTAGTGTTGACAAAGTCAAAGACACGATAACTAGATCATCTAAAATAATCATAACCCCTATTTCCTCTTTCATTATTGGAAATCTAAAACAATTAAACTTACTTCTTTTTACTGAATACAGAGAATTAAATCCTTTAAGATAATCATGAGGAAGATACTACTTTTGGATATACTAAATCCATATCTCTTTCATAATCCAATCACAATGATTCAATTAATCTAAATAGAAATTAATAAATAACATAATTGATTGCCTCATCAATAAAACAACTTCTTAATTTACTTTTAAATCGACACAAATCCATGCAAGTAAACTCTTTCCATTTCCTAACCAAATCTTACATCTCATTCAATTTTCTATTTAAAACATTCAATCACTTTAATATAATAACATATTGTTTCTCTATCAATTTTCCATATACACTAATCATTTCTTTTAGAACACTAATAATACCCAATTTGCAAACAACAGAATAAAATAAGATAAAATATTATTTATTCTCTCAAATGGATATATACTAAATATAAATTAATATATTTAAATATATTTAATCATTAACATATCTTCTATTCTTTACAAAATATCAAATTGATTGATTCAAAATAAAATATCCCTTATCATCAATTTTTCAAAATATATATATATATATTTCTAATTAAATCAAATTAATAATTGGACCTTTTACACATGAATTTAAATTCCATAATTAAATTTCAAATTATGCATTCTTTAAATAAATTATTTAACTCCTTCAATTAAACTTTAATATGCCATTTTAAAATAAACAATAATTTCCCATACGTTTATAATTTTAATTCCACTAATCTAATATACAAATTTTATTTCAAATAATATAAATAAATATAATACTTTAATATTATAAATTATAATATAAAATATTATTAAATAATATTTTAATATTATAATAACAATACATAAAATATTAATATTTATAAATATCAATTTATTATTATTTCATTATCAAAGCAGCCATGAGAAAATAACTTAAAAGCAATCTCATGTTTCAAGCATAACTCAAAAAGTACGATCTGGGTATTTGTGATTTTTTAACATGGATAAGAAAATTTCAAAATGCAAAAACCCTTTAAATTTCCTGATAATCCAGTTTCTAGAAGTGGAGTTATAGGCGACACAACCAGACCATTTTACCATGAAAAACATAACTATCCTATAGATTTTAAAATCCGATTTTTAGTAATAAACAGAGGGTTTCATTTTCTAAAAACATTCTAAATGCATTGTTCAATCTCTATGTTTGATTTCAATAACAACATAATCGATTTCCCAAAATAATTTAAATTCAACTAAAGTTTTCATAATTTTCACTCAAGAATTTTCACAAGCAAAGGCTTTAAATTCATTTAATTCTTTTCTCCTAATATCAAATTTGTTTTCTAAAATAGACTTAACAAACAAATATTTAATCACTACTATTTAAAAAAAACAATCAAGAACAATAAAACACAACGAGGAAAACCTGGAATAAGAAGCTACAGGAATAGATGAATTTTTGATGCAAGCCTCCTCCAAAGATTTCCTGAATTTTCTTTAATCCTCCAATAAATCCAATCCAAAACTCAACAAATGAAAACAATATTTCCTTCAATCATTTCTACAATCAAAACCTTCTTCAAACCCTTGTGCAAATTTTTCAAAATTTCTTCCCTACTGTAAAAATGTATTTTTCCTAAAGACTTTTCTATCCTAAAAATTAAAACATGTATTTCTTATAAATCAAAAATACCTAATTCACATTACAAGCAAATTAGATATTTCAATTTCAATTTTTACAACCCTAATTCACATTACATGCAA
Source organism: Sequoiadendron giganteum (assembly GCA_007115665.2). Taxonomy (NCBI): domain Eukaryota; kingdom Viridiplantae; phylum Streptophyta; class Pinopsida; order Cupressales; family Cupressaceae; genus Sequoiadendron; species Sequoiadendron giganteum. Next base: position 349,559,100 of record CM021100.1, read on the forward strand.
ATTAGATATTTCAATTTCAATTTCAATTCCAATTTTCAAAAACCCACTTTCAATTTAAAATGCAATTTCAAATAATAAATTAATTTCCAAAGTTGAAATTAATTTCCCAAATAAACATCTAATTACAATTTCTAATTTAATTCCCACACGTTGAAATTAAATTCTAAAATTAATTTTAATTCTTTTATTTCATTTCATTCTCTTGTATCACGTTTAATTAATTAATTTAATTATTTAATAACTAAATCCAACCCCCTTGGATTAAATTTAATTAATTAAATAAATTAAATATAATTAATTAATTTAAATATAAACTTTTATCCACCTTGCATTATTTAAAATAAATAACCATCAACATGATTTAAATGCAATTATTCTAAATATCTATTTCCAAATCAATAATCTTTCAGAATTAAATAACATTAAAACAAGACAGACAATGGCTCGACACACACGACTGACGACACACTAAGGCTAGGGTGTAAACTTGACACATGTTACCCAGCTACTATCTCCTGTTCAACTTGACCGTTGGATCGACACGCTCAAACCTGTGAAACTAGGTGGAGTCGATGTCATGTACCTGCAATCCTGCAACCAAGTAAACAACATCATATAATATATCCAGCATATAATACACACCGTGAAGAAGGAATTACGGATTTGCAAGGCGCTCGCAAGCGAGTGATGCGAACCCGTCTTCTTCACCAATACACTCATCGAAACTGAAACTTCCATCATAATTCCAATAATCTCATAATAACATCTCATGTTAACTCTACAACATCATTAATCTATAATGCATGTGAAACAATAATCAGATAACTACATCCCACAATAATAGTTGTCGCTCAATAGTAGCGATCAAAACATCATAACAAAATGTACCCAGTATCAAAGTAACTGCAACCAAATATAGCATAAAGCAAACCGAACAAGAAGCAAAATGGAGGGGTATTACATATGCCAAAACGAACTTGTACATTTTCCATGTCTACATTTTCTATTAGTTTAATCTATTTTTTTAATTTTCTTTTTAATCTCTCATACTTTATTAATTATTTCTTCTCTTTACTAGTTATTTTTATATATTTTATTCTCTATTTTCATATTATTATAATACCAATTTTCTATTATCTTACATATTTATTAGTTATTATTCTCATTTTTTTATTTTTTTATTTTTATTTTTTTCAATCTTATATGACTTATTCCTTAAATCATCTTTTTATTTATTCTGTTTTTCATCAACTAGAATTTTAAAATCTTTCAATTCCCTCTTTTTCTCTCTTCCTTTCCTAAACTTGTTATGTTAAGTTAATATCTCTTTTAAATTATTTTCTTGAATTTGTTGTTTTCTTTCTATATGTCTTTATATTTCTTTGAACCTAGGTCTTCCTTCAAATCATTGTGTAATCTTTTCTCTATTTTAAAGAATTTTTCTGTATAAGTTTACTTCATTTATACCCTCTTTTTGATAATGTGTTAAAGAATGTGATTCACAACGTAAAGACAAAAAAAACATATACAATTATTAAAAAAATTAACAATTTATAGTTTTAGTTACTCATTATTTTAAAATGAATAAGATATTTTAAAAGAAACAAAATCGCCATTCCAACCACACCCCCTCATTCTCAATACACACAAATTATTATAGTCTCTTCCAAGTACAAATTAAAAAATAAAATGAATGTACACAAATTAAAATATCACAAAATACTCATAGCATGTTATAGCAAAAATTTAAACACCCTTCAGTTTTCACACACTTATCTTATTAAAACGTCAAAGATATTTTAAAAGAAACAAAATCATCATTCCAACCACACCCAAACATCCTTAATACACATCAAATCTTATAGCCATTTCAAAGTACAATTTTTTTCTAAAAATGAATGAACACAAATTGAAGATCACAAAATATTCCTACTATATTATAATAATAATAATTTAAGTATTGTTCTCACACACTAATCTCATTAACAACATGAAAGATATTTTAAAAGAAACAAAATCATCATACCAACCACATCCAATCATTTTTAATATACATCAAATCTTATAATCAATTCCAAATAATTTTTTTTAGTGTACGCAAAGATCACAAAATATTCCTAATAACAAAAATTTAAGCACTGCCTCATTAGCAACATCAAAATACTTTTAAAATGTCTAGGAGAAATTTTATGTTTTCTCTATACTCTGTATTTGGTTGGCTTTTACTTTCTTTGACTAACCATGTTTAGTCTTTGAGACATATTGTTTCTTCCTCTTTTTGACAGTGTATGTCTGTTTTCACCTCATCTTTTGACCAAGGCAACATATTTTTCTATGGAACCAGTCGGCATTAGAATATTTTCCCTCCCTCATCTTATATATACATCTAAATTCTTACTCTCACATCAACAATCTATTCTCATTTATTGCATCTTTTGATAGATTATATATTGATTTTTTAGGTGGCTATCTCCCTAACAAAATCCTATTAAACCAAGCGAGTAGATATACAGAACCTTACCAGTGGAGTGATAACCATATTATCAGTAAAGTGATAATCAAACTTTATTATCCATAGCTTGATAACCATACTAAAACCAAGTATTGGTTGTGTCTACATCCGGTAAATTCATTGTCAGCAATTCACCGAAGGAAAATTCAACCCCAGCAATTCATCACCATGGAAAATTCACCACCAGAAAATTCACCCCAAGTAAAATTCACCGCAACGAAAAATTAACAGCATTAATATTTTTAATAAAATCAAATTTTTTGAAGCATATATTAAAAAATATTAATGTAGTTAATTTTTGGCCATGGTGAATTGCTGGCGGTGAATTTTACTTTGTGGTGAATTTTCTTTTAGTGAATTTTCCATGACGGTGAATTGTTAGCGGTGAATTTTCCTTCGATGAATTACTGATGATGAATTTTCCTAGAGCTGATTGTACCATAACATCAAGATTCCAAGCCCAACCAATGATGATTGGATTCATGACGTCTTAACAAAGATTCCATTCTAGTCATCCATATAGGATACACCTCTTACATTGACATTGAAGGAGCTTGTTCAGTTGGGTTTTTTATTTGCAAAAAATAGTTGAGCAAGAAGATTCTCCTCTCTCCAACCCCAAGCAATTTCTAGTTCCACTATTGCAGTTATGGATACTCTAATACACATCTAAGCATAGAAATATTGATTTCTTGTTTGGATATGCAGGAAATGATGGTCTTTGGTTTTATTTAATTTGTTGAAAAGAAAGTTGAGGAGGTACTAGTTTAGTATGGTAAGCATCTGAGCTTCTAAAGCTTTCAATATACTAGTAAAAGAGTCATTGATTAATTTCAACACAATGTGAAGGGAAAAATCCCTAGAGTTGGAAGGGGTTGTCTTCTTAGCCCTGTCTTCGGCATCGCAGTTTCAGGCATAATAGGGGGTATTCAGATGCCAGGGAGGAGAACTTCAGGACCAAGCCAGATAAGGGTGAGGTGGAAAAAGGGGGTGTTGTTGAGTGGTGATACGTGGATTGGGGCAAGACAATGGAGTTCTACATTTGGAGATGATATCAGCAACTTGATTGACTTTGGTGGTCTACTGCTAGGAATCTAGGGAGATATTTTGTTTTAAATATATCAAGTTTCCACAATCCATCATATTATTTGAGTATCATTTTTGGATTTGATTGTGTCACTGTTTTTTATCATTAACGTTTTGAATCACACTACGTGATCCATCATCAGGATGAAAGAGAGTTGAAGGAGAAAATGAATTGTTGAAGACCAGGAACGGTTAAAAAGAGAGAGATAAAGGAGATGAGGAAGGAGGTACATGGTTCGAAGATCAAGGATGATCAGGACAAAGAAAAAGAGAATAAAAGGAAATAACAATAATGTTAAAATTCATGAAACTTAATAAGAAAATGTTACAAAAATGTTAAATCATTAATTCTAAAAAATTGTAATCATATAATTAATTAATAATCTTAAAGCACAAAATAAGAAGAATAAGATTAGTAACAAAATAGAAAAACCTAATTAAGAATAAAAGGAAAAATAAACACAAAAGTAAATATACAAAGAAAAATAAACTAATAACATTAAACAAACAACATTAAATAATGATCAAAACAATAAGGAAAATATTCTTGATAAAGAAAATATAAGAAAAGAATATTAGAATTCAGTTTATGATCCAAGTTTATTAAAATCATTAGAATATTTTTTATAAGAATTAAGAGTTTAATAATTATAATTGTTATTTATTCTTATATTTATCTTTTGTTATATTTTTATATATCATTTTTAATATTATCTTTCTTAATACTATTTTCTTTATTAGTTCTTTTTGTTATGAATTTCTCTTTATGTACTTTATTTCTTTTTTCTTTTTATTCTTAGTGTTAGTAGAACTTTTGCTTATAATTCTCTATAGAGTATATTCTTTACAAAGAATATATATGAATTCTAATATTCGTAAATCTTATATTTTATTTTATTGTCTTTATCAAGAATATTTTTTTTATTGTTTTGATCATTATTTAATGTTGTTTGTTTAATGTTAATAGTTTATTTTTCTTTGTATCTTTACTTTTGTGTTAATTTTTCCTTTTATTCTTAATTAGGTTTTTCTATTTTGTTATTAATCTTATTCTCCTTATTTTGTGCTTTAAGATTATTAATTAACTATATGATTACAATTTTTTAGAATTAATGATTTAACCTTTTTTTAACATTTTCTTATTAAGTTTCATGAATTTTAACATTATTGTTATTTCCTTTTATTCGCTTTTTCTCTATCCTGGTCATCCTTGATCTTCGAACCATGTACCTCCTTCCTTATCTCCTTTATCTCTCTCTTTTTAACTATTCTTGGTCTGCAACAATTCATTTTCTCCTTCAACTCTCTTTGATCCTAATGATGGATCATGTAGTGTGATTCGAAACGTTGATGATAAAAAACAGCGACACAATCAAATCCAGAAATCATACTCAAATAAGATATTTTGCTCTTAGTATATTTTGTTAAAAATATTATTTGTTTTTCAAGAAAAATCTTTAAATTGTTGAAATATTATAAGATTTATAATTTATATTTGAAGAAAAATATTTATTTTTCTATTAGAGTCATTAATGAAGATTGTGAAATACCTACTATTTCTAATTGAAGAAGTTTGCATTCTTTTCCATAAGTTTGAATAGAAAATTTTAAGTGGAGCTCTTGTTCTTATCAGGAGGGAACGTTATGTTGTTTCTCAATAATACAATTCTCATAAAGGTATATTGAGTTGTGTGTAAGTATTTCATCATACTTTTTTAATACAATAAATTTAGTCCATAAAAAATTATATGTCTAAATTTCAAACGTCATAATTATGATTGATCATTTATAATAGCTTTAAAGATAACGAATAGTTTTTTTCATCTTCAAAGAAAAAATTATATTACTTGTCATTGACACTTTAGCAACCATTCCATTTGTGTCAATGAGCACATTTGTTCCATTATCAAAATAAACTCTATAAACCTTTTATACTAACTACCCAATACTAATTATGTTATGCTTAGGACCCATAATATAATACACATTAGGGATGTGCATATTATATTCTTGTTTTGTTCTAATTTTCATGCTTCCTTAACCCATGATAACTATTTTATTATCATTCCCTAATTTGACTTTGGATTGAACTTATCATTTTTTGAAAGCATCTCTTTGTTTTTAATCATATGATTACTATAACCACTACTTAACTACAAAACAATTACTTTACTTTCTTCAACAACATTACAAGCAATGAGCATTTAACCATAATCTATATTTTCATTTTCTCTTGATAAATTAATATTTTTTCTTATTTTAAGAATACTTATTTTTCCTACATTCATAATTATAATGATCATAGTTTTTTGTAATAATACACTAGATGCTTGATTTATCATACATTTGATTGTTTCCTTATGTATATATATTGCTCCCTCTTCTTCCAAATAGTTGAAATTGCTCTTCTCTATTCTAATTATTGATCCTACCTCTTGCAAATCCTCTTCCTCCTTAACCTCTATTGTTTCATCTACCTCTTTTAAAGCTTAGAGATGGCCCTTGTTGAATTCACCTCTTTTACCTTTGTCATTAAATGATACTTGTGATTTAAATGCATGTTCTAAGGAGGACTTAGTTGTCTAGTTCAATATCTCATGAGTTTGTCAAAAACCCATTTATTCATCGCAAATGTGACAAAACTTTTGATTCTTGAATAAAAATAATAATAGGGTCAAACCTTGCAAGTAGAATCCTCAATATTTTCTCCATTACTCTTTGATCATAAAAAAAAATCTGTATTTATTCTAATTTTATTGACAATACCAATGTGTGGGTGAAAAAATCACTCAAGAATTTAGAATCTTTCATTTAAAAAATTTTAAAGTCCCCTCTTAACATTTGCAATCTCACTAACTTCACTTTTCTAGTGCTTAGATAAGAGTTTTGTAGGGTCTCCCATGCTTTCTTTGAGGTAATTTTTTCTATTTTCATTGGAAATATAGACTCATCAATTATATGTGCTATGACGAATATGGCATTTTTATCCTTTTTACATTTTTCCTTTAATTAATCTCTCTCAACTTAAGTGAGACCATTATATGCTACTTGGTCTTGGTGTTTTGCATACCCATTTTCTACTAAGTCCCAAAGCTCTTATGGTCCAAATAAAATATTTATATGTGTACTCTAATATTTATAATTCTTTTCATTGAAATGTGGAAGTGACAGTTGACCACTTCTCACATTTACCATTTCAATTCCTTTATTAGAAATTCAAATCCTTTGCTTGATAACCAAGCTCTAATAGAAATTTCAAGCAGAAATAAAATCTTGAGAGTGTTTGAAACAATAATAAAAAGCTAAAAAATCAATGTGTGAAGATAATAAAGCATAGATAAAATAAAATCTACACAAATTAAAGACTTTATTGATGAAAATCTTGCAACATAAAGACACTCTATTTTATTTTCTTTGCTCTTTTTTATTTCTATTATGTTACTATATATATGTATATGTCTATGTGTATGTGTATGTGTATGTGAATATATATATATATGTACGTATATATATATTTATGTACATATATATGTGTGTGTATGTATATGTACATGTATATTTATATATAGATTTATATATATACATGTACATGTACACACATATGTATATATGTACATATCTATATATGTATGTATATGTATATGTACATGCATATATCTATATGTATATGTATATGTGCATTTATCTATCTATATGTATATGTATATTACAATGTGACAAGTCGGCCCGACAAGCAAGAAAACTATCAAAATATCAACTCCATACCAAGGCGATATAGGAGAGACCAAGAAACACTTTGTGGAGCACTTCAACACACTGATATAGCATGTAGAAATATTTATGTGCATTCCCTTTATCATTTCAAACCAATTCATGCTGGTGCAAACACTTCATACTCAAGAAACAATGATTTTGGACACTATTGTGAAGGAAACAATCACATACCATCTTGTAGAGCAACCAAAGAGCCCAGTAAACTTCCATCATACATTACATAGCCTTTGTACACATTCTTGATCTAGAATATGTTGATGTAGAATGATTAGACACCAACAGACCAACCTACTAGGTTGTTGAAACATAGACAACACACTAGCATCTACAAAACTGCTAGTGGTGAACCAAATCATATGAAACTTGAACTAAGAAGACATATTGCCTTCAACAACTTAACTCCAAAATTACAAGGCAAAACATTGTGATGTGGTGAAATACAAAGGCATAAAAATTTTCCCTTATCATCCATTCACTAGGACTTAGCAAATTCATACTCTAACAACTCCAAAACATTTTGCAGTAGAACTTATGCATGGATACATGGAATATGCATACCTTTCACCTATGTAGATCTACTCTTCAAACTACAAGAACAAAAATTCATCTACTAAGGAATGTGGAGTGATTTACAAAGCTCTTGTGTAGCCAATCTTGTGCCTTAGACATATTTGAAGTTTTTCAACCAAGGCTTTTGACATCCAACCATGAACTTCAGAAGATAAGATAATCTTACATCTCTTTGACATCCAAAAATATATGATTTTTACAAAGGTTGATATTAATGACAACACCAATAGAGGTTGGTATCAATGACAACACATTATTTGCACATTTTCCAAAAATATCTCCCTTTGACATCAAAGGCAAAGGGCATGTGGTCTTCACAAAACATATGAAATCCCCCTATCTATACACACTTTTATTATTCAATCCCCCTTACTCCAAAATTTTCTTCTATATACACAAAATGTTGAACACTTATTTACTCCACATAATTACATAACAACAAGTTACAAAAAATCAACAATACATACGAGCATCTCTAACTAGAAGGAAGAATATTCTTATAGATGGAATTTAGCTGAGTTAAGGAGTTGTCCCATTGCAATTTTGCAAAAGTATTGATTTGGATTTGACTCACCAAATGGGCATGAATGTATTTTGCTTCTTCCAAGGAGGATGGAATATGATTCTTTTATTCCACTCTTTTAGCTCCTACTAGGAGACTCGTTAAAGATGTCAACTTTATGTTTACAACCTCCCATAATTATTTTACTTGGCTTTTTATTTGCTCCCTCTGATCTTGTTCTTGTTGTAGTTGGGAGTGTAGCTTCTCAACTTGTGCCCTGATGGCACCATTACTGTCCTACACTTGATTATAAGTAGCATCCACATTTCTAATCTAAGCTTCCATGGCATTGATCTGATCCTTAAGAGCTTTTTTTGTAGCGGGACATTGTAGATAGAAGAGGTATAATACCTTAGCTTCCTCCATACATTTTTGAATGTCTTCAATGCAGGTTTTTAACTTCTCATGTGCCTTTGCACATTTTTTAGAGGCCTCAAATACTCTTCTATTTTAAATCTTCACCTCAGCTTGCTTCTCCAAATAAGTAGAGTGTTCATTAAAGGAATCCATCGATTTTTTGACCTGTTGAGTAAACTTTGTGCCAAAGAGGAATCCCTTTTTGCATTAGGAATTTTAGCTTCAAGGATCTTTACAACCTCCTACAAAGTTTTTATACTGTCAACCTGTTCCTGCAATATCTCTTCCCTTATTGAAGAGTGAAAGATATCACCAAGTCAAGTATTTTTACAATGGTGAGATGTTTGACATATCAACTTGCCCATCAGACATAGGCAATTGTAGCAATTTTAGGTTGAGTCTACTTCTATTGTGCAAGAAACACTTTAATAGAGTCGATGGGGGATGTAAAAAAAAACATTTGGAGTCTCTTGTGCATGTGCTTTGAAAGTAGATGTGTCTTACTTTATTTTTTGGTCATGTTGATCAGTTCTCTCTAGAGGAGGGATATCATGCACAACATGCTCAGGATAAGCATGCTCTTCATTAGGTGTTTCCTACTCTTCTTTCTCCTTGTTTGTTTCCTATTGAACAGTATCACATGTTGAGTGTACATATGTGGTTGTTCTACATCTTCAGCATTTCTCATTTTCTCGATGATTTTTTGGTTACTTCTTTAGTCTAGACTTCTTAATTTTATCCCTATCTTCCTTCTCCATTCTCATAAGAATATCTAATCTTTGCATTGACCTCAATTCCTAAGCTTTTTTCCAAAGAATTTAATCTTTCTCTTCCTTAGACATGGAAGGACTAGCTTTGTCAACTGCTTCCTCCTTCAACTTGTCATCAATTTCAATTGCTTTCTCTCTTTTCTCACTTAAAGATTGAGCCAAACTCTCTAGAGAAATCTCAAGGATTTTTCTCAAAACCACATTATTCATGATCATATACATAATTATTTCCCTTTTAATGGCTCTTTGGTTCTCAATAGGGACATCTAGATGTAGTTTAGTTGTTCTTTCTAATAGGGTGTTACTTGTACAATCCCATTAAGTATTTCATCCAACTGTAGAGGCTCATGTGGAGGAGGTGTCGGATGATTTTTCTTTCTTTTTTTTCCTTACCTTTCCCTTTAGGCTTGGAAGTACCTTCCTCACCCTTTTCTTCTTCCTCTGTATTTTTTGTTTTAGCCTTCTTTCTCTTGGCTTCTTGCTTAACCCTATGATGCTTCTTCTCAATACCTTTGGTCTCAAATGCAACTCTTTTCTCTATAGTGTCTTGTGTGGATTTAGTAGGCTATGAAGGAGAAGTAGCAGTAGAGACAAATTTGCTTGTTCTTCTAGGCATCTTCTCTATGATATTTTCCTCAAAATTAGAGATAATGTTCTTTGAAGCTTAGGCAGAGGTTTTTGGTTTCATCTTAGAGTATTAGAGAATGCCTATCTTCTCAAGCATCTTATCAACCCATTTATCATTAGTCTATTCTATCTTCTTCTAGATAATCTTATACATTATTTATCTATCAGTACCAAATATTTTTTATGTAGGATCCATGGATTTGTTCAGCAGGTTTTCAACATATGCTTTAACTTCATCGAGAGAAACCTCATAAGGAAATTTGATAATCCAAGATGTCCTAGGTTCCACTGCTTCAATGTAATACTAATCATTATCAACTAGAAAAATTATTTCATCTTTGTATCTTCTCACCAGATTAAAGGGAATTATTTCTCTATCTTGCATTATTGCTTGCAAGTTCTTGAAGAAGCCCCAATATGTAGCAGTGCAAGCCTGAGTGTCATTGAACCCTCTCATATGGTTCCTATTCTATGTGGCAACTAAAAAAATTTATTTCTAGATCCTTCCCTTGAAACAAGGAAATTCATTCACAAAGTAACATACAAGAAAAATTATTAGAGACCCAAACCTAAAATTATTTCTAGTCTCCTTTGTTCTCTTTAGATTATCAAACAATTGTTCTCTCATCAAATCACATAAATCAAAATCCTTTCCTTCCTTCATCATCTAGTATGCAATATGAATAGGAGTACCAATTCTGGAGCCCTCTCTATTAGTAAAATATTCTTTATAGGCTATACCCATGGATACATACTTAACACTTGGATCAATGATATCACTTATGCTCACTATTCTCTTGTCAATTTTTTCTCTAGATATCATTATATACAACCTTTATCACTATAATAGGTCTAGTTGCACATAACCAATTAATACCCCAATTTCATCTTTGGTAATTTTGTAGGGTTTTTCCAAATACATGAATTCTACTCAAAATGATTCTCACCCATTCAGTGTTATCACAGAAGTCAAGAAAATCTTTCCAAACATCCAATCCCTTAGAAGACACATTTGCATATTCTCATGTATACCTAACATAGTCATCATCCAACAAACTATGCCTCAACACCTCAAAATTTGTGCGATAAATTTCATTCTTGGGGCATGAATATATATCCTCATATCCTTAGTATGTACAGTGTCAACAGTGACCTTTGAAAATACACTATCCTTATCTACCTCTATAACCTTGAAATGATATTATTATACTTTGGCCTAGGTTTCTCAAAAACATCTACCAGTTTTAGAGTATCCATTACAATTTCTTTTCAAACTTTGAAAAAAAGGGTTTTAAGAGCAACTCAAAATACCTCTATGAATTGTAGCTAGGGTTTCACAGCAATTCAAATTCACAAGATACTTTTTATGCCTTCTTCTTCTCCTCAACTTCGACACAAATTCTTTTGATTCAAATGAGCTATTATTGTGCAAATTGAAGTATAAAATATTTGTATTTTCCCTAACTCTTCTCAATTAATGCATATTGTACTTGTTAGGTAAGTGACTGCTAGAGTATTATGTATCTTCATAGTGATGCACAAACATTTCCCAGACCTCCACAAGCATGTCCATTTTTCTTTGGATAATTGTTCTGCAAACTCCATCTCGCTCATCAATCAACTTATTCATACCATCATATTTTAGATCACCTTTCATTTTGTAATGAACATCTTACTCTCTTCAGGGGGCTCTTGTTTCTTTCTCCAAACCTTTGCAACTTTCTTCTTTTGATATGTCTTCTTATGATGAGCTCGTGGCTTCACAAAACCACTTTTAAATAATCTTTCTTTATCTCCAAAGATATTATTGCATTTCTAACAAATAGTGTTATATTCAAGAGCTAAACCATTTCTCCTCATTTTAGATTTACAGCTATTATCCGTGTGGCCAAACTTATTGCATGTATAGAATACCCATAAAATGAATGAGAGATTACAACATTATATCTTTGATGCACAAAGGATTTTTTTCTCACATAATCATTTTTTCTTGCCTTACTTCTACAATTATTAGCTTTATGACCAAACTTATTGCAAGAATAATAGTAACCATGAAAAGATTGAGAGAACCTAGAATTATCAGTTTGTCTAGGAGGAGATCTTTTGAAGCTTTTCTTCTGATTGATAACCTTTATGAAATCATCATCTAGCTTCTTTATTTCTTCTTTGACCTCTTTAGAATCTTCAAAATATTCCTTTTTATTTTCAAGAATATTAGCCTTTGAATTTTGAACTTCTTCATATCCAAGACCACCCTTACTTTTTACAGATCTTTGAGAGCTAATTATCTCATCAAGAATATTAGATATTTTCTTGAGTTTTAGACCTTTGTCAATTTGATCTTTTTGTTTCTCCATTTATTTCCTTAGGGAAACATTTTTTTCTTCAATTTTGGAGCTCTCTTTTGATTTTCCATTCAACTTATTATTTAGGAAATCTACAACCCCCTTTCCTTCTTCAGCTTGAACTTTCAATTTGATGATTATCTCTTTTGATTATTTGAGTTTGATCTTCAACTTTCCACTTTCTCTTCTTGCAATATCCAGATCTTGTAGTGTAGAAACTATTAGTGTTTTATACCTTTGGGAGCTATTTTCCCTTAAAGGATGGTTGGTCTTCATGTTTTTAAATAATATTTATATTCTCTAGGGGCTGACCTAGAGAAGAGGTTGCCTAAATTTGTCTATAAGGAAGATGAAGACATGTCATTTTATTATCAATTCATTCTCACTTCAATTCGCATTTCTAAGAAGAAGTTTGCACTTCAAGCAACAAATCACCATCTTGTAGCAACAGATCAAATTTCAAGAAGAAATATATTCATTTGTATCTTTGCATCGAGGAGAGGTGTTACTATGCATTGTATTAAATTTGACCTTGTGTAAGGCCTGATTTGTAAGAAGATTTCTGCCTTGATTCTTCTAATATATAAGAGATCTTTTGTTGGGTTTTTCCTCCCTCGAGTAGGAGGATTTTCTCATGGTAACTTGTGTTCATGGTCTTATGTGTTGTATTTCTGCTTGCTTAAATTTTTATCCTAAAACTGACATGGTATCAAAGCGGGTCTAATAAAAGATCTAATCATTTTTGTTTAAGCAGTCAAGTCAACTCTTCATCTAGGGCAAGTCTTGAAGGGAAAGTATTGCAGATCTGAGGTTGCAAATTATTGCAGTCCTAAGGGTAGATCCTTGAAGGTGAATTTGTGCAAAACAAGAAAATGGTGATCAGTGTCAAGGTACAAGATAGGCTTGAAGGAGCATCAAACTTCAACTCTTGGAAACCCAGGCTACTCATTGCATTAGAGGCAAATGATCTCCTTGAATTTATAGAAAATCGCATGCTTGAGCTGTCTGAAGACTCGGAGAAAATCTAGTGGAATAAAAATGGCACGAAGGCTAGAAAGATCATGATAGACTCCGTAATGGATCAACTAGTTCTGATCATCTCCAAGATGAAGACAGCTAAAGAGATGTTTGATACTCTTGTGAATGCACAAGGCCTTCAACGTATTCAAACATGGACAAACAAGCAAGCATTTAGTCCTCAAATAGATTTAAACCAAAGCATTCCCTATGAAATTCATCCAAGCACAAGAATAAGAAAACAAACATAAAATATCAAATGAAAGCTAATGAAATCTTATTTTAATGCTCAAACCAGCATCTCATAGGGGAATTGGTGCTTCTTTCATGTGGAACGAAGCCCTTTCCCAATTCCTTGATAAGCTTTATGATGATAATTGATTCAAAATGTGTAATCGGATGCTAAATGATGATAGAAACTAGCCTAAAATGATGAAATTGATATAGAACTTATACTAAGAACAATTAAACTATGAGATAAAATTCCTAATGATCAAAATGCCTAAACTTTTGGATCCAAAATCAATAGAGAAGCTCTCCATTTATAGGAAAGATTGATGGAGAAATGAGAAATAGGGAGAATGTGGGATTAAACTTGACCCAATGACATTGTGCCACTTGTCAAGATCCTAATGGAAGGAGGTGGAGCATATTTTGGTCAATGTGCATGATAAATGCTATTAGATTCAAATTTGAAATTTGAAAGTTGGCTTATTGGAGGGAGATGAAGGATGAATTAAATGCCACTTGGCTCAAGAAAAAGGACATGTAAGAGCCATAAATGCCATGTTGGAGAACAAAAGTCCTTTAGGAGGGAGAATTCAAATAAGTGGAATATTCCAAGAATATGCCATATTTGAATGAAAATAGGAGGAATTAATAAATCAAATAAATTGATTTACATGTGCAACTTGCAAAAGCTAGAGGATTTGATGGATTAGAGTTAGAGTTAATTAGGATTTAATTAACTTAGATGGAGATTAGTTGATTTGACATTTGATTTAGATATTTAGATTTATTTAAATCAAAATGAAAGGAATTTGACATATTAGATTTAATTAAATAAAGTTTGATTTATTTAATTAAAATGGATGATGTTAGATTTAATCAAATAAGGGTGATTTATTTAATCAAAAGAATAAATATGATTTAATTAAATAACATGAACTATTTAATTTAAAAGAGGAACATTAGGATTAAATAAAATTTATTTATTTAATCGAAGAGGACATATTAGAGTTAATTAAAAATAAAATGATTTATTTAATTAAAAGAGGATAATGATTTAATCAAATAAGATGATTTATTTAATTAAAAGAGGAATTATGATGAATTAATTAAATGAGGATTATTTAATTAATTGGTTAGTAAGAAGTGATTCAAGAAGAAATGATGTTAGTAAATCAGGATCAGGTGCATGATATCAGTCAGAATATTTTCAATGTCTACATTTTTCCCCTCTTTGAAGCAATGCACCTGTTGCGTTGGTTCAAAGAATAATATTGCAGAGATCAAAATTCAAAAAAAAAAAAAAAAATTCAGATGCCCCACTGTTGCCCCAGCGAGAAGGATTACGTTGGTATATTGCCCCCTAGAGATATCGAGCGAAAATATTAATTTTTCGATCAATATTGCGATAAAATGTGAGAGGAGTGGTTCTACTGATCAGAGGACGAAAGATAATTTTTTAGAAAGATCGGATATTTGGCGTAGACAATTTTGATGATGTATAAATAGTCAACGGCCATGGGTAGCCTCATGTATATTATGAGATATCACACAAATTTTGGATAGAAATGTTAGTAAAGATAGAAGAATAAGAAGAAAATAATGATGACAAGAGGATCCAACAAGTCTATGAAGCATTAAGACTTTATTAGAGATGATGAAAGATAATGATGCTTTGCTTATCAAGAATTGAGATTTTAAAAGGGCTTACTTACCTTATGTTTGATAACACACATAGGCATGATGCATCAGGGTATAAAGAAATAGGATGGCGTTGCGCCTAGTGTGATGGACTTTGACTCAACAATTAGATACAGTACTCTTGTTCACACCTGACATACGGAAACCTCACTAGGATGTACTTCAAATTTTTCAAACATCTCAGACCAAAACATGAAAAGGCATAACCTTCCAATTTAATAGTCAATAAGCTATTCAAAACACCCTCCATAAATACATAACAAAGCAAGTATTCACCAAGGTTATATTACAAGAACGTCCAACAAGCATAGCAAACGAAAGATAATGATCAATGCCCCATTCCTTTCTCTCTAAATAATTTTGATTAGACATCATTGAAAGGTCATTGAAATGAGCGCAATAAGACAAATCAAAGAAAAGATCAAGTAAACAAACAAGCCAATGTTCTTCATACCTCTAACCAAGGGGATGTGTTTTGTTTAGGATAAGTATCCAAAGTGATTTGCCAAAGTTAATGCCCATTGTAGGAAGGATGCATCCTAGGAAATGTTAGTGGATGGTGGCAAGTTGATAGGTTGTTTGAAAGGTTGTTGATATAAGGTTGATTGACATGTTTGTGAATGATCAAGAGTTTGATTTTGCATTTAAAAGTTTGTTGTTTCGATTTTGATTTTGTGTTTGAAGTTTTCTTTTGTTGATTCTTGTGGTTGTTTCTGTTTGTTTTGCCAAAGGATGAAGGTGACGATTGATTTATTATGGATGAGATTATTGCGGGTGAAATTGAAATGGGATGGATGAATTTTTTCAAATATTTCGATGCTTTTGAATTGTTATGAGGCTATTTTTGGGTTTTTTCAAATTTTCCAATGTTTTTGTGTTTTATGAGATTTTATGAATGTTTTTGGCTTTTGTGTCTCGGGTGTCGATTAAGGATTAGCCTTGCCTACGTTTAAGCTCAGAGACAACGTAGTTCAGATTCCATTTTTTTGACTTCTTTTGACTTTTTTGACTTGTTTTGGGATTTTTTATATGTTTTGGATGTTTTTGGATTTTCACATGATTTTGACGATTTGGATATGGATATGTGATGATATCGGTGCTTTGTTTTGGGATTTTTTTGAAAACCAAGCTAAGCTTGATTGATCATATTGATGATGATAACATTGTTGAGGATACACAACAATGCAAGGATAGTGTTAAGCAACATGAGGATTGGGAAGGATATCCCGAGATGATGATGGATTTATTCGATATGATTGATCAAGATTTTGAATCTTGATTTGGAACAAAATTGTTTTGATGATTTGATGTGACATTGAAGTTTAAATTAGATGGGATTGATATCGATTGTTTGGATTCGATGAAAGATAAAGCTTGATAAGGAATATCTTCTCGTCAAAATATGTCATGGGCTAGTGATTTGGATTTTGGTTCACAAATGCTTGACCAATTTGATTTTACATTTTCCAATGTTCGGATCACCACATAAGTTGGAGGATATAGATCAAGATTTATTCCCGAAGCAAGATGTAAATATCTGCCCCCAGTGTCTAGCAATGTATGGAATTCCATGGGTGGATGCTTGGATAGGTGTATGGATGGATAGATATAGTAAGCATGCAAAGGTTGCTAAGGATTATCTTGTGACAAGATACGGTGTTCGAATAGAGGATGCTCATTTGGATAATGCTTCAAGGCTCAAATAACGTTGGGTAGGATAGGATCAATGAAAATGGCCCATGTCAAGATGTCTACCATAAGCAAGTGTAAAGTATGCACCGAAATTTGTCAAGATCAAGATAATTTGGAAGAGGATGGAAATGGATTGGATAAATGGTTCGTCGATGAATGGATTTATTATGGATGTGATAAGATGATTTCTCCTAAAATGGCACACCTAGATGCTCAATTCTACACATGATGCCTGTTTGCCAAGTTTTCATCATGGTACTTGTCTAAATTGCCATCGAAGTGGTTTTCACTACAGGATGATTTTTATTTTTACTATTTTCATATTTTTTTATTTTTTGTGAAATATTTCAAGCTCATGTTGAACCACCTGGTGGTTTCGATGTAGATGCTTATGTCATAATGTTCCATTGATATCCTTCTTGAAGAAGCTATTTTACCAAGATATGTGCACTCGAATGCAACTTTTGAGATTCTTGATCTTATCTGTTGATACCAAAGTTAACTTTTTCTCTGTGCGCACATCGCGATAGAGTGCCTTCTAAATCTTTATGATGAAGGGTTGTTGCCAATACATGGTCAATGTGAGAACTGAATATCATGCATGGAGGCGTTGATGGTGGAGTGTGTTTAGGAATAAAAGATGGATTGGTTGACAGTTTGGAACCTTTGACTCTCCAAACTTGGGAAGATGAGAAATAATGGGTGGATACGAAAGTGTGCATGGAATTAGGACCAACTACTTGATATACTTTGTGCATTGCTTGAGAAGCCTACTCTTTCCTTTGTGGACATCTTTGATGGATACTTTTCCCTTTTTGATTTTTCCCCACAGTTTCTTTGACTAATGGAGTTTGATAGGGATAATATTTCTTTGTATTCTTTGGTATCCACTTGTATTTGATTTGTCCTTCATGCTTCACTACTTCTTTTTCTTTGATAACATTCTTTGTGCTTTGATTCAAATCTTTCTTTTGATGTTGGTCCCACTTTGTAGATGGGGTGATGGGTGGATGAAGATTCATGGCGTGGCGAGTTGTAGTATTGGCATTGGTTTCATCATAAGGATTCTTCGTGCTCCCTATGTTGATGTTTGCTTGAGATGAAGTTGCCCCTGGTATTATAGAGGTATCACTAATATGTTTAGATCCCTTAATTATCAAATAACGAAGACCTTAATACTTAGGATTGCCAATAATCTGTACTGGTTCTAGGATACCCTATTCATGTAGGCCTAATTTGTTGCCTTGATAATTCATCTGTTCAAAAAATGTATTTGCAATAGGATATGATTTACCTTGGAACCAAGGTGCTAATCCTGCTCTTCTCTATCGTGGATCTTCAAAGGTGATAGCTTCTTCATTGATAAGATATCTTCCTCTAAAAAAGGTAAGTGATCCAAGTTTATAAGTGATAGGATCCTCCATATGTGGGATGACTTCCTATTGATATCTTTGGTTTGATTTTGTGAAGTATCAGATTTTAATGCTTCTCCCAAAGGAGTTAATGATTCACTATCCATGTAAAAGTCTCCCTCATGATTCATTTTTGATATGCCTTCACAGGATGTTTTTGATTCACAACTTCTATAGAAGCCTTCATCATGACCCATTTCTGATATGTCTCTAGATTTTTCTATATCTTGATCCTGTGTATAAATGTTAAGAGTAGGAGACCCTTGTTCCTTGGTAATGATATCAAGAGTATGAGACTCTTGTTTTGAATGAAGATAATCTACATGTCCATCCAAAGAAAGAATCTCATGGGTAGACAAAGGGGTATGTGTTATATGGATATGATCATCATTTGTGACATCTTGTATAGATAGGAGAGTGTCTATTAGATCATTGTAGTACCTTGGAGTAATGAATTCTTGATCTTGATTAATTTTAGAATTACTTTTGACATGCTTTGGATCACGTTCTTGGCATGTTTCAGTTTCAAAGGATGGATTGCTTATAAAGGGTTCTTGGATATCTTCATTAGTCATTGGAAGTGGCTCAATATCCTCTTGATCTTTTAGTGGACTTGGATCAAATTTTGAGTTGAGGATTTCTTCAATATATGCAACCATGAGGTCGAAGGATGTCAATATTTCTTGGAAAGGACCATTGCTAGACTTTGGTGAAAGATGTCAATCATGCTTTGGGGTAAAATCTTGACATATGTCCTCTAACTCATTAGGTGATGTAGATACACTTTCAACATGATCATTGGTGGAAGGATCACCAATTATAGGATCAAATAATGTTAACACTCCTTTGAATAGATCATTGTTGGATATTGTTGAGGGGTATTTATCATGATCAAAAAGTGACTCTTGATGTATGTTGAGTTGATCTTCGGATGAGGTAGAAACATCTTCAAAGTGCTCATTGATAGATATATTTTGATCATCGTTTTCAACGATTGTAGAGGAGAGATTGTCACTATTATCGCTAGTGGTTGAATCTTGATCATTTTCCCCAATAGTTATTATTTTTTTATCAATAAGGTCTTGGACGAGATTTTTAAGTTGAATACAATTTGATGTCATGTGTCCCTTTATTTTATGAAAATCACAAAGGTGCTTCTCGTTATACCTTGGTGGTTTAAATTGGGGCTCTTGATAATTCTCATAAATGGGGATTTTAATGATATTTTTGTGTATCAACTGTTGCATGACAGATTTGATTGGTTCCCCAAGTGGATTGTGTTTTCATTTGTTACCTTGTGAGATTCGTACTTTAAATTGACCTTGTAGTAGTTGATTTTGGAGATGTGGTGATTAATCTTTGAGATGTAGTGATTGATCTTTGAGATGTGAAGGTTGGGTTTGTTGTTGATGTTGTTGATCTTGATATCCAACTTCTTGAATTTGGAGATATTGTTCCTGATGTGGTTGGGGACACAACCCAACGCTTTGATGACATGGTTCAGCCAATGCAAGAGTGTATTGATTTTCGGGTGGAGATGTCTCTTGGGGCAATGGATCAACATTTTTGGTAAGTTTAGCAATTTGATCTCACAAAATTTGATCTTGATTTTGATCTTGACACCCTTGATATAGTTCATTTGGTTTTTGTTCAAGCAGATTTAGAATGCATCCTTGTGGTGTTTGTATGTGATCATGGACAAAATGATTTTGGACAATGTTCTGATTTGGGATGATGTTTAGATTTGGCATTATAGGTTGAAATTGAACATTGTTGTTGTTGGGAATCACAGTGCCTTGATTTAGGTAACTTTGATTTTTCATGGTGTTACCTTGACTTGGATCAATACATGGGATTGTTAACATATTGTTTGGACTTTAAACAATATTTGTATGATTTGTAAACATATATCTATCCCAAATTTTACCAAGTGTGGATTTGAAATCTTCATGTTTGGTAAACTTGTACTTGGTATAGTCACATTAGGCATGTATGGATTTGGTGGGATAATGTTGTTTGGAATAAGACTCATGCATTGATTTTTTGGTTGATAGATTTGTAGGTTTTGACTTTGATTTAAATCTACCATAGGGAAAGGTGGTCCAAATTTCAAATTGGGAATACTCACATTTGTTGTACCATTGAGGTTTATAGGAGATGATGATCCCATGTATGGATTGTATAAATGTGAGTTTTGATAATCAACCGGCATTGTAAGGCTTTGATATTTTGGTTGATTTAGACCACTCATGATGTATTCAAATCAAGTTTATATTCCATGTTTTTCTTATGTTTTAACCTTGTTACAAAAGTGAACCTTTAAGGTGTTTAGGACCAATGATGAGATGAAAGGTGAAAGGGTGAGTGAACACTCAAGGCCTTAAACCTATTCAAACATGGACAAAAAAAAAATCATTTAGTCCTCAAGAATATTTAAACAAAAGCATTCCCTATGAAATTCATCCAAGCACAAGAATAAGAAAACAAACATAAAATATCAAATGAAAGTTAATGAAATCTTATTCTAATGCTCAAACCAGCATCCCATAGGGGAATTGGTGCTTCTTTCATGTGGAAAGAAGCCCTTTCCCAATTCCTTGATAAGCTTAATGATGATAATTGATTCAAAATGTGGAATTGGATGTTAAATGATGAAATTGAAATAGAAATATACTAAGAAAAATTAAACTAAGAGATAAAATGCCTAATGATCAAAATGCCTAAACTTTTGGATCCAAAATCAATAGAGAAGCTCTTCATTTATAGGAAAGAAGGATGGAGAAATGAGAAAGAGGGAGAATGTGGGATTAAACTTGACCCAATGATATTGTGTCACTTGTCAAGATGCTAATGGAAGGAGGTGGAGCATATTTTGGTCAATGTGCATGATAAATTCTATTAGATTCAAATTTGAAATTTGAAAGTTGGCTTATTGGAGGGAGATGAAGGATGAATTAAATGCCACTTGGCTCAATAAAAAGGACATGTAAGAGCCATAAATGTCATGTTGGAGAAAAAATGTCCCTTAGGAGGGAGAATTAAAATAAGTGGAATATTCCAAGAATATGCCATATTTGAATGAAAATAGGAGAATTAATAAATCAAATAAATTGATTTACATGTGCAACTTGCAAAGCTAGAGGATTTGATGGATTAGAGTTAGAGTTAATTAGGATTTAATTAACTTAGATGGAGACTAATTGATTTGACATTTGATTTAGATATTTAGATTTATTTAAATCAAAATGAGAGGAATTTGAGATATTAGATTTAATTAAATAAAGTTTGATTTATTTAATTAAAAGGGATGATGTTAGATTTAATAAAATAAAGTTTAAATTATTTAATTAAAAGGGATGATGTTAGATTTAATAAAATAAGGGTGATTTATTTAATCAAAAGAAGAAATATGATTTAATTAAATAACATGAACTATTTAATTTAAAAGAGGGACATTAGGATTAAATAAAATTTATTTATTTAATCAAAGAGGACATATTAGAGCTAATTAAATAAAATGATTTATTTAATTAAAAGAGGATAATGATTTAATCAAATAAGATGATTTATTTAATTAAAAGGGGAATTATGATGAATTAATTAAATGGGGATTATTTAATTAACTAGTTAGTAAGAAGTGATTCAGGAAGAAATGATGTTAGTAAATCAGGATCAGGTGCACGATATCAATCAGGATATTTTCAGTGTCTACAAATCTAAAAGGATTGTATGAGATCAATAATACCAGCAGATCCCTTTCCTTGAGACAACAACTTCATCATATAAAAATGGCTAAAGAATATTCATTCATCTCATTCTTTATGACGATTTCTGATTCCAAAGATCAATTGAGCGCTATTGCACATATAATTGCAGATAGAGATCTTGTCATGTTGGCACTAAATGGTCTTCCTCAATCTTGGGATGACAAAGATGTGTTTTTTCATGTTGATAGACTCCATGATGACATCACGTTGAGAGACTCTATGATGAACTCGTGTACATCTCTGAGACTGAGATGTGGTTTTCCACAAATGGGTGTAGCCATTATGGGCATCATGTTGAAAGACTCCATGATGAGGTTATCTAGAAAATACCTCCCTAGCTAAGAGGGAGTGTTAGTGTTTTATAGCTTTGGGGGCTATTTTCCCTTAAAGGTTGGTCAACCTTCATGTTTTTAAATAATATTTATATTCTCTAGGGGCTGACCTAGAGAAGAGGTTGTCTAACTTTGTATATAAGGAAGATGAAGACATGTCATTTTATCATCAATTCATTATCACTTCAATTCACATTTTTAAGAAGAAGTTCACACTTCAAGCAGCAGATCGCCATCTTGTAGCAACAGATCATATTTCAAGAAGAAATATATTCATTTGTATCTTTGCATCAGGGAGAGGTGTTACTATGCATTGTATTAAATTTGGCCTTATGTAAGGCCTAATTTGTAAGAATATTTCTACCTTGATTATTCTAATATATAAGAGATCTTTTGCTAGGTTTTTTCTCCCTCGAGTAGGAGGCTTTTCCCAGGGTAACTTATTGTGTTCATGGTCAAGTATGTGTTGTATTTCTGCTTGCTTACATTTCTAATCCTAAAACTAAAAGAAACAAGTTCTCCTTCAAAGTCCACTTCATAATCTTCTACATTAATGCCTTCCATATCTTCATGCTTCTTGACTTCTAGAGGATTCTTCTCTTTTGACATTGCTTTAGTTCCCATGTGTTCCATTCAAGATCTAGCTCAGTTGTTAGGATAAATCAAGGCACTTGGCTCTGATACCAATTTTTGAACACATAATAGTATTGAGAGGGGGGTGAATCAATTTACTTTAAAAAATTCCTTCATTTAGCATAAATTAACCAATTAAAACATGATACTTAGTAGAATAACACAAATGCACA
The DNA here is from genome assembly GCA_007115665.2 of Sequoiadendron giganteum. NCBI lineage: Eukaryota > Viridiplantae > Streptophyta > Pinopsida > Cupressales > Cupressaceae > Sequoiadendron > Sequoiadendron giganteum. Next base: position 349,582,658 of record CM021100.1, read on the forward strand.
TACCCATAACACCACATTTATGTGGAAAACCCAACAAGGTAAAAACCACGATGAGAAAGTTGCTTGGATCTACTATCAAAATATAGCCTGAAAATAATAACAAATTTTACAACAAGAATTTATTTAACCAAAGGAAGTACACTACTCCTTTCTTAATACAACTTTCACAAAAAAGGTTCACTATCTCAACATACAAATGGATTATATCAATACATCAGTTACCTTCGGCTCACTACCTTTGGTAAATACAACTAATTCAATAACCTATGGTGCTTACAACACACTGCCTTCAGCAAACTTACTCATTTATAGGCTCATATTCTTCTTCGCAGTATTTGCATTCACTGTTGGTCTCTCAAAATTGATCTTTGGCACATTTCATCATCAAAAGATATTTTACGGAATACTATTCACACATTATTTGCTCAAAAAAATTACAACACACTCACACTCATACTTCTTCATATTCTCAAAACTTTGATCTTCTATGTATACCATTTTCATCCTTCAAAAAGGTTCTCCAAGTTGGCTTCAAACAAGAAATATATGATATTAAAAAAATTACAATGAAGTCAGCTTCAAACACATTTGCAATAGAAATAAAATTTATGTGTTCCAACAAGAAAGATATCCAAGACCTATCCTTCATGAAACTTATCTTAAAAAATGGTGCACACAATTAAACACTTGGCACAATCAATCCAATGTGACAAGTCAACCCGACAAGTAAGAAAACTGTCAAAAAATCAACTCCAAAATAAGGTTGTAGCAAATAGACCAAAAAACACTTTGTAGACCACTTCAACAAACTAATATATCAAGTAGAAATATTAATGTGCATTCCCTTTTTCATTTCAAATCAATTCATGCTAGCGCAAACACTTCATACTCAAGAATCAGTGCTTTTGGACATTGTTATGAATGAAACAATCACATACCATCATGTAGAGAAACTAGAGATCCCAATAAGTTTTCATCATATATTACACAACCTTTGTACACATTCTCGATCTAGAATATGTTGGCACAAAATGATTAGACATCAACAGGCCAACCTACTAGGTTTTCAAAACATAGACAACACATTGTCATCTATAGAATTGCTCGTGGTGAGCCAAATCATATGAAACTTGAACTAAGAAGACATATCACCTTTAGTAGCTTAACTGCAAAACTACAAGGCAAAACATTATGATGTAGTGAAATGCAAAGACATACAAATCTTCCTATATTATACATTCATTAGGACTTAGTAAATTCATACTCTAATAACTCTAAAACATTTTGATGTAGAACTTATGTATGGATACATGGAATATGCATACCTTTCACCTATGTAGAGCTACTCTTCAAACCACAAGAACAAAACTTCATCTTCTGAGGAATGTGGAGCAACTGACAAAGCTCCTATGTATCAAGTCATATGCCTTAAAGACAGATTTGAAATTTTTCAACCAAGGCTTTTCACACCCAACCATAAACTTCAGCAGCTAAGACAATCTTACATCTCTTTGACACTTAACAATATATGATATTTACAAAGGTTGGCATCAATGACAACACACTATCTGCACATTTTCCAACAAGAAGAAATAGTTATATGAGGAAGAAATATTCTGTGCATCCAACACATAATGTTATGGTTTCTCATTCTTTTTATGGCTACTACTATGCATGCAATAAGTTTGGTCATAGGGTTGTTGACTATAAAACTAAAATAAAGAGAAATGGTTTAGCCCGGGAATATAATATTATTTTCTACAAGTGCAATAACTTTGGGAACAAATAAAAATTTTGTAAAAGTGGTTCCATGAAACCATGTATACTTAGCATAATAATATAGAGGAAAAGAATGGAGATAAAAAAAGTTTGGAGAAACAAACAAAGAAAATATAATGAAATGAAAAATAACAATGTGCTTGTGCATAAGATCTCATGATTTATTGAGAAATAAAATTGTCTTAGGGGAGCCATCATCCAAAAAGTCTCTTAGGCCCCTGGAGAGAATAAGATGTTGATCATTATAGCATGTCAGTTGATGTGCAATAAATTATTTAAAGAATTAATGTGTAAGATGGAACCTGTAGATCAAATGTTCGAAGAAAAAACATTGTTTGTGGAGGACTCTGGAATGAATTTGCATCTCTGTAAAGGCACAAAGCACTCTCGCAGTCACTCACCTAACAAGGATAAGGTGCATTAATTATGAAAAGTTGGGGCATATGCAAATTACTTATGCTTCATGTTCATATTCTAATCTCATTCAAAACCAAAGTATTAGCATTCAGAGTTAAGAAGAGAAGAAGGGAGTCAAAGGTTCTTGTGAGTTCAAGCATAATTGTATTAAAGGAGAAACCCTAGTGGCATAACACAAAGGTATTCATAAACCCTAGTTTATGAATTTTAAAGGAAAAATGCGATGGCTACTCCACAATTGGTTGATGACTCTAAGAAACTGAGGCCAAAGTACAAGAAGTATCCTTTCAAATCAATGGAGGTAGATAATGATGGTACAGTCTACATGGTAACTACTGATGTGGTATATACAAAAAATGTGAGAATCTACATGCATGCCCCTATTAATGAAATTAACCACATGAAGTATGAAGAGTTAAGGGAAACCCTGTTGAATGATGATTATACCAAATACAAACCAGAGTTTTCAAATATGTCAACAAAAGGGTTGGATGTATGGAAAGATTTTCTAGACTTTTGCAACAATATTGAATGTGTAAGAATCATCTTGAGCCAAATCCATGATGAATTCATTTACTTGGATAAACCCTATAGGATCATTAAGGATGTTATTTGTTGGGAAAATGTGTCTCAACCTTGAAAATACATAAGGTATTGTTGATACGTTAGTGCAAGGGGCAAGGGGGTACCCCCCTTGCGAGGTTCTAGGGGTTGCATGCCTCGATGAGGGTTCGGGGGCAGTGCCCCTGAAAACCACATTTTATGTATATTTTATTATTGTAAATCTAGATTGTTCATCATTAGGTCTTAGATCCGATAGTCAATATTGTTTTGGCTTGACTTGCCCTAGAAAGCAACCCTATTTTATGAGGGTTTTGTATTACAATTGTGTATTGTGATGTATTCTAATATTTTGACAGCAGTTGTGTTGCCTCTCGATCCTTGGTTGGTGATACTCCTGTAAGAAGCTTTCTCTACAAGTATATTATAATCTTTGTGATTTCTGAATAATATATTGGATTTTTAGAGTGTGGGGTTTTCCCCGTGTAAATCATTGTGTTGTGGTGTGCATGATATTTTTATTTCTTTATGTTTAAGTTTTATAACTGTTGAAAAGATTTGTAAATTTTTGCATTATTCTCCTCTCAAGATTAGTGTAAGAATTTGTTCTCCTACCTTAGCTTCCTTACACTATTAGGTATGTTACTAGGTTGTGTGCTACCAAACTAGTTCCAATCATGAAAGAAATTAAGAATGAGAGGGTTACGTAATTAACTGGTGCAAAATTTGACAAGAGAACCCTAAGAATCAATAAAAAACTCATCCAAGATTTAATTATGCCTCCATGGGAGTTGCATATAAAGTGCATTACACAAACAAAGAAGGCTCTGCAACTAGTACTACAATCCACACTGTATACTAAATGGTCAAGTAAGGAAAGGATTTTGACTTGTGTGAATTGATGATGGATCGACCATTTGACAATCTCAAGCAAACCAAAGAGACTGGATAAAACTTCAAGTTTGGATCACTAATTATCTATATAACATTCTATTTCTTGAATGAATTGCCTAGATTCAAAGACAAGGTCTATAAATAACACATTACTGTTTCCACACAAATTAGAAACCACATAAGGGGTTTTCATGATAAACAATCTTAAAACATTGTGTACTAGGGATTCTTCAAGAATTTACAAGCAGAAATGTAAGATAGGGAGAGAATTCCCTTTGATTTGGTAAGAAAACATAAAGTTGAAATTATATTTCTAGTTGACAAGGACTATTGCTACATAGAAGTTGTAGAACCAAGAATCTCTTGGATTGAAATATTACCATATGAATTCTCTCATGTGGAAATCAAAGCATATGCTGAAAGTTCGTTGACCAAGGCTAAGGATCCAGTAGTAGAAAGGTTTGGCACTTAAAGGAAGATCATGGATAAGATGATCAAGAAGAGCTCATAGGAGCACTTTGACAAACATAAAAGTGAATTGTATAAGAAATGGAGCATTCCAACAAAATTTGCATCAAAAAACCCTATGGATGATCCCAAGCTTGATCTTATTAATCCAATAGTATCCCAAGGATCTAGAAGGACCAATAGGTCCACATATGTAGCCACAAATGTTTCATAGCCATTTAGATCCACTCAAAATACTACTGGAAGAAAATTTGCATCTGAAACCCTGACACAAACAAGGGATACTAAGAAAAGGAAAGAAAGTCCTAAACAATAGGCTAAAAGGAAAAAGGTTGAAGAGATTGAAGAGGAATAATAAAAAGGAGAGGAAGGAACCTTCAAACCAAAAGGAAAAGGGAAGAAAAATAAGAAAACTCCTCTGGTGGAACCTCCTCATGAGCCTCTCCAATTAGAGGCAATCCTCAATGGAATTATAAATCATGGTTTACTATAGGAAACAACAAAACTACATCTAGATGTGCCTCTCATGGATCAAAAGAATATTGAGAAATTAATAGTCATGTCCATGATTAAATATAATGTGCCTCTTAGTGATATCTTTGAAAAATATCTAGAGATTTTAGCTTAGGCCCTGAGGTAGAAAAGAGAAAAAGACATTGAAGTGGATGATGAGTTGATGAAGAAATATCTTGAAAAAGCCAAATCCTCTATCTCCAAAGAAGAAAAGGATAAAATTTCTCAAAAAAAATATCAATAATTAAGGACAAAACAAATCATAGACATCCTTATGAGCATGGAATGGAAGATAGAGACAAAATAAAAAATGAACTCTTTGCAAGAGTGATAGGGAGAGAGAGAGAGAGAGAGAGAGGGGTAGAGAGAGAGAAGGAGAGAGGGATATAAAGAGGGAGAGATATCTAGAAATAGATATGACTTGGGAAAGAAATACATGAAAAGAAAGGGAGAGAGATAGGTAGAGGGAGAGGGAGAGGGAGAGGGAGAGGGAGAGGGATAGAGGGAGAAAGAGTGGGGGAGAAATAGATAAATATATAAAGAGGGAGAGGTGGAGAGGGAGAGGGAGAGGGAGAGGGAAAGAAAAAGGGAGAGGGAGAGAGGGAGAAAGAGTGGGGGAGAAATAGATAAATATATAAAGAGGGAGAGAGGAAAAATAAATCCAAAAGGTACATATATATTAAAAAAGTTGAAATATAAATGATGTATCAATTATGAAAATGAAACCCTAATGTGGTTTCCAAGGATGGGTAGGGTGAGTAAAATTTATTTCACAATCAAGATAATAGAGGAAGATGTAATAATATAAAATCAATGAATAATTGGTCATGCAAAGAGTTTAAAATATAAAATTGAGATGTAAATATCATAAAAGTATAGATATAAGAACCCCTAATATGAATAAGAAACCATATAAGAGGACTAGGTTGTATAAGATTTATTTGGTTTACTAAAATATAAAGATGCATAAAGAGGGACAAAGAGAGATAAAATCAAGGGAGAGGTAGAGAGATAGGTCTAGATCTTGGGAGAGAGAGATGGGGAGTGAGGCAGAGGTAGATATAGAGAGAGTGAGAGGCGAGAGGGAGAGATATAGAAAAATAGCTAGAGGGAGAGGGAGAGAGATTTGAGATATAGTTAAGTAGAGAGGGAAGGATGGAGAGAGGGGGAGGTAGAGAGATAGGTATAGAGAGAAAGATAGAGATCTAAAGAGGTACAAAGAGAGAGGAGGGAGAGAGAGGTAGAGAGATAAGTCTAGAGATCAAGGAGAGAGACAGATAGGACTAAAGAGGGAAAAAGAGAGAGTGAAGGAGGGAGGGATGGAGAGGTAGATAAATAAGTCTAGAGATTAATAGATTGAGAGAGAGAGATAAGTGTTTAAACAGGGAAAAAGAGAGAGGGGGAGGGAGAGACATAGGTGGAGAGATAGGTTTAGAGCTTAGGGGGAGAGTGAAATATAGAGAGGTAGAGAAAGGGATAGAGAGATATGATGATTTATAAAGATTTGTTTATCTCCTTATTATACAAATATAATATTTCATTATTAATTACTTCTCTACTATTTAAGGTATTTTGAGATGATTGTTACAAAAAATCATGAAAAGGGGACTTCATATGCAAAAGTAGTGAGCATTTGAACATTTCAAAAATGAAATATGAAATTCAAATGACTATAACTAAATTTTTGTGTATAATATAGAAACACTACCTAGTCCATTATGTAGAGATCTAAATCACCTTTCCAATGCCTATAAAAAATCAAAAGTTTGATAAGGAACACAAATTTTATGCTCATTTTACTAAAGAGGGATTTTTGTGCTTTTCAAAATGGATATCCATTTTGAAGACATACAAATGGGTACATGTTTCTGAAAAATGGATATTAGTTTTGAAGACATAAAAACAAGCAGGTCCATTTCTAAAAAATGGATATTTGGTTTTTTTCACATAATTTTTTCCCTACATTATTACCTCGAGATTGCTTTGGGATTTGGTTTGGGGGTGTCCAACCTAAAAATTCAACTACCCCAACATTTTTAGAAGGGTTGCAATGGTTTTTTAGACTTCACCCTTCATGTTGATGACTTTTTTTCATCTAAATTTGATGAAACAAAAAAGGTGTATTCAGTAAATTTTCAACATTCCACCAATATAAGATATGATTTATTTTGAATTTAATATATAATTATTGTTTATTTTCTACATGCACTATGTGTAAAGTCATGATTGATAGGCTGATTGAAAAATATCTATAAATTTTGAGAGGTTACAAATTTTTTGAATCCAAAAGATGTGTCACACTTTATATGCTTCAGAAACTATAGCTTAAAAAAATCATAAATTTGTTTACCAAGTTAGGGTCGTCGAACAAAAGGTTTTAAATATTTTTGAAAATTCCTACTAGAAAATTCATAACTAATTATTTACTTACAAAATAACTACAAAAAATATGTGTCACATCTGGGCATTTGTCTTCTACTTATATTGAAAGATTTGAGAAAAATATTTATTGTTTTCCATGCTTAGGGTGGCAAGACAATCACCTACTTTTTATTTATTTTCAAAAATTTAAAGTACTATCGCATTGAAATTTCAAATTTTGACCAATTAAAATTACTTTTTCCAAAAAAATTCTAGTAGCCTATAAACTAAATTCAATTTGCTACAAATTCTATTCCTACATGTTTTCCAAACTATGTTAATAACCTATTAAAATTCTTATGTGAAGTTTCTTAAGTATGTTTTTCTATATTTTCATTGTTAATGGACCTCTTTGGCCCATCATGATACTGCACTGACCCAAAAATCTCACTAAAATATCCCAAATAGTACTTTCCAATTTTTTATCAAACCCCAAGTCTACAACAACCCAAGTTATCAAGCACACATATAACTTTTAAAATGTCTTCATTATTTTCTACAGGGTCATAGATTCAAATATGTACAAGAATCTACTTGTACGAAAGGTTAACAGTACAAAGGGGTTCTCTTCCAAACTTACAACCTAACTCTAATATCAAATAAAGGAAATTTACAACCATAACAAATTATTTCCATATAACCCCAAGAGAAAAGAATAAGCTAAGTATTTAAAATATATAGTAAAAATAATAGAAAAACACACTATCAAGATGATATAATTATATATGTACCTTATAAAAACCCTCAAAAGAAAAATATAGCCTCCAAAAATGCTCACACCCTCAATATATTATCTCATGAATAAATATTATAATACACTTGTAGAGTTTTCATGCAAGGATTTTGAAACATCAAGCTCCCTAACTACACTCCATGTGAACAAGAAGATAAAAAATATGTAACCACACATCCCAATCCATTCTTATTCTCCTCACATATATGCATATATGCAAATTACAAGAGACGCTCAATCAAACTTAGTCAGTAAGTTATGATATCCGACCTCAACAACTACTCGTGTGCTTTATTTTCTAAAAATAAACTTGCATAGAATCACTAAGTTGTATAACATACACCATGTGGCTAATACTATGAACTTACAAATCCATTCCCCTTCATTTTATTTGTGGCACTAAGTTTTTACTTTTCATACTATTTTTCCCAATGTTACATATTTATCCAATGTGTGACCCAAATTAATCATTTATCCCAACATTGCTCACAACATACAAAGTTTCCTTGATAATGCATAACAAATATGATGCACACATCCCTATATTCTCTAAGTACACTGCAAATAAATGTAAATTTATATTATAATCACTATGCAAGGTATACAATACATCTTTTCCCAACAATTATAACACACTTTTATTCTATTTTAGACAAATCAAATGTATCCCTTAAGCTTGGAATAATTTTTAAATTACCAATCCTAAGGATTGAACATTCAATTTGGGTGTTGAATACATGTTTCATAAAATTCATACAAAAAATGCCAAGCATTCTCTCCATTAATTTCATGTGTTTTAGGATAAAATTCTAAAAAAATTATCACTATGACATAAATTTATGTGTTAGCTTTCTAACCATGTATCATTTAAATATTTATATTAAGGTATCGATCTCTAATTTATTTTAGTAGCGTCTTTATTTTTCACCAAAAATATATATGTATCATTTTTTCTACATATTTTTTAATCTTCTTATTCTTATTTGAAAAAATCACATCTTCAAATTCTATATTGCATTCTACACATTGAAAAAAGGTTTCAATTTACTATTATTTTTCTCACAGTTAGGCGGGAACATGCTCAACTTTCCATTTATCAAGATGAGTCCATTTTAAAATTACTAAAAATTAATATACTCATAAAAAAATAAAAAAATAAAATGGCATAAACCAAATGATGTTAACTTTCCACCAAAGATATTTATAAAATATTTTAAATTTAATGATTTAGGTGAAGCTATGTTATATTTTTTGATAAAAATAGGACCAGTTTGTATGTGCCCCCTATTTCACCCTCTTAATCTCCACAATTTAAAAAAAAATGGTATTTAGAAACTATTTTAGATTACTCATCAAAGTTTATTTTTTCTTTATTTTAAAAAATGGCTACTTTTGACCCCTTAGTTGTAGATGCCAGAGCCTCCTTTGTCTCTTCTTCTTTCTTATCCTTATTTCCTTTAATTCATATTCAATATCCTGTTAGGATTTCTTTGAACATCTTCATCCACTTTCACATTCGCACTTTCAACTATCTTTTTCAATCTCTTGTTGTAGCACCTGTATGCTTTGCTTCTTGTAGAGTAACCCAAAAATATGCCTTCATAAGCTCTACCATCGAACTTTCCAAGATTTTCCTCATCTCTTTGGATGTAGCATTTACTTCCAAAAAATTTGAAGTACTTTACTATGGGAGATCTTCCATGCCATATCTCATATGATGTATTTCCATACCTCCTCCAAAACAATACTTTGTTAAGAGTGTAAATTGTTGTGTGTATCGCTTCTCTCCAGTGGACCTCCGGTAAACCTATTTCCTTGATCATTGTTCTAGTTGATTCTTGAATTGTTTGGTTCATTCTTTCCACTACACCATTTTGTTATGGTGTTCTAGGGGCAGATAACTATCTTTTAATTCGATGTTTCTCACAAAAATTGTTGAATTCATCAGAAGTAAACTCTCCTCCTCTATCAAATCTTAAACACTTGATTCTCTTTTCAACTTCATTCTCAACCCTTGCCTTGAAAATCTTGATTTTCTCTCAAGCCTGAGATTTTTCTCTTAAAAATGTAACCCAAGTTATTTTGGAATAATCATCTATTAAAAGCATGATTGTTTTCATTAATGGTTGTCATTGATGTCAACATATCTTGGTTGATTGATTAAGGTTCATTTTTTATGCTTTGGTGATCCGGATTGGCATGCTCTGAATATTGTGTTGTGATGATCTATCTTTGGTCGTGCTTGTCCCGGTCCCATTCATTTTGCAACATAGTGAGATACACTCTTATGGGTCTGGACCAATCTGTAAATTGGTTATAATGTGCCCCAGGACATTGTTTGCATTGTAGCATGTATATTCTATTCTTTCGTTCTGGATATCATGGTTAATATGTAACATATTGATTTCAGCGAGGAGTTTTTGTATGGTCCACGTTTCATTCCTTTCCACCGTGAGAATTTTTTCGGTGACCTAATTCAAATTATGTTTGGTCGACTTAGGAGATTATGAAGGCATGGAATGGTATGAGTAAAAGTTGATTATGTCCAATGAAAGAAAGTGTGATGAATGCGAATCTAAAAATATAGATATTGTGAAGTATGTGAAAGTATACAACCGGAGGCAGTAGACAGTGAGGTTCTTCCGATGTGACTTGGTGATAGTTATTCTCAGTAGTGGATTCCCTTTCATCATTCTTCTAGCAGGGAGCCTTTTTCTTTTGGTAGTGAGTCTTTCTAATTTTGCTTGTAATAGTCGGGTAGTGAGCCCACCGACAATGAGCCTTACTTGTAGTGAGAATTTTGGAAATGAACCCTTGTACAAGTCACCTTAACCAGTGTCACCTTAACTGGTGTTTTATAATTGAGAATTAGCATTCTCAGTGGTTTTTCCCATCTTGGGTTTCCACATAAATTCAGTGTTCATTGTGCATGGTGTTGTTATGTGCTTTCATGTTCATATCTATTTTAATTATTATCTGATTGATTTAAGATTGCTCTAGATTAATTAAAGTTAAGAAAAAAAAATTATGATAATCGATTCATGCCCCTTCTCAGTTATCTAGATTGTACAACAATTGGTATCAGAGCATTGGGTCCTCGAAGAAGAGCTTAACCGCTTGAGGAGATCCAATGGCGCACAAACTGGCAATCCCTATGTTTGATGGATCTGACTATAGTTTCTGGAAAGTGCAGATGAGAGGTTACCTTATTTCTCTAGGCTACAATATTTGGGAAGTTGTTGAGACAAAATATGTTGTACCGATAAATGGTCCTAATACTGCGGATGAGATTTCAACCTATGAAGAAAATGAAAAATCAAGGTATGCAATCTATAGTGCTTTGTCTAAGACTGAGTTAACAAAATTTATTTCATCGCACACCACTTATGAAGTTTGGGAAAAGTTGAAATAAATCTATGAAGGAAATGATAGAGTCAAATTATCAAAGAAGTTGACAGCTAAGCGCAGATATAAAAACTTGAGGATGGAAGAAGGTGAAGATATAGCAAGCTACTTTCAGAGAGTTAACAGTGTAGTAAATGAAGTCAAAAATCGAGGCACTCTGACAGATGAAGATGTTATGGAGAAGATTCTAATGACCCTACCGGAGAGCTACAGTGACAAGATCTTAGCTATTGAGGAAGTTTATGATCCAAAGAAATTCACCAGAGAGCAACTATTTGACACCTTGACCATGTTTGAGATGAGGAAATTTGGAAAAGAAAAGGAGAAATTTGAAACAGCCTTCAAAGCCACAAAAATAGAAGAAAATCCGAATAGTGAAAGTTCAGATGAGTTGGAAGCAAACTTCACAAGAAAAATAAAGAAAGTTATCGGCAAGTACAAAGGTATGTTACCTCTTAAATGCTTTAGATGTGGAAAGATTGGTCATTTACCAACTAGGTGTCTGGAAAAAGGAACAAGACAAAAGTTTTAAAGAATCAATAAGAAGGCCTATTATGTTAATAAAAATGCTAGTATTTCAGATGATGAATCAAATCAAGAGGATTGTTTGTTTTTGGTGGAAAAGGATGAACCTAGATTTGATATCTCTAATATTTGTCTAGAATCTAATGATAACATTGAAGCTGCATTATATGTTAAAATAAATAGAGATGGATGGTTGATTGATAGTGGATGTTCAAATCATATGACCGGTGATAAAAGTAAGTTTGTGAAGCTTGAGAAATATGATGTGGAGGTTTTGTTAGATTTGGAGATGATAAAATGGCACAGATTGTTGGAATTGGTTCTATTACCTTTGATGGAAAACATAACACTGGCAATGTTTACTATGTGAAGGGTTTATATCATAATCTTTTGAGTGTTGGACAGATGTGCGAGAATGGCTATAATGTTGTATTTCAAGATGATGGTTGTGAGATTTGGAAGAGTTCCAGAAATGTTATTGCAACAAGAAAAAGAACAAGTGGGAATATGTATCAACTGGAAGGAGCTACAAAGAAATTCTCATTATCTTAGTGCAATGACAGTTGGCTCTGGCACTGGAGGATGTGTCACATCAACTTCGACAATTTGGTAAGGATAAGTTCAACAAGAGCAGTCAAAGACTTGCCAAGACTGACCAAACCAAACAGCATTATCTGCAAAGGATGTCAAGAAGGAAAAAAAACTAGAGGAACATTCTGAGGAAAAGAAGAATAATCTACTAGATTGTTGGACCTAGTACACACTGACCTATGTGGTCCAACCAGAACAAGAAGCTTACAAGGTGGGAGATATTTCATGCTTTTAATAGATGATTATTCCAGACTAACTTGGGTTACATTTTTAAGAGAAAAATCAGAGGCTTTAGAAGAATTTAATATTTTCAAGGCAAGAGTTGAGAATGAAGTTGACAGCAGAATCAAGCGTTTAAGATCTGATAGAGGATGAGAGTTTATTTCTGATGAATTCAATAATTTATATGAGAAACATGGCATTAAAAGATAGTTATCTACCCCTAAAACACCACAATAGAATGGTGTAGTGGAAAGAATGAACCAGACTATTCAAGAAGTAGCTAGAACAATGATCAAGGAAGTAGGTTTACCAAAGGTCCACTAGAGAGAAGTGATACACACAACAGTTTACACTCTTAAAATAGTATTGTTCCAGAGGAGAAACAGAAAGACATCATATGAGCTATGGCATGGAAGAGCTCCCAGAGTAAAGTACTTTAAAAAATTGGAATTAAATGCTACATCTAGAGAGATGAGGACAATCTTGGAAAATTTGACAGTAGAGCTGATGAAGACATATTTTTGGGTTACTCTATAAGAAGCAAAGTGTACCAGTGTTAAAACAAGAGACTGAAAAAGATAGTTGAAAGTGCGAATGTGAAATTGGATGAAGATGTTCAAAAAAATCTTGACAGGAATATTGAATATGAATCAGATGACTCAAATGATAAAGGAAAGAAGCATAAGAAAGAAGAAGAGGCAAAAGAGGCTATGGCATCTACAACTAAAACCCCAAGGTATGTACAGAGAAACCACTCAAAAAATCAAATTATTGGAGATATGAATAAAGGAATCATCACAAGAAGAAAAGTAGATCAAGAACAAGTATTACTATGTTTACTCTTAGAATTTGAGCCAAAAACTATGGAAGAAGCATGCAATGATCAGAATTGGGTGAAGCCAATGAAAGAAGAGCTTGATTAGATAGAGAAAAATCAGACTTGAGAACTTGTGCCCAGACCGAAAAACAAAAATGTAACTGGAACAAAGTGGGTATTCTAGAACAAGCTGGATAAAAATAGAAAGGTGATAAGAAACAAGGCAAGATTAGTTTGCAAAGGTCACACTCAGATCGAAGGTATTGATTTTGAAGAGACATATGCCCCTGTTGCCCGAATGGAAGTGATCTGGATATTCTTAGCTCTTGCAACTTTTAAGGATTTCAAATTCTATCAAATGGATGTAAAATAAGCATTCTTAAATGGAGAACTGAAGGAAGAAGTCTACATTAAGCAGTCAGAGAGATTTAAGTCTAAAAATGACATGGATGTTGTTTGCAAGTTGAAGAAAGCCTTATACGGATTGAAGCAGGCACCTAGAGCTTGGTATGGAAGATTAGACAAGTATTTGATTGGACAAGGATTTCAAAAGGGATCTTCTGACAGTAATTTATACTTCAAATTTTACCCAGATCAAATGTTGATTGTTGTGGTTTATGTTGATGACATAATCTTTGGATAAAATGATGATTTGTGTAGAAAATTTACAGATGAAATGCAGAAGTAATTCAAAATGTCTATGACAGGTGAGTTAAATTTCTTCCTTGTATTACAAGTAAATCATAAAAGAAAAGGAATTTTCATGTCTCAGTCCAATTATACCAAAGAGCTATTGAATAAGTTTGGATTAGAGAACTCCAAACAGGTTTGTACACCTATTGTTACCAGATGTAAGTTGACAAAAGAAGATGATTCACCTAAAACTGATGCAAGTATGTACAAGTCAATGATTGGAGGATTGTTATATTTCACTGCTACTACACCAGACATTATGTATGTTGTTTTTTTAGCAACTAGATTTCAGCAAGAACTAAAGGAATCACATGTTGCAATAAAAAGTTGTTGCAAGTATGAATGAGTATGGTGGTGTTGTCACTAATGTTGGCATTGATGTCAGCATAGTATAGGTTGTTGCAGTGAAATGAATCAAGTGATTGCAAGTGGTGCATGTATAGTTGAGATACTATAGAGATGTTGTGAGTACATGGAGCTATCTCTATGGTGTTGCAGGTGTGCTGATATGATGAGTTACCAAGTGCTTCTGAGAAAATTAATAAATAGTGAAGATAGAGTTGTGTGTGTGTTCAGAATATGCCCTGATATGTGCCCTGAATTTATTCTATGTTGATCCTATGCTTGTGCGGGTCTATATTTTTGTTCATGGGCATCCTTGAGTGATATATCCCAGATTATAGCTTCTGGTTTAATGAAGAGTGAAAGTTGTGTTCACCGGTTTGTGAACTGGTCTGACAGAGTTCTTTGTCTATGGGTTGGGAGAAATGTTTCTACTCCGCAGTCCTCTGCTGTTTTGTTTTAGGTCTTTCGGATCTAAAATAAGGCTTACACTTGTGATATCTATGTTTTGGAAAAAGTGTTCATGGTTTGGTTCTCCAGAAGACTTGTTCTAGAATTACTATGTGTGTCTGTAAAGTCTGGATGGACTGATGGAAAGTGTTCTCTGCATGAAAGTTGTTGCAGTTGCTATGGATGAATCTTCAAAGGAATCTAAGAGGTGTTCCAATGTATGGTGAAGTGTGTTATGTGGTCCACATTTTATCCTCTTGTTGTGAATGCGCGTACTTCCATTTTCATTGGTGTTTTCATTAGGTTTGGTCAACCTGGTGTTTACACGTCATGCAAGAGATAAGTATCAATTAAGGAAGCGTTTGATTGATCCAAGATGTTGTTTTGGGTATAGGTTAAGTATTAATTTGGTCCACTCTCATTCTCATCCATCGTGGGAATGTTGAGTCATCAACCTAATTTGAATTTGTAAAACAAAGAGTGTGTAGTCGACCTTGGACGAAGTTTCTAAGATCGAAGATGGTGTAAATGCAAGGCAAGATGTCAAGGTTTGTAAGCCACAAGTGTGAGAATCGAAGTGATGTGAAATATTGTGCGAAAGTGATCTAAGGTAGCGAGAAATTCAATGTGTTAGACTCTTAAAGGCAGTGAGCTGATGGTGTTTGTAATTCTCTGATCAAGGTTGTGAATGCATGGAAGTTGTTGTGGTGTATTTTTTGTTGCATTGAGATAATGTTCTTTATGTAACTTTCTTCTTTCTATTTTCTTATATTTGTAGGCAGTGAGCCACCATCTAGACAGTGAGTCCTATCTTGGGCAATGAGCCCTTTGGCAGTGAGCCCTTGTAATCAGTTTTGCAATTACTCTTATGAAGTCAAAAATCAAGGTGGTACTTTGATAGATGAAGATGTAACGGAGAAGATTCTGATGAACCTACCGGAGAGTTACAATCACAAGTTCTTAGCCATTGAGGAAGTGTATGATCCAAATAAATTTGAACTAAAGAACAACTATGTGGCACCTTGATCACATTTGAAATGAGGAAATCTGGAAAAGAAATGGAGAAAACAGAAATGGCCTTTAAAGCAACAAAGTCAGAAGATGATCCAGATAGTGAAGGTTCAAAGGAGTTGGAAGAAAATTTTACAAGGAAGCTGAAGAAAGGTACCAGTAAGTACAAAGCTATGTTACATTTTAAATGTTTCAGTTGTGGAAATATTGGTCACTATGCTTCAAGATGTCCAAATAGAGCCATACAGAAGAAGGGAAAAGATAATAAAGACAAAAATTTCAAGAAATTTTATTATGTTAGAGAAGATGTTGGAATTTCTAATGATGAACTTGATATTGAGGGTGATAAAGATGAATGCATGTTTCTAGCCTTAGAGAATAAATCATATTCTACTAACCATGGAAGATGTGCAAGCGAATGTGGTCTAGAAACTAGGAAGGATGAGATGGAAATCACTCTCGTTTCTTCCTTTCATGCTAGACAAGACAAAGACTATTGGGTAATTGATAGTGGTTGCTCAAATCATATGACCAGAGACAAAAGTAATTTTACTAAACTTGAAAAGTATGATGGAGGAATAGTCAAGTTTGGAGATGATTCTGGTGCAAATATTGTTGGAAAAGGAACAATTATCTTTAATGGAAAACACAATACTAATGATGTCTATTATGTTAAGGGCTTAAGGTATAACCTCTTGAGTGTTGGAAAAATGTGTAGCAAAGGATTTAAGCTTGTGTTTCGGGATAATACTTGTGAGATCATAAAATAGTCTAGAGCATTGGTAGCTACAGGAAGAAGAACATATGGACATATTATTATCTTAAGGGTGTTGATGGTCAGTGTTTTGTGTCTCAAGTTAATGAAATTTGGTTATGGAACTGGAGGATGGGACATGTAAACATTAAAAACCTAATTAGGATTACTTCAAGAGAAGTTGTTAGGGATCTGCCAAAAATCACAAAGCCTACCTATGTTGTTTGCAAAATTTGTCAGTTGGGAAAACAAACAAGTTGCGAATTTAAAGGAAAAGAACAATCAACTACCAAAATGTTGGAATTGATTCATACAGACCTCTGTGGTCCTACAAGAACAAGAATTCTTAATGGTGACAAGTATTTTATGCTTTTCATTGATGATTACTCTAGAATGACATGGGTTACTTTTCTTAGGGACAAATATCAAGCTCTAGATAGATTCAAAGTGTTCAAGGCTATGGTAGAAAATGAAGTGAATCTGAAAATCAAATTTTTAAGGTTTGAAAAAGGTAGAGAATTCACCTCCAATGAGTTTAATATGTTTTTTGAAGAGCATGGCATAAAGAGGCATGTTTCTTCTCCTAGAAATCCTCAACAGAATGGAGTTGTTGAGAGGAAGAATCAGATAGTTCAAGAAGTTGCAAGGACTATGATGAGTGAGGAAAATGTTCCTGAGGTATACTAGAGAGAAGAAATTCACACCGCTTCCTATATTCTTAACAGAGTTCAAATCAAAGGGAATAGCACAAAGACTCCTTATGAACTGTGGTATGGTAAAATTCCTACTGTTAAGTACTTCAAGGTGTTTGGAAGAAAATGTTATATCAAAAGAGATGATGAGAATCTAGGAAAGTTTGATGCAAGATGTGATGAAGGTATTTTTCTTGGATATGCAACCAAAAGCAAAGCATATAGATGCTTCAATAAGAGATTGAGAAAGATTGTTGAAAGTGTAAATGTGAAAGTTGATGAAAATATGCACAGTCCAGTTCAAATAAGTGAAAATGAACCTGGTTGTGGACAAGAGAAAGAGAAGGATAAGGTGGAAGAAGAATAGATTAAAGAAGAAGAGACTCTAGAATGTGCTCCTAAGACTCCAAAGTATGTACAAAAAAATCATTTGGAAGAACAGACAATTGGAGACAAAGGAAAAGGTGTAACAACAAGAATAAAAGTGGTAGAAGCTGAGGTAAATTTGTGTCTACTTTCCAAGATAGAACCTAAAATAATGTGTGAAGCATGCAAAGATGAAAATTTGGTTAGAGTCATGAAAGAGGAATTACAACAGATAGAGAAAAATTAGACATGGGAATTGGTTCCTAGACCGATAAACAAGAATGTAATTGGTTCAAAATGGGTACTCAAGAATAATTTGAATGAAGGTGGTGAAGTAGTACGAAACAAAGCAAGGATTGTGTGCAAAGGTTATTCACAGGTTGAAGGAATATACTTTGAGGAGACATTTGCTTCGATGGAAAGAATGGAGGCCATTCAGATGTTTTTGGCATTTTTTGCTCACAAATATTTCAAAGTATACCAGATGGGTGTTAAGTCTGCATTCCTGAATGGAGAATTAGAAGAAGAGGTCTGCATGGAACAACTGAAGGGATTTCAGTTATCAGATCAACTGGATATGATCTATAAGTTGAAAAAGGTACCATATGGACATAAACAGGCTCCCAGAGCATGGTATGCAAGGTTGGACAAGTGTTTGACTCAGCAAAGGTTCTGAAAAGGCTCCGTAGATAGTAATCTTTATTTCAAGATTGAAGGAAACAAAATCTTGATAGTAGTAGTGTATGTTGATGATATTATCTTTGGAGGAAATGAGGGTATGTGCAAGAAATTTGTAGAGGAGATGCAAGAAGAGTTTGAAATGTCCATGATTGGTGAGTTGAATTTCTTCCTTGGACTTCAAGTAAATCAAACCAACAAGGGCATATTCATTTCACAATCAAAGTATGTTGAATAATTATTGATGAATTTTGGAATGAATGACTCCAAACTGGTATGTACTCCTATGATGACTAGATGTAAACTAAGTAAGGATGATGAATCTCCTAAATTTGATCAGAGAAAGTATAGATCTATGATTGGTGGACTACTATATCTTACTGATACTAGACTAGATATCATGCATGCAATGTGTTTGGTTGCCAGATTTCAAGAAGAACCAAAAGAAACACATGTTACAGCTGTGAAAAGGATATTCAAATATTTTAAAAGGGACTCTGGATTATGGCTTGTGGTATCCTAAGGATATTGATTTTACTTTAAATGCTTGCACTAATACAGATTGGGCTAGTTGTGTAGATGATCAAAAGAGTACAAGTGGTGGTGCATTCTTTCTTGGATGTAGGTTGGTTTCATGGCTAAGCAAGAAACAAGATTCAGTTTCTTTATCCACTGCAGAGGCTAAGTTTATTGCAATAGCATCTTACTATACACAGGTATTATGGATGAAGCAAACATTGAAGGATATAGGAGTGATGTGTGATGAGCCTATCCCTATCTTTTGTGATAATACAAGTGCAATAAATATTTCAAAGAATCTGGTAATGCATTCAAGGACAAAGCATATATCTATCAAATATCATTTCTTAAGGGAGAAGGTATTGGAGAATGAAGTCAGGCTTGAATATATGCCTACAAAGGATTAGATTGTAGATATATTTACTAAGGATCTTCCTAAGGATACTTTTGAGTATCTCTAAGAGAAGTTGGGGGTTACTGCCCCTCCTTCTTTGAACTAGGTGCACATAGAGGTGCATCAATCCAGTGGATCTAAGATTCATCATATGTCTGGACTGATGATTGGGGTCTACTCCTTAAGGGGAGTAGGGAGTATCATTGTTGTTGTATGATATGTGCGTTTTCATAGGTGCACTCCTAAGGGGGAGTGATCAAAATTTTATAGGGCCAAAGAATCATGTAAAAACTTTTCTTTGCCATTAATGTCAAAGGGGGAGAGAGTCATGTGAAAAAGTCTATCTATATCAAAAATTTGAAAGGGAGAGAGAATCTTGTAAGGAGAAGAGAGTGCAGGAATGTTGTGTAAGTTGTCTAATAAAAAAAAAGGGGAAGAGTGGGTATGTTATCTTTAATGGTTTTCACATCATTTGTTGCCATCAATGACAAAGGGGAGATTGTTGCAAGTATGAATGAGTGTGGTGATGTTGTCATTAATGTTGCCATTGATGTCAACATAGTACAGCTTGTTGCAGTGAAAAGAATCAAGTGATTACAGGTGGTGCATGTATAGTTGAGATATTGTAGATATTTTGTGATTACATGGAGCTATCTTTATGGTGTTGCAGGTGTGTCGATATGATGAGTTACCAAGTACTTCTAAGAAAATTAATAAATAGTGAAGACAGAGTTGTGTGTGTGTTCAGAATGTGCTCCAGTATGTGCTATTCATTTCTTCTATGTTGATCTTATTCTTGTGTGGATCTACAGTGTTTTTCATGGGCATCCTTGGGTGATATATCCTAGATTATATCCTTTGGTTTAATGAAGAGTGAAAGTTGTGTTCACCAGTTTGTGAACTAGTCTGGCAGAGTTGTTTGTTTGTGGGTTGGGAGAAATGTTTCTACTCCATAGTCCTCTATTGGTTTGTTTTAGGTCTTGCAAATATGGAAGAAGGCTTACAATGGTTATATCTGTGTCTTGGAAAAAGTGTTCATGGTTTGGTGCTCCGAAAGAATTGTTCTAGAATTACTATATGTGTTTGTACAGTCCGGATGGACTAATGGAAAGTGTTCTCTGCATGAAATTTGTTGCAATTTTTGTGGATGAATCTAAAGGCATCTAAGAGGTGTTCCAGTGTATGGTGAAGTGTGTTATGTGGCCCACATGTTATCCTCTTGTTGTGAATGTGTGTACTTCAATGTTCATTGGTGTTTTCACTAGGTTTGGTTGACCTGGTGTTTACACGTCATGCAAGAGATAAGTATCAATTAAGGAAGCATGTGATTGATCCAAGATGTTGTTTTGGGTCCTGGTTAAGTATTAATTTTCTCTACTCTCATTCTCATCCACCATAGGAATGTTGATTCTTCGACCTAATTTGAATTTGTAAAACAAAGAGTGTGTAGCCGACCTTGGAGGAAGTTTCTAAGATCAAAGATGGTATAAATACAAGGAAAATGTTAAGGTTTGTAAGCCACAAGTGTGATAATTGAAGTAGATGCAAAATATTGTGTGAAATTGATCTTAGGCAGTGATAACTTCAATGTGTTAGACTCTTGAAGGCAGTGAGCTAATGGTGTGCTAATCTCTTATCAAGGTTGTGAATGTGTGGAAGTTGTTATGGTGGATTTTATGTTGCATTGAGATAATATTCTATGTGTAACATTCTTCTTTATATGTTTCTGTATCTATAGGCAGTGAGCCTCCATCTAGATATTGAGTCCTATCTTGGGTAGTGAGCCCTTTGGCAGTGAGCCTTAGTAATTAGTTTTGCAATTACTCTTATATTGTGAGTTAACCCTTGCCGTTGTTTTCCCTCATTGGGTTTTCCACATAAATCTGGTGTTTCTTCTTTTTGCTTTATGTTATCTTCACTTCATTCTTATGCTTAGTAATAGATTAAAGTGAATGTGGAATTGTTAAGATCTATGGTGAATGTGATTAGATACAATTGATTCACCCCCCCTCTCAGTTGCCTTGTGCAATTCAACAAAAGGATCTTTAGATATTTGAAGGTTACAAAAGATATCGGGTTATGGTATCCAAAGGATTCAGATTTCACTTTGACAACTTATACTGATGTTGATTGGACCAGGTGTGTTGATAACAGATGGAGCACAAGTAGTGGAGCTTATTTCTTTGGCTCTCGATTGGTAGCTTTGTCAAGCAAGAAACAAGATTTTGTATCTTTATCTACTACTAAAGTTGAATACATTGTAGCATCCTCATGTTCCACTCAGGTATTGTGGATAAAACAAACATTGAAAGATATTAGCATATCATTTGATGAACCGATCTTAATTATGTGTGATAATACCAGTGCAATAAACATTTCCAAGAATTTGGTACAGCACTCTAGAACGAAAAATATATCTATTAGATATCACTTCTTGAGAGAGAACATATTGGAAAATGAGGTAAGACTTGAATATGTACCTACAAAAGAGAAGATTACAGACATTTTCACAAAACCTTTGAGAAAAGATACTTTTGAGTATCTTCGGCAAAAGTTAGGGGTTCTACCCCCTCCTAGTCTACAATAATTTGTACCAGGGTGTGCATTGGTCTAGGGTATTATATGCTCACTCTTATCTAGATCAATGCTTTGTGGCTTCCTCATAGGGGGAGCAGAGTAAGTTTTTCAAGGGGAGTTTTTTCCCTTTTTCTTTGATGTCAAAAGGGGAAAAGAAAACAAGGTTCTTGATGTTGTTGATGCTGACATTGAATTTTTTGGTTTGTTGTTGATGAATTTTGCTATCAATGACAAAGGGGGAGATTTTTAGAATGTGATGTTGTTGATTGTTGTCATTAATGGTTGTCATTGATGTCAACATATCTTGGTTGATTGATTAAGGTTCATTTTTTATGCTTTGTTGATCCGAATTGGCGTGCTCCTAATGTTGTGTTGTGATGATCTATGTTTGGTCATGCTTGTCTTGGTCCCATTCATTTTGCAACATAATGAGATACACTCTTATGGGTCTAGACCGATTTGGAAATTGGTTAACATGCCCTAGGAAATTGTTTGCATTGTAACATGTATATTCTATTCTTTGGTTCTCGATATCATGGTTAATATGTAGCATGTTGATTTGAGCAAGGAGGTTTTGTATGGTCCACATTTCATTCCTTTCCACTACGGGAATGTTTTGTGGTAACCTAATTCAAATTGTGTTTGGCCAACTTCAGAGATTATGAAGGCATGGAATGGTATAAGTAAAAGTTGATTATGTTCAATGAAAGCAAGTGTGGTGAATGAAATTATAAAAATCCAGGTATTGTGAAGTATGCAAAATTATACGACTAAAGGCAGAAGACAGTGAGGTTCTTCTGGTGTGACTCTTGGTGGCAGTTATTCTCAGTGGTGGATTCCCTTTCATCATTCTTTTGGTAGTGAGCCTTTTTACTTTTGGTTGTAATATCCAAGAAGTGAGCCCATCGATAGTGAGCCTTACCTATAGTGAGCATTTTAGCAGTGATCCCTTGTGAAAAGCATCTTAACCAATGTCACCTTAACCATTATTTTATAATTGAGAGTTAGCATTCTCTATGGTTTTTCCCATCTTGGGTTTCCACGTAAATTTTGGTGTTCATTGTGAATGGTTTTGTTATGTGCTTTCATGTTCATATTTATTTTAATTATTATTTGATTGATTTAAGATTGCTCTGGATTAATTAAAGTTAAGAAAATTGTTTTATGATAACTAATTCACCCCCCCTCTTAGTTATCTGGACTCTTCAACACCCTTTTGGTCCCCCATTTCCATTCACTAACTCCACTCCATTATATAATCAAAAAACATAATGTCTAGAATGTATCTAAGCTCCTAAAGCTATTCTATTTGAATCAATAAAAATTTATAGTAACTTATTTATTTATATTAAATTCTATTGTTTCCCATATTAGTCAAATTTGAAATTTTAGATTTGAAGGTTATATTTGTAAGGAAGATAAGGTAGTGAAACAATTTCCTACACTAATCTTGAGAGGAGAATAATGTAAAAACTTGTATAGACCTTTAACAGTTACAAAAACTTAAACAAAAATAGACATAAATATCATGCATACCACAACACAATGATTTACATGGGGAAAACCCTTTAGGGAGAAAAACCCCACACTTTAAAAGTTGCTCAATATATTATTCAGAAATCACAAAGATTGCAATATACTTGTAGAGAAAGCTTCTCACAGGAATATCATCACTCAAAGATTCAGAGGCAACATAGCCGCTATTAGACTCTCAGAATACATTACAATACACAATCATAATACAACGCCCTCATAAAATAGGGTTGCCTTCTAGGTAAAGTCAAGCTAATAAAATATCGACCGTCAGATATGAGACATAACGATGAACGGTCCAGATTTACAATAATAAAGTGTATATAAAATTTGGCTTCTAGGGGCGTTACCCCTAGACCCCCAGTTGGGGGGTGGTCCCCTCAGACCCCTCATGGGAGGGGGGGTCCCTCCACGCACCCCCCCTGGTCGCCATTATCTGAATAGTACCTTATGTATCAACAATAACTTATGTAATTGCAAGGTTGAGACACATTATCTCAAAAAATCTCCCACTTGTCGAACACCTTGCAAGCACAAAAAAAGGGAGTCATTATCATCTCTTAATTGCTAGGGGCCGAAAGGCCCATAGTCTCTAAACACCATCTGAATTTCTCTATTCTCACAAGCTTAGTTAAATAATCAACAACATTCATCAAAGTCTCTACCTTAACCTACTTCACCCTGCCATCTTCGACCATATCTCTAACAAAATGATACTATACATTAGTGTGCTCGGTCTTGGCATGAAATGTCAGGTTCTTAGCTAGACATATCGCACTCTGACTGTCGCAATAAATTGTCACTGCACCTTGTTTTATTCTAACATCTGAACATGGTCTCTTAAGCCAAATGGATTCTTTCCAAGCATGAGTAGCTTCCATATACTCTACTTCAATAGTGGACAAAGAAACCACAACTTGTTGCTTAATCATCCAACTAATTACACCACCAAATAAAGTCAACACATAAGCACTAGCAGATCTTCTGCTATCAACATCACCTGCCCAATCTGAATCCACATAACCATGAATATCAAGGGAAATATCATCTCCAGTCATATTACTATGATAACATAAGGAATAATCTGAGGTACCACGTAAATGTATGAAGACTCTTTTAATTGCATCCCAATGAAATCTACCAGGATTAGACATATATCTGGAAACAACTCCCATTGCTTGGGTAATGTATGGTCTTGTACAGACCATGACATACATCAAACTTCCAACTGCACTCTAGTAAGGCACTCTACTCATGTCTTCCATCTCTGATGGAGATGTTGGGCAATCTAAAATGGATAACTTTGTTCCATCTAAAATAGGAACACACAATGGTCTACAAGTTTGCATATCAAACCTATGTAAAATTGAATTCACATACTTTGGCTAAAACATAGCTTTTTATTCACTCTATCTCTTCTAATTTCCATCCCAAGAATGTGTTTAGCTACACCAAGATATTTCATTTCAAATTTAGTAGCAAGTTAATTTTTATTTATCAAATCATACCTTTCCCTTTACCAATAAATAACATATCATCAACATATAATTCAATAAATAGCAAGTGATCACCATCAGTTTTATAATAAATATAATGATCTAATTTAGAATGCTCAAATCCCAAACTCAAGTTCACATATGTATCAAATTTTTGGTACCACATCCTAGGACTCTATTTTAAGCCATACTAATATTTCTTCAATTTTCAAACCAATTTACTTTTACCTTTCACCACGTAGTGCTCTAGTTGTGTCATATAAATATCCTCCTCCAAGTCACCATGAAGGAAAGCAGTTTTCATATCCATCTGCTCAACCTCTAAATCATAAGCAGCATGAATAGAAAGAAAAAATCTAATGGATGTCATTTTCACAATAGGAGAAAATATCTCACCATAATCAACACCCTCAACTTGAGAGTAATATTTTGCAACTAACCTTTCTTTTTACTTCTCAATACCTCCATTTGAACCAATCTTTTTCTTGAAAACCCATTTGTAACCAACACGTTTTTGTCCTTCGAGCAATGGTACAAGATCCCATTTATCATTCTTTTTCAAAGCTTCCATTTCTTCATCCATAGAAATCTTCCAGAATTATGCATCATTCATACCTAATACCTCTTCTATTGATCTGGGTTCATCCATGTTAGTATTCAAAGCAAAAATAAATCTCCAATCATCATGTGAATACCTTTTAGGTGGTTGTATGTGCCTTGTAGACCTATGAACAAGTTGAGTTGGAATTTCTTCCTCCTCTTCTGAAGATTTGGAGCTAGCTGAGCTCTCCTCAACTTCCTATGTATTCATGGGCCTCGATTCAACTTTATTAGTTGTAGAAAGAAATTGAATCACATCTTCCTGTTTACTTTGTTATGGTTGCAATGTAATAGAAGAAAGATTGGTTTCTCTAAAAATAACACTTCTACTATGTATTACCTTTTGTGCAACAGGATCTCAAAGCTTTTATCCTTTCACACCATAACTATATCCAATTAAGATACATTTTATAGCCTTGTTCTTCAACTTTGTTTGCTTCTCCTTTGGCACATGTGCATATGCCTCACAACCAAAAACTCTAAGATGTCTCAATGAAGGCTTGCAACCCGACCATGCCTCTATAGGCATCTTATCAACAAGAGTTGATGTAGGGGACTTGTTAATCAAGTAACAAGCAATGGCAGCAACTTCAACCCAAAACCTTTGTCCTACACCAACACCACTCAACATACTCCTCACCTTCTCCATTAGTGTCCTATTCATTCTTTCTACAACTCCATTTTTTATGGAGAATATGGATTTTTCTTTTGTCTATGAATACCATAATCTTTACAAAATCTATCAAAATCATTAGACAAAAACTCACCTCCATTATCATTCCTCAAATATTTTATTTTCTTTCCAATTTGCAACTCAACCATTGCTCTAAATTTTTTAAATCGACTGAAAATTTTAGATAAATACTCTTTAGAAAATATAGTCATGTCCTTATACTACAATCATCAATAAATGAAACATAATATGTGGATTTACCAATTGAAGGAACATCTACAAGAAAAAACACATCAAAATGAATAAGATCCAATACACCACAAGATTTGTGAGAACTCAAGTAAAATTGAACACAGTTTTGTTTTCCATAAATGCAATGCTCATAGAAATCAAATTCAAGATTACAATCAGACAAACCTTCAACGAGGTTTTTATTTTTCAAGGTCCTTAGACCCTTTTCTCCAATGTGGCCAAGTCTCTAGTGCCATAACATATTTTTCTCTTCAGGTAACTTTGATTCAAAAGAAAGAGAAACCTTGGGTACCCAAAATCCATGACCATCTGATGAAGATGAAATCCTCACTTCTTCCACAGACTTGCTTTTCACATTAAGTACTATTGTACTCAACAATGCATGCATCAAGCTTATACAATGTGTCATATTTGACACCTCCAGCAATCACCATAACACCTCTTATCATCTTGCATCCTGCATCAAAAAATAATACTTGCACACCTGCATCTATTAGTTTGCTCACAGATAACAAATTTCATGTTAAACCAGGGATATGCAACACACCATTAATTATTTTTATTTTACCATCAAGAAACTTGATTTTAAATTTACCATGGCCAACAATTTCCAAATGAGAATCATCACCCAAGTACACCTTACCTCCATCAAATTCTTCATATTCAGAAAACCAATCTCTATTAAAGTTCATATGGAAAGATGCACCTGAGTCAATTAACCATGCATCATTACCTACGCAAGTTTCCAAATCTATAATGAATACATCACCATCTTACTTCTCATACTTAGAATCATAATCAAATTTCTTCTTTTTCTTCTTCTTTTCTTCTTTGCAGTTCTTATGAACATGTCCAAGCTTACCGCGGGTCTAGAAAATAACTTTGGACCGTCCAAGAGACTTAGATCTCCCCTTGGACTTGGATTTTTCACACTTCTCATTCTTCTTTCCCTTTTCCTTAGGTCTTCCATGAACATTCAAGGCCTCCTTAGCACTGATGGATACCTTCCTCCTCATCTCTTCAGAAAGCAAAGAACTCGCCACATCTTTAGTCTTCAATATAACAGAAGTATTCCCAATAACCATAATAAGAGAATCCCACGAATCAAGAAAAGAACAAAGAAGGATTTGAAATTTCTCTTCCTCGTCCATTTTGACACCAACTTATGCCAACTAAGCCACTAGCATATTGAATGCTTCTAGGTGGTTTGTAATTTGTCCACCCTCTTCCATTCTCAAGGAATACAATTTCTTCCTCAAGAAAATCTTGTCCACTAAAGATTTGGCTTGATACATCTCACCAAGATTCTTCCATAGTTTCTATGTAGAGGCCTCTTCATGGACATTGATTAAAACAGATTCTGCAAAGCACAATCTAATTAGACCCTTGGCTTTACAGTTCATAGCATCATATTGAGTAGCCTAAGTAGGATTTTCAAGCCTTGAAAAATTCTCGTCAATAGCATCCCATAAATCTTGATCTATCAGCAGATCCTCCATCTTCAGCTTCCATATTTCAAAATTATTTCCAGAAAAATTATCCACCTCTATTCTCCTGATGAACTTGCCATCTAAAAATTCCTGCAACAAGATCACAAAGTGTCTTCTGCACAAGCTCCCATTGAAATTTGGATTAGTTCAAAAAACCCACAACTGAAACCAAAGGTGATCAAGCTCTGATACCTCTTGTAAGGAAGATAAGGTAGCAGAAAACCTTCCTACACTAATCTTGAGAGAAGAATAATGCAAAAAAATTTATAGATCTTTAACAGTTACATAAACTTAAATAGAAATAGAAATAAATATCATGCATACCACAACAAAATGATTTACGTGGGGAAAACCCTTTCAGGAGAAAAACCCCACACTCCAAAATCCACTCCATATATTATTTAGAAATCACAAAGATTACAATATACTTTTAGAGCAAGCTTCTCATAGAGTATCACCACTCAGAGATCCAGAGGCAACACGGCTACTATCAAACTCTCAAAATATATTACAATACACAGTCGTACTACAATGCCCTCATAAAATAGGGTTGTCTTCTAGAGAAATTCAAGCTAATAAAATATCGGTCATCAGATATGAGACATAGTGATGAATGGTCTATATTTACAATAATAAAGTGTATATAAAATTTGGCTTTCGAGGGCCCTGCCCCCTGGACCCCCAGCCGAGGGGATGATCCCCCCAGACCCCTTGTGGGGGGGATCCCCCCCTCGTCATCGACTGAACAGTGCCTTATGTATCAATTGTAACTTATGTAATTGCAAGGTTGAGACGCATTTTCTCAATAATATTTATCTATAAGGTTTAATAGTTCTTAATTGGACCCTTAAACTTTAATTACATAAGAAACTATTTCAAGTATTTTACCTAGCCTTTAAAGTATATGTAGACAATGTATTATTCAATAATAATGCTACAAAATATTCACAAAACCAGTGCGCTTCAATGAGATCAACATTCTTCAATTGTAGATAAAAATTAACAAGATAAACATATGATAAATAATGCATAATGCCTCCATATCAATTCCATAAACTTAAGGAGGCCCATAAAACTACCAAAAGGCAATACAATGGGCCTAAAAATGATTTTTTAAATATCATACCTAAGATATCTCACCACCCACTATAAGAGAATGGCCTAAAAAGTAGAATTTAACATATCAAACAAGTATCTTTGAGCATATACACCATAATTTGGGAAAATTTAACTCTCAAGCACTCCACCTTGTAACATTAATTACACTAAATTCCCATAAAATAAGGAATATGCTCTTATAAATCCATCATGGAACCCCCTCATTAATGCCTCATTACAATAATGTTTCCAAGCCCTTAGAGATTAGTAAATAATTGTATATGTTCCCACCCTAAAATGTGCATCTTGTTTTGGCCACTTCATTATTTTTCTAAGATGCATACATACTTAACCATCTATGAAAAATTGAGCTACATTACATCTTTAGATATGTAGGGTGAATAACACACATAATCATAGGTAACAATAAATAACCTCTACATATTCCTCTCAAAGAAAATAACAATATTCCCTAGCTCTACTATTTGAAAAATAAAACTCTCAAATTCAAATAATGAAATAATAATTTATTTTTTCCACGGGTGCCAAGTAGATGGGCTCAGGTTTGATGTCATGAGAGGGTACGTGGTGATGGTATATGCTTGGTTGGTGCGGTTAGGACAGATGGTGGCAACAAGCTTTAATGTGAGGTATGTGCTAATAGAAGGTGAGGAGGTCGTTGGTCTATCATATGGTATGTCCAGAGATATGTGGTGAAGGACGCCATGGGACAGTGGTGGCAGAGCCAATGGGACAACCACACAGGCTATGGGTGCTGTTCTCTTCGTTTTAATAGCCGATACCACTCATTTTCACCATTAGGGAAGATGGAAACTCCTGTGTGCCTTCAATCTTCAAGGAAATTGTGGGCTTCTTTTGGTAAAATAAGCTATGGGCATCTAAAATCGAGTTTTAAGGTGTGGGATGAGCTGGTGTTGGGGGTTGTGGAGTTGTTGTTGGGTGAGGATTTTATGTTAATGGTGGAGTGGTGGAGAACTAACGTGGATATTGCTTCCCATTTTCTTGCTGCGCTTCTGGATTTGGTGGTTCTGAAGGCAATGGTTCTACTAATTGTCTGTAAATTGGTGTGGAATAACTTGTTGGAGGGTGTCATGGATGTGGTGATTGTTGTAGATTTGGGAGTAGGGACACCATGGACCAAAGATTTGCTTCGTGCTTTGATTCTAGGGATGTGGATAAAGCGATATCCATTCCTTTTGGATATTAAGGGTGAAGCCTTGCAACAGCATCGAGAGCGGGCGCGGTGTGGTTTAATCTTCCTCAAACATTATATGTACCTAGAACCGTCGGGTGGCATGGATTGGCGTGGACTCTTCCAGGAATTTCTTCTTGCAGATGGTGTAATTTCAGTTGTTTAAGCATCGAGGGTGGTCTGGTATGGTTTTTTATAATAAAAAATTTGGCTTGTTTGGGAGACAGTAGTTTGTCTGGTTTGGGTCAGGTTGTCTTGGGCGGGGGGTGGATCGAATTTTGGTTGTGAGATGTAGAGATGATAGTCTCTGGTTTGGGGTGGTCAGTAGGTGGTTTAGATTTAGGGTTTATGTGTCTTTTTGCATGAATATGATATGAACTTTGTAATATCTTTTTCAGAAATCAATACAAAATATTTACCTATCAAAAAAAAATGAGATAATAATATTTTTTAGATCTTTATGGTCTTTTTCTTAAAAAACCAATACTTTTATAAATAATAAATTCAAATAATAACCCTCACTCTTTGTTCACTTTCCTCATAGTTTTGGCAGAGAATTCTCTTTCAACCTAATTTTATTGAGTTGAAAATGATGAAAAGTTATTTCCATGAAAAGATTGGTAGTGTTTGCTTGGATGGCAGTTAGCTGACATGGCAACAAGTATCTGTGTGTTTTAATACATGGATGAAAGGCTTCAATATGGCTGGATAAAGGAGACATGTAAATCAATGATGATATTTTGTAGTGGAGCCACATGTTGTTGTGCTTGAGATGTCTCATCACTACCTTCGTAATGTGAAGATTAATGTGATTAACATTTACAACTCCCTAAGCAAGTTGCCATTCACTCCAGCAATCGTCAGCAATATGACCTCATTTATCAAACATGTGCCTTAGGGAATGTCATTGGAATGATTCATCGATGTTCAGATGGGTGTACGCCTCAAGTAGAAAGGAAACCTTACGTTCACCTGATGACTCTAGCAATCAAGCAAATATTCTAGGCCGATCATATCAATCTATTTTTTATCTTGCCTGATGTTTAATTTGTGCTATAGGTACATGATAATCATATTTTGAAGTGATTCACACCATTTCAAGGGTTCGAATAGCCAAGAAACATGAGCCATAATTTATGAAGAATAAGATTTTAATGCTTAGCCCAACGCACTCTTTCTCATCATGGTAGAGTATGGTGTCATTAGTGTATATCAGCTTTAAAAAGAAGTTGCAGAATGGGTCTGGAACATTCGCATTTCAAAGTGAAGGTTATTGAAAGGATTCTCTGCGCACAGTAAATTGAAGTTAGTTAGTTGACAGTAGAGTTAGCTGTGAAATGGCTTTCCGCTCGTGGAACCTTCAAGTGCTCTTACCAGTCAAGCTGTGGGAGTGACCTTTTGAAGAATATTTGTCTCACGACTCTCTCAAGCTCATGTTCAAGGTTGACGGAGGCAGAGTGGAAGATTGCATTCGCACGATCTTAGGGGTTGATATTACCAGTCTGAGGGCTCGGCGCCTACTTTTCCCATCCCAGGTGATATCAATTTTCCTCCCTAATGCAATGGACTTGGTTCAATCCTTGGACGAAATTGAGGAATTGGCTAGGAAACTTGTCAATTTTCAATATTTGTTGGATAATGTTGATCTTAAAGCAGTGCAAGCATATAACATTTTTAGCAGAGATGGGTACATTGGTGGTTTATTCCCCAGGGAATTTATGCAGCGTCGCCAGGGATTTGAAGAAGTTTTTGAAGCCATCAGGTTGGCTTTGCAGTACAAGAACGACAATATCCTGCTTCGAGCTCTGTGGAAGAACCGTCGCTCCTTCTGCACAGTAATGGAGGCGGATATTAAAGAAAAATATTATGCCCTATCTTTCTTGAGGGCATATGTTCCACGAGCTTCAACTTCTGGTCTGCAATTGGACCTGCAGCTTAGGGTTTCGTCGTTGGTTCATGGTGAACAACAAGCACAGCCTGCTAGTAACACTTGGCCACCAAGCAATTTCCAAGTCAATGTCAATTTTTCTCGTGCAAAGTTGGTTCGTCTAGTGCAGTTTTCAAGTGCTCCTATTGGTGGGTGAAGAATTTTTGAGATGGGGTTTCAACTAGCAGAGGGTTTGGAAAGTCAACATGAAAATTCAGTCCAGGGAGACTTCATGGAAGAATAGGTTATGAGTTGTCTGGGGAATTTTGGTCAGAATGGAGTTTTTTTTGTTTTGATTAAAGGGATGATGCTATAGCCGGTCAAATCTAGCCGGTCAAATCTATCTGTTTAAAATTAATAGTAGTTGGTATATGGGTGCTTGTCAAATTAGTTCTTGGATATTTTTGCAGCTCAATTTTGAACTATCAGCATATTATTCATACGTTTTTCTGAAGTGGGACCTTTCAAGAATATGTAAGAACCTATTTTATATTATATATAGGCTTACATGCCTTTTACTTAAAACATATATATATTTTTTGTTAATAGTCATTATGATCAATTCAAACAATGTAGAGTCATTTTACACTAAGTCCCTCAAAAAATGAATGCACTATTATTTTTTATTAGAAAACCATTAGTAAATGCTAAATAATTTCCAAGTACATCATCCATGTGGAGGGGCCAGCTCCATTTAATTATCCTAGTCCTTACCATTCCAAGTGTATGTCTCTCATAGAATAGGTCAAAGGAATTTCTATCATAATAATAATACTATATTTTAATATAAAATGACTTACAACTAAGTTTTTAAATAAGATAAATATAGGTCACAAATTTAGAAATTTAGGTCTTATTTTAATAGTATCACATCTAGAGATTCAATATATATATATATAATTTAATAAATTATTTAACTCAATGTTTGATCATGCTTATATACATAGATACACATTCATGTTATTAACATAATATAAGTAAATGAGTGAATTAAAAATGTTCTAGTAAGTCACATTATTAAAAACATACATACACACATGCATACAAATAAATAATTATATATAGATAGACAATTTGAATCCAAATCAAACACTAAAATAACCTAATTGTATATCTATTAAATAATCAATTGAGAATATATATATATATATATATATATATATATATATATATATATATATATATATATATATGTATGGTCAAGTCACAATATAAAAAAACATCCCATTTGCATTACCACCTTGGAAGTTAATCTTCAATCTAGTCCATAGATGCATAATATCTCATGCAAGAATAATGACTCACTTGAAACAACATCCATGGCTTTAAGTTAGTGACATGATTAAATCATATAATATTTATGAGCTCTAAAAAAGGTCAAAGTTTAACAACTTGATTAAATAAACCAATGAAAAATTTATGACCTAGAGCACTGGAGTTGTTGGCACAAGAAAGGATGGAAAATATTGAAAATCAATTTTTATTTTATTTTCTATGTTTTAGTAAGTTGCATTTTTGGAGGTCTTCGGAGTAGAATTTGAGGTTGAAATTGTCATTGGTTCCTTAAATTGAATATCAAAAGGCATTTTATTTAAGGAACTAAAATTATATCTCTTCGAGACCTTTCCAATGAGGTAGAGAAGTCCTCAATCTAACCAAGAAGTTAAAAGTTATGACCCCGCCAAGTTGGAGTACCTAAATTCACATTTTTTCTTTAATTTTAGTTTTGTTTGTTATTTTCTCACGACTAGTTGTTCATTTCAAATTCCTAAGACTGTGATGACTATTGGCATGCCTCAGTTTGTATATATTCTTGATAATTTGAATAAAATGGTGACTTTCAAGGCATACAATATTCTTGAGTTTACCATATTGTCCAACAATAACAATATCATAGGGTTTTATTTACACCAAATATTGTAATCTAAATTTATAACTAAATTTAGATCAATTTACCATACCAAAAACTTGTAAATATAATAATATTGCAAGAAACATTAGCTACCATCAACTAATTAGTTAAAAACCTAATAGATCTAATCAATTAAACCATCATAATGTGTCTAAGTAATTATTAGCACATTTAATTTGGGCATCATGACATTTGTCCCCCCTTACAATTGTTCCATCCTAAATACCAAACAAAGTACAAATAATTTAATAGAATTTTTAGAAGTCTTGATATAGTAAATTAATGTTTTAAGGGAGAGACAATACTAAAACAAATTAGGAAATTATTTATCATGAAACATGTATCCTTCCATCTATCACTTTGAATGCACATTTTATCCCATTGAACTAGCACTTGTTATAGCATCTAGTTACAAAGATAAACACTACACATGTCTAAAAATTTACACTAGTTATAAGATTATTTGACTTTTCTATATTGTAGATTCTACCAATCAAGAACATGAGAGATGTTAGGAGTATGTTTTCTAAGAAATAGAACATGAAAAATATCAAGATTTATTTCCAAAAAAAGTGGTAATGCTAAGTGGTTGGCTACAAGGTTGACTAGTTCCAAAATTTCAAAGCTGCCTACAAACTAAGAGGTCAATGTTATTATCTTCCCTCATTTTATAGAACTTTTTTGTAGTTTACATTCAAGAACACTTTTGTTTTAACTATAAAGCTATGGGTTTTATGTTCATATTTAAATTATTATTATGTTTGTCTAATGCTTCTTTTAAACTCTACCTAATAACCTTGAATTGTTCATCATAATCTTGTAAAAAAATTGACCTAATAACCACTCTTGTTATCGAGGCCATCTTAGCCAAGTGGTGTTTTATATAAATCCTACCATATAAAGCTTCAAATGATGTCATTTTAATGGGAAAATGGTAAGTGTTATTGTAGGTGAAATACCATAAATTCACATCGTGCATATAGTTAAGATCTATCATTTGAAAGATAAAATAGCATAGATCATCATGCATGTACATGTGTATACCCAAATAATTGTGAATCTATAGCATGCAAGTTCTTGCAAACTTGAAACTCAATGAATCCATAAAATCCAAGCACATGCAAACTCAAAACTTCATGAATTTATAACATGCAACCACATATAACTAATGAATCCACATGTGTAACCACATGCAACTAATTAACATGTCTATCCTTGTAACCCACAGATCATGCATACAACCATAAGGGTTAATCATCCAATGATCTCTCATGTAACCAATAGTAAAAAATGAAGCACCAATAGTAAGCACTCCAAACCCCATGAGACTAGAGATAAAATCCACACTATCAAATAGGAGCTTTAGAAAAAAAAAACATTGTATGAAAAACTCCAAGATTCTCGACCTCCCCTATTCTAGAAGTACTTGTTATGACTATTTTTGTTAAAAACAAAAATAATTACACAACTCCCACTAACGTGTATATCCTTGTAACCCACAGATCATGCATACAACCATAAGGGTTAATCATCCAATGATCTCTCACATAACCAATAGTAAAAAATAAAACACCAATAGTAAGCACTCCAAACCCCATGAGACTAGAGATAAAATCCACACTATCAAATAGGAGCTTTAGGTAAAAAAAACATTGTATGATAAACTCCAAGATTCTCAACCTCCTATATTCTATAAGTACTTGTTATGACTATTTTTCTTAAAAACAAAAACAATTACACAACTCCCGCTTGAATAAGTATTAAAATCACAAGACAAACCCTTCTAGAGTCAATATATGTCATATTAAACTCACACTTTCTATTTTTGGAAAGTCTTCTTCAAAGGGGATTCAACTACTTAGATATTTATAGTTCAATTAGTCTTCTTCTTTTTTGTCTTTAGTTGCACTGGTAGATTGTTGTAAAGCGAATTGATTCCTTAGATGATAAGATATTGTGAGATCTTTTATGTGGTTGTTCTCTATTAAATTACTAAGCTTTCCACATAAATATGTGAGTTCTTGGATTATTGTTTTTCATTTGTTTATTTTTGTACAATCAGTTTTCTCAAAAGATGTTGAATGCCAAACAATTTTTAAAAAGAATTACTTGATTAATACTTAAATAGAACTTCAAAAATGAAAATAAAATATTATGTTTCATAAATGTAAAGGATCACATAAATTTAAATTTAACACAACTAACTTAAAACATTTACATAATACTATTTAAACAATTAAAAAAAAAATGTAACCTATGTAACACAAAACTTTTATAAGTTATAATAGAAATGTATATGAGTGTATTTTTATTTTTCCATGGACAAACGTGTAAAAGAATGATTAGCTAGGGAAGAGAGGCACACAAGATTTTTAATAACTTTAAAAGCAAGGTACGAATATAAAAAGTATCCTTTAAAAGGAAAATTGATTTAAAAATACTGAACCTGGTTTGAAGCAAAAGTTTTGTGGGTTGCTTCAAACTTGTACTAACTTTTTGGTTTGACAACCTTGTAAAATTGTCTCAGTACATTTTTCAGACGGTGGACATCCCAAGTAAATAAATAAATAAATATGTTAGCAAATATTCTTCCTAGAGCTTTAACTTGGCGTATGGTTTTTCTTTGTGTTGAGTTAGTTACGGAATAAGTAGACTAAGTGTTCTCATCATTTGTACTTGAAAACGTTACACGTTGAGGGCACTTTAATTTATAAATATCTCTAAAGAGCCTCAATTACCTAATGTTACAATCCTAAACATTGAATACCTTTTGCAATTTTTAATTTTTTTTAAATTAGGTTCATTTTGATTTGTTTATTTGTATATAATAATTAACGTTTAAGTAGTATTTATTTTATTTTATTTTTTATTTTTTTTTATTTTTTTTATTTTTTTTTTTATTTATTTTTTTTTTTTGTAAAAGATGATATTTATATTATTTATATATATTTTTTTTTAAGGATCATATTTGGTTTTTAGCGTATATAACTTTCAAATAAATTCAGATTTATAATTAGGGAATTAATTTATTTCAATTCTATGATTAATAAAAATGATTTCAAATATTTCAAAATTCAGTGTAGGTCTCAATTATCGTATGTCAATTTGAAGCTTGAAACATTTCAATTTTAGAATTTGGAATTGTGTTTAAGGGATAACCTAATTCATGTGAAAGATTGTTTAGGAGCCCTTGTTCTAGCCTACACTATCATAAAGAGCATAATCAGAGCATAAATATTGCATTATATGTTTTCATTAGCTTGTAGGCATTTATGCATGATTGTTTTGTTATTTTCAATCATTTGTAAAATTCATTAAATTGGTATCTTAGGGGTTTGACTAAAACATAATAAATCCTTACCTAGCACACTTCTCATTGATGTCCCTAAACACCAGTCCTCTACATATACAAGTTGAAGACATCAAGGATCTAATCATAACCAAATATTAGAATTGGTGAAATTCAAATATGTAAATGAGATTTAGATATGCAAAATCACATTTGAATTGCTTCCACTATTGTAAAAGTGAAATAGACAAAATATAGTGATTTTTCAAAGTCTAAGGGATTCACCTCACAAGTCTTGATTTTTCTATACATTGATGAATCACAGACATATATTCTACCATCTAATATTCTACTAGTAAATATTAAACTTCACTTAGGATAGTTTATATCCTAGTGTAATATTGCACATATTTATTAAGTTTACATAGTAGATAATCTATTTTTTCTTCACCTACGTAATTAATATGGCATATTTTACCTGTGATTTAATATCATCAAGTATTGTGATTGCCTCGTCAATTCTTGATTGATAGTAAGTAGATGTCACCTTTGCCTAATCAAAGACTACCTCTATCTCATTTTATTAAGTTAACTCATCGTCTAACTGGGAATTAACTTATGACCTCTTGAACATGTGTCAACTTGACTCACACATCCAACACACACACACACACACACACACACACACACCTATATCTATATATGCATAAAAATGTATATATTTGCATGTATGTATATATATACACATATATGTATGTATGTATGTATGTGTATGTATGTATGTATGTATTTATATATGTATGTATGTATGTATGTATGTATGTATGTGTGTATGTGTGTGTGCATGTGCATGTGCATGTGCATGTGCATGTGTATGTGTATGTGTATGTGTATGTGTATGCATATGTGTATGTGTATGTGTATGTGTATGTATAATACATATGTACATGTATGTATATAGTATTGTTGCTCAAATAATTAATTATAAATCTAATAACTATTATTCTATCTATATTTTGTGGATAATTTATATACATTAGGTTCTATTTTAATTTTGTCTGTCACAAAATCTAACATGGGGTCAAAGCCATGATGCCTTTGGATTAGTCCATTTTTTAAATCACTTAGATCATAATTTTTTGTAAAAAAATTAAATTAGTTAGAATCAACCTTTTGTTCATCCAAATCTAACAAGTGGAAGCTTACTAACAACGTCAATGATTTCTATTAGATTATTTAGGGATTTTTTGCAAGAAGCCTCATTACGTAAAACATACAATGTTGTTTCCTATAAGGTGGAAATCTAGAGGGATCAACTTTAAACTCGTCTAGGTTGGGCTTTATCTTCAAAAGCTCTCCATGTTTTCCTTCTAAGTCATACAATTTTATTATAAAAAAGAATAGAAAAGTTTTATCATGGTACAACACTTGAGCATAATCATCACATTACCTAAGCAGTCCCACCATCGACCAAAGTAGCATTGCCATTAGCAATTCATGCTTGGGCATCATTGGCCACCTCCTAGTATGATTTTTGCCCTCTTTCATCCTCAATGGTCTATACAATCTAGAATAGTGGTGTTAGAATCAATACCTACATACTTGCATAATCATTTAACTATAATCTCCTACTATTAACTTTACATTATTCACTACCAATAATATACCTAGATGTCTCATACTACCTACCAAGTTTAATGTCATGATTATGCATGAACCTACAACACAATACATAGTACGCCACATGGACCTTATGACAAGGCACACTAGAATTACACAAACTACTTCCCATACAATGTCACCCTAGTTTACTGTGTCACCATCTATGTGGTATTACAAACTACCACCTTTATTTCCTATTGCCATGTCAACACATAGACCGTATAATTTCATTTCCACCATATGGTATTCAAATCCACCCATTCATTATGACATGTGTTTATGCCATCATGCCTTATAGGGAGCCTACCTCTCTTTGTTGGATTGTTACCTTTTGTTGCTCAACTTCAGGTCATAACTTGTTAATCCAATGTCCATTATGGGTCAATTATTTTCCCTAGCTATTTTTCTTGGCTATGTAATGGTAACCTTTTTTTCTACAATAAATGCTCGTGTTTTGTAAAAAATAATAATCCCATTAATATCACATACGAACTCCATTTTTGTGTCTTCTTTTAGTGTGGGACCTTTCATTTACTTTACATCTATTTCTTCTCATTCTATAACAAGGTTGTGCTTTTCAATATTGTGCCTACTTTGAGCACTATAAAATCTAATAAAATTATAAATAGGTACTATATAAATATATTAATTATAGAGTGCCACTCTTATACTTTCCTTTAGGGTTAACCAAATCATTTTTGGGGATTTTATTTAATCAATGGAATGATGAAGCTCTATTTTAGGGGGTTTTAATCATATATTTTTGTATTTATGCATGTTATGTTGTTGACACGTTGGTTAAAGAGACTTTTTTCTTCTAGAAAGAAAGGATGAAGAATCATTGCTTCAAGGAAGCTCTATTACCCTATCTCCTTGGACATATTTATGATTCAAGTGATCTTGAACTGAAACATGTATGGTCAAGCACTAATGAAATGGTCTATTCAAACTAATATTTCTTTTCATTTCTAAGGATATTATACACCACATAGAGTACACAAAGATCTCTTTAAAAATACTTGGGCCATAATTAGGTAGTTGTATAGAAATCTTGAGCCTCTATATAATAGTGATGATTCCTTGGATAACCATACACGTGGATGATATTGAAACAACTATGGATTCTCCTTTGAATGCCTTATAAATAGATGTTTACACTACACAATTGATGTGAACAATGAGCAAATCATCAAATGAGTAGTGTAATCTTATAAAATATTAAATTATAGAGACATGAACTAAGATTCCACTATCCAATATTTCTTTTATAGAGTTTAGTGTTACCTCAAGTAGATTGAATGAATCAAATGATTCTTTTTGGAAAGATCATTCACATATTCTAGATACACTACATTAGGATTCTTACTTGATAGATCTCATGTATATTTGTTGAATCACACCTATCATATCTAGAGGACACTATTGAGGACTTAATTTTCCTATTTAATGGTAATGCTCCAACAATTGCATCACTATCTTCTTTGGAATTTATTCTATCTTATCCTCCACTTACCTTTGAGATGTCACTTTATATAATTATACTTAAGAAATTTGGTTATAGATTGGTACTACTCAACACTAAAAAAAGGACCAATGAAAAGTTTCCAACATTGATAGTCCTATATTTATTCCTTCATATTCCTTCATTGATTGGGAAGACCTTCTATATGCATCTATGGACCTCTCTTTTGAAGGGAATAAATATATTATTTAATAAAAGTGGATCTTCATCAACAACTCTCTCTCTCTCTCTCTCTCTCTCTCTCTCTCTCTCTCTCTCTCTCTCCCTCCCTCGCTCCCCCTCCCCCTCCTCCTCCCCCTCTCCTCTCATCGTATCTTTAATTTGAACAAAGCTACCTAACATGGCCTTGTTTAGACCCACTTTTTCTTTCTTCTTACACTTAACCTGGGGTGTTGGTATAATATTATAATTTACCTTGATAGTCTATGTTTTAAGTGTAATATTGCACCTATTTGTTAATTTTACTTAGGATAATAGGATATTTTTATTTTCCCTCACCTAGGTAGCTAATAATTGCATGTGTCACCCTTAATTTAATGGCATCGAGTGCAAGACCACTACTCACCTAACTAAATTTTGGTGCAAGAGGTTGACTCTTATTCTTGATTGATGGCAAGTGAATTTTACCACTATCTCACCTAACCAAGTTAACTCATTTCTTAATTGGGATTCAACTCATGACCTCTTGGAAACATACCATCTTGAGTCACTCGCATCCAAAAGGCCTATATGAGTACACTACTCTTTGTATTGTTTCTCAATTAATTAGTTATGAATATAATATTATTATGTTATCTTTATTTTGTGGCTAATTCATACATATTAGGTCCTAGTTTAATTTTTTATCACAAATATAACAAATGTTCACTAAGTCACTTAATTTTTTTAATTTAAATTTATTTTGATGAATTTATTATAGACAATTTCAATCATAGGTATTTATCCTAGGGTGTGTATATATTATTTCATTAAGTATTTATTTTCCTTTTTATTTTGGTGGAACTATCCCCTCTTACACCCCTTGGTGTCACCCCTATGATTTGTCTTCTAATTTCTTCATTCTAATGTTTAGATCTAACACTTTTTGATTTCATGAGATTATATCAGCTACTTGTACCGTTGGTTTATCACTTTTTTATCATTTAATGTTGTGTGTGGTATGTATGTCTAAGTATCTTGTTATTCTATGGACACTAATCATAGTGAAAAATCCTAATTTTGATCATGAGGCATGTATATAAAAATAAGAAAGAGATTTTTGTTACTCCATAGTCAATTTTATACGTCCTTTAAATTCTAATTCTCCTAAATAATTGGTTGAAAAGTTTCATGACTATTAGTGCACCATTTGGTCATTGTATTCTTCGAGATATTGGTGCTCAAATTATTTTTTCTATTTCTTTGTATAGTGCATCTTCCTCCTACCACCCAACCCTCCCTAATGTTTTCACTCCTACCTCCAAGATTTCCCAATTTCCTTAGACTCCTTCTTGAATTCCTAGTGTCATTCCCTCCTTTCATCCTACTAATTTTCCACCTACTTACCTCATCAATTCCATTATTTCCTCCCACAATATTATCTCTCTACCTTCCTCTATGTATTATAGTGTTGCTTCCCCTCATAATTTCATATTATTAGTCCTTCTTACTCATACTCTTTGTACCACATTTTTTTTTTCATGCTCCTATCAATACTTCCTACTTCCACCCTTGATGCACTTTTATAAAAGCTAGATAAAGTTTAGTGTAAAGTGGATTTCATGCCTAGTGGACAAGATATAGTTAATTATACACCAACATATCACACTCCTCTTACTTTGAGATTGTGACATATTTATTACAAATAAAAAATTTAGGCACTTTGTTTTGAGTTGTATAATACAAAAGGTGTCCCCAAAACTCATCCAAAAGATTTTCATGATACATTTTTAGATTATTCATATGATGATAAGGTGTTAACTAAATCATTTTTTTCTTTGAGGGACTATGATATCCAATGGCTTTAATGATGATAAGGTGTTAGCTAGAATTAGCATTACAAGGAGAATGTACTAAAGCAACATCTATATATGAATTTCAAACTGTATACTTTCGTTTTATTTTTTTTACTTTGATGTATGCATCTTCATATTAGTTGAAATTACACTTTACCCCTTTTATTTTGGGCTCCATTTGACTTGGTTACCTTTTGTGTAATGACTAGTGTACAAGAAATCCAATTTCTACATAAAAGGTAGCACATAACCTAATCCTAGCCTAATTCCATCTACACTCATTCTAAAATACTAGTTGGAATGCTACACTCATTCTAAAAGACTAGTTTGAATATTTAGTTAGCCCATCCTTCATCCAAGTTCAGATCAAATTTTATATAAAAAAAAATTAGTGCAATTCTAAAATTTGAAAAAAAGGTCCCTAACTATTTCAAAATTTATATTCAATTTTAGTCTCAAACCCCTTCCTAAGTGAATATTATATGTTGAGTTGAAGCAAGGTGGTCCCACAATAGTGTGTACCACTTTTTGGCCTAAGTGAGACTCTCAAATTAGAATTTTAACCAAAAAAATTTATCTTGTCATGTATAGCAAGAAAACTATTGAAGATTTGAAAATGATGTGAATGAGTGATTGTTGAAATTTCATGCGCAAAAGCTAAATATATTTTTAAATTAAAAAATAGCACTTATCAATAACTTGTTTCTTATATTTTATAGTATTTTAATGAATGATTATGTGTCATAAGGCATAATTTTTTTAGAAATAAGATAAATTCATAATTTCTTAAAAATAAATCATAAACACTAATATCTAGGACATACATTTTTTTCTGCAATTCTTTGTTGATTTTTTTTTCTTATTAGTTTTTTAATTCAAATTAATTATGATTTAGATTAATGTCATGCCATAATACATAATATTTTTTATGTGTTTCCAAATTTACTTATTTATATTGTTGAAATAAGAAAATCAATATGGAGGACACACATATTTTTTAGAATATATTTTTTTCTCATGTGCATTGAACAAAGACCTATATGTTTAGTAAATGACCTATGTTTATTGGACAATAGAAAATAGATATAACAATTAAATAAAATATGTTAAAAATTGTACTTTTAAAAAAGATTACTCTTAGGGTTATGATACTACCAAATCTCATGTCCATGGTGACTCCATTTAATAGACCAAACCTTATTTTAAAGTAGATACTTCTTCTAAAAAATAAGCAGGGAAACATTTAAATACCTTCAAACAAAATTATTGATTTGAAGGTGCCTTTCTGATGGGATTTTCAATGTGAAACATAACCCCCCTCATTTGGAAAATATTCTACTTTTGAATGAAGGGCCTTCATTTAAAATAAAACTTTCATTTGAAGGTGCTTGACATTTTTTATCTTTTTTAGCTTTTTGGTGTCTTATAAGTGAGACACACTATTATAGGATCACCAAGATTAAAAAAATTCATTTGTACCCTTTGAATTTGTATTTAATTACTAACCTTAATTCATGTGAAAGATCATCTATGTGATCTTACCTTAATTTGCACTATTACATAGAAAGCATAATCAAAGTATCAATATTGTATCATCTACTTGCATTAACATATAGGTAGTGCATAATTCCTTGTTATTTTTTATCATCTCTAAAATCTATTAAATCTCTTTCCTAGGAATTTGACAAAAAGAGAATAAATTCTTACCTAACAAACTCTTTGATCATGTCTATAGGCATCACCCCTCTATAAATATCAAGTGAAGACATCAAGGCAAATTAGAACTAGTGAAGTTTGTATCCACATACTAGATTTTAGATCTATGGACTAGGTTTAGATCCATGAAATAGATTCATATCCATAGACACAAATCAAATTTCTATAATCACAAAAGTGAACAAGATTCATAGATAGTATTTTTCTAGATTCTAAGGAATTCCTCTTCTGAGTCTTAATTTTGGTAAATTAATGAATCATTTCTAGAAATCTTACACAGTATATTTTGCCATCTAGATTATAGCTAAGGACCTTTATTTAATTATTTAATTCTATTTTTATTCCAGTACGTTTATTTCAAATAGCTTCAATCCCAACTCTTTATGTTGGATTATTTATTAATTATTACATTAATTAGTTATTTACCCTTGGATATAGAGGGGGTTTTACCTTCCTTTTCAACACTAAATAATAGTGTGGCATGTTATCTCAAGTAAATATATGAAGACTTAAATTTAGATGTAGCCAATATAAAAATATTCAAATTTTTATATATATGATGCATGTTCACAAGTTTCTACAATTGTATGTTTTCCCTTGAAGTCTCAACAATGTGTTTATAACGGTATTTTAAATCACTTCTACAAATAAAGAGATTATATTTTGAAGGTGTTGCAAGTATGAGTAGTTGGTGTTTACATTGATGTCAACAAGCCTGTGTTGTCATTGA
Organism: Sequoiadendron giganteum; assembly: GCA_007115665.2. Classification (NCBI taxonomy): domain Eukaryota; kingdom Viridiplantae; phylum Streptophyta; class Pinopsida; order Cupressales; family Cupressaceae; genus Sequoiadendron; species Sequoiadendron giganteum. The sequence goes on from CM021100.1 coordinate 349,627,587, forward strand.
TGTCTACAGTTGAGTGAGTTGGTTGCAAGAGTATAGTTGATGAGATGGTTGCAAGAGTGTAGCTGGTGCTTTGATTAGTTGCATTATGTTGCCATTAGTAAAGCTACTGGTGTCAACCTCTAATGTTGCTTTGATAAGCTTCTGTCTATGGTTGTGGAAGTGTTAAAGATTATGAAGATATGTCTCAGGTGCTTGGTTTCCAAGTGCTTTTGAGAAAATTTGATAAAAAGGGAAAATAGTGCGATGAAGGTGTGTTAAGAGGTTCAAAATGTGTTCCAAGATGTGCTTCGTGTTTCTTTTGTATTGATGTTATGCATGTGCGATTCAGATATGTTGATCAGAGGTGTTCAGAGATTCTACATCCAAAATTTGGGCTTTTGGATCGATGTGCAAAGAGAGATATGTTCACCAATGTGTGAATTGAGTTTGCAGTATTGTTTGCAGTGGTGTCTGGGAGAAATGTATTTGCTCCACATTTCTCTGTGAGTTGATTTTTTTTCATGCGGATCTAGGAAGTTGTTCATATTTTTTATATATTTTGTAATTCAAATATTCATGATTTGGTGCAGTGTAGAGCAAGTTTCATATGTCAGTGTGCATGAAAGGTAAACTGGGTGTTCAGGATGAATGTGTTTTACTAGTGCGAGTTGGTGCAAAGAATTTTTTGGATCTTAAGTGGTTTGTGGATTGTTCGAGATCGTCTAGAAGCGTTTTATGTGGTTTGCAAGTCGTCCTTAGGTTTGTGGAAGTGTGTACTTTAAAATTTAATGGTGTTTGCACGGGTAACAACCAACCACAGTGTTTACACTACATGCGAAGGCATTTAAGTATTGATGAAGGTGTAGCGTGGCATGTGATAGTTAATTTGGGTCCAAGATATATTGTATTGTGTTTCACTCTCATTCCTATCTATTGCGGGAATGTTTAGTGGCGACCTATTTTTGAATTTGTAAGCATGAGGCGTGTGTGGCTGACTTGAAGATGCTTTTCAAGTTGTGGATGATATGAATGCAAGTCGATTTGATGTGTGGTGTTGTGATAAGTGTTGTGATGTGAGATTCAGAGCAGTAGAGTGCAGAGATGTGAAATGCAATGTGATCTATAATGTGAGATTACTGGATGCAGCGAGCAAAAGGTGTCTTGATCTTTTTGAGAGTTGTGGATGATGTTGAGGTGTTGTGGTAGATTCTCCTATTGCTATGAAATACTTTTTTCATCGTAACATTCTATCTTCTTTCTTCTTTATGATCCGGCAGTGAGCCTTTCTTCTTTGGGCAGTGAGCCCTAATATATTTGGTGTTGATATTACTTATATTGTGAACTAATCCTCACCGTTCTTTTTTCCTTCTTGGGTTTTCCACGTAAATTTGATGTTCTCTTGTATATGGTGTTAAGTTGTTTCATTTTTTGTTATTTGCTTTTCATGCTAATTCATCATAACAGACTTAAGGGTTTAATGAATGAATGTGGTTCTGAATGTTAATAAGGGATTTGAAGTTTTAGGTTACAACTTATTTACCCCCTCACAGTTGTCTTGTGCATTTCAACAGAAGGGGCCATGTTTGTTCTTAAGTTTACAAAGAACAAAAGTTTGAGTTCGTTTGAAAGGGTTCAATACTTTGCAAATGATGAAGAAGTAATGTGTGAAGGAAATTAAAATGTTAGCATAATATTTTAATTTTGTATTTATACCCAATATAGTTGGCAATGTTTCTAATTGTTTTGGAGAAGTAATGTGAAGGAAATTAAAATGTTAGCATAATATTTAAAATTTGTATTTATACTCATTATAATTGACATTTTCTAAATATTTGGAAATGTCAGTTACATACAAAGTAAAACCTCTTCACTGATTTTTTTTATTTTTTTATTTTTAAAAAAAAATTCAGATATCCTTGTATGCATTTTTTGTGTTCCAGAACTCTAAAAAATTGTATTTTTATGTGTTTCAGAACTCTCAAAATTTACAGTTTTATGTTTTAAAACTCAAAATTATATATTTTCGTTTTAGTTGATACACTTTCCTAACAACTTGCATGAAACATGTGAACATTTTAAATGTAAATCTGCATATATTTTATAAAACCCTGCAGGGTAATGCATGAAATCCGTGATTAGGTCATGCACAAAATGAATTTGTTGAAAAAGCTTGATGAAGCTTCAAATAAATATATGTAGTTTAAAACCAAATTTCACAACCTTCAACTGCATTCTCATTGCCTCAAAGAAATCTGGTCCCATGGAAATGGGCAAAGTAGATTTGTTTAAAAGGTTCTACAAACTGTCAAACAATGACAGTCGGCATCTGTAAAGCCAAGTTCCACGACCTTGTTATCATCCTTAATGTCTATGCTAGATGTGAGTTTTGACACAGGTTTGAACGCCCAGAAAAGCATAAAGGAAATGGATTTTTGACAGACATTAAAGCAACAAATATCCTAGCAGGCTACCCTGGCCGCCATATATGCAAAATCTTGAAGCACAGACAGGGTATGTGAATTGTTTGTAGTCTCATAGAATGCTTTTATAGTAGCTTTTCCCCAATATGGATCTGTTAAAAAGCTCTGTAAACTTTAATCAAATGCACTTGGCAGATGTAAAATCACACTCCATGTCCTTTGCTACTGCTCCTTCCTACCTATGCCATCATCCTCACAACCTGTATCAAAATGGGAGCTGTGGAATGTGGTATGGACGTCCAATCGAAGCATATTTTAGAATGACTTTATCAAATGTTAAATGTTGCAAATGTGTGGTAGACATATGCAGAACGGAGGCTAAGATAATGCACAGAAACCATTTGACAGCTTCAAAAATCTTCACCTACAGATTTTGCATGCCAAGTGTTTGACGGAATGCTTGGAAAATCCCTGCCTGTAGATTATGCTCAGAATATGTATGTTAAAATGCCTCGAACAAATGTTGAGCATATGAAGCAGAGAGATTGCATGGAAACGTGGAAAGAATGTGGATTGTTTGGTAGAAATGCGTCAAAGAAATATGGTCTCGTAGAATGATTGCAGGATAAAATGGATTCATTAAAAAGGCTCTGGAAACTTTTAATGGTTGATGGTATCAATGTAATCAAAGGACATAGAAAAGGGATCAAAACTGAGGAAAGGTTCTATGAGTGAGATGAGGTTCTCACAATCTCTCTTTGTTTGAATCATGGTTCTTAGAGGCCATCACAATCTCAAAGCAGTTTATATGATTAAATTGGTTAGAGAAATGGTTGAGACTGATTTAAACATGCCTTTGCCTAATGCAATAGGGGATAGAAGCTATGAACATGCTATACAAATGCTTGTTCTCTTTCTCTATGTTTTTTTTTCTATGTTTTTTTTTTAAAATTTTCTATCATTGATATAGTAGAGTAGGCACTATATAGTTTCGATTTGAGGTCTACTTTGTTGCAAGGAGGAGTATTAAGGAGGAGTACTTTTAATGAACTTTGATTCAAATATCAATAGTCATCATAAAAATGAAATTATAATTAAAGGGGAGCTTGAACTCCCAGCAAAGCAAGAAAAGGCTTTGAGAAAATATTCTGAATTCAAGCATTTTGAGTTTTCTCATAACTCTAAAAATGATGTTTGAAGGTTTCAAGTTTGTAATAGGATGAACATCTTGAATGAGTAATGTCAATGTTTAAGAGTAATTCTCTTAATGGTAGTCCTTGATAGACACAATTTCAAGATCTAATATGGACTATCAAATTCATTTAATTTCAAATGGATGATTAATACTCCAACATCAATTGAGCTCAAAAAGCACTAAGGAAAAATGATTAAGAAGGTTTTTGAAGGCAATCTCAAAATCTTATGTGTGCTTAAGATATATTCTAAGTCAATGTCAAAGAATTAGGGGTCCAATCTCTAAGACATGGCTATATCTCTAATAGTGTGGATGTCTTTATGTAAAAGTTGAAGAGTTGTAATGTTTGACATTTCTAGTAGAGCTACAATAAAATTGTTAGCTATAGAGGACCACCAAACAATGCCATTGTTGAAAGAAAAACTTGTTTTGAATCATCTTGTCCCTTTTGAGTAAAGGCTCAAACACCTCAAAGACCTTCTTGATACTTAGCAACAAAAGAGCCTTTAATTATAACCAAGGTAGACATAACAAGAAGAGTGTGGAGACTAGTTCCATGCCAAGCCCTAAGGAAAATTGTGAAAAATGCAATGCCTAAGGATCTAGGAGTTTAAACTCCTCTACTATTCTAAATAGACATCCGACAAATTCATCGCCAATAATTCATCAAAGGAAAATTCACCACCAAGTAAAATTCACTACCAACAATTCATCGCAACGGAAAATTAACTGCATTATTTTTAATAAAATCAAAGTTTTTGAAATATATATTAAAAAATATTAATGTGGTTAATTTTCTGCCATGATGAATTGCTAGCGGTGATTCGCAGTGAATTTTTCGTCGGTGAATTTTCCATGACATCGAATTGCTGGCGATGAATTTTCCTTTGATGAATTGCTCACAATGATTTTTGATTCATCAAATACATCGGTCTCATGATTGAAATTGCATATGTTTCTTACTTTTAAAACAGGTGGGAAAGTCATGATCCTTCTACCAAACCTTTTAAATAGATGTCTTCTAATTTGTTAGCACTACCAAAACAAATTGTCTTGTAATAAAAAAAAACTATAATAACTTTATAAAAATATCTTAAACAATGAAGGTGGGTCAAATCGTACAACTCACATAAACAGTCGATAAGCTCGAGCTTCAATTTTACTTGTGACAAATAAACGAGAGATGAACCCACAAACTTCTACAAATGACATGTTTCTTTACTAATGATTTAGTGGTGACAGTTGCCTGTTCAAATTTAAAGTTGGAAGTCGATATGGTCCACGTTTGGGGTTAAGTTTTGTCCTTTTTGTTACACTTGTCGGGATTCCCACTTCTCCTACGGACAGCTGTCTTTATGGATTTATGTAAACCACTTTGCTTGTCATAAGTGCATGCATTTCTGGATTACTTCGGGTTTCTAAAAGAAACAGAAATTCAAAAAACTTTCTATCCTTGTATTAATAGATATATTATCATTCACAAGTTATGGGACATATGGTTTGCTAGGCTTTTCTAACTTAAACCAAAATATAAGTTTGTATTTATTTAGTTATGGAAAACATTGTTTATCATTTTTTAATGTATATATTATTAATTAAAAAGAATGTATAAAGATTGAAGGAGGTATTTTCAAGACAAGAATCTTAAAAAGAAGTTAAAAAAATAAAATTCAACAATATGAAACAGCTGAATGTGATTGGATAGCGACAACTTGTAAAATACAATATTGTTGATTTTATTTTTTTAAATTTCTTTCAAGATTCATGTCTTGAAAATGTCTCCTTCAATCTTTGTGCTTTTTTTTTTTAATTAATAATATAATCCATAACTAAATTATTAATTAGTTTTGAGTTTATTTTGATAGAATGATTTAATATAATTTTATAGTGATAAGAGGAGATTTTTGTATTAAGTTCAATTTTTTTCTTAATTTCTATTTATGTTCATTTACACATATTTATTAGTCTATAGGCTACATATAGTGTGAGATTTGAACTTGAAACAAGTCTCACGCTTGCATACCACCGTTGAGTCATTGGAAAACAAGTTTTAGCTACCATTTAATGGTAAACCAGTTGTCATTTAATGGTAAAATCCTCCAAAATATCATGTGAAAGCCTCCAAAATCTCACTTATCACATAAAAGCCAAATAAATATTGATTTTCCAACTGGATGGGAACATTATATGTCCATTTACAATGGTTTTTGTCAATTTGATGGCAACTTTCTTTTTTCATTTGCATTGCTTTATGTTTTAAATTTGTATACAAATATTTCAAAATCATGTAATACTTAATTTCTTCAAGGAAAAAATCTAGACTTGTCTAAGTTTATTTCATTCCATTATTTAGCACTTATTATTAATTGTTTAATCTAGTTCCACATAAAACTAAAATTTGCAGCACATGACATCCATAGCACCCATACACAAACACATACTCTCTAACATATTAACACACATATAGTTTTATATCGGCATAATCCTTGAACCTCCTTTAGGTGCAAGTGCTAGTATGTATTTAGTTTTATTTCATCTTTATTTATATCTATTTTCACATACTTGTTTTTTCTAGGTTGGAGGAATCAAGTAGCCCCCTATAAACTGTACTACGTCTAGTAATTTTTTTACGTGACCAGTGATGCTTGCATGAGACACCCTCCGGTACCACGAGGATGGGGGACTAGACCTCATGACCTCTTGTCTGCAATAAGATGCTTTAGATAATCAAGCCAAGGCCCCTGGCCCACATACTTGTTTTATTATCAATTTAGATTTTTATGTATTTATTTTTTATTTTGAGGATTGTATTTCCTTGTTTTAATTCAATCTTGTGGTAATTTGGTTTGATCTGAGGGTACTTGGGATTTAGATATTTATGTAAATTATTAATTAGTTTTTGGTTTATTTTTGATAGAATGATTTAATATAATTTTATAGTAATAAGAGAACATTTTTGTATTAAGTTTAGTTTTTTGTTAATTTCTATTAATGTTTATTTATACATATTATATGTATTTAATTTTATTTCATCTTTATTTATATCTATTTTCACATAGTTTTATTAATAGTTTATATTTTCATGTATTTTTTTTTATTCTAAGATTTGCATTTCCTTGTTTTGGTTCAATCATGTGGTGCTTTGGTTTGATCTCAAGGTACTTGGGATTGACCTCAAATTTTAATTTTTCAAATTCAAAAAATTGTCAACTCCCACTTCCCCCCTCTCTCTTTGTGTGCAAGAATATAAAAATGAGGAGAGTAGTCAACAAATTGTTGAGAAAAATATATAACCATAAAAATGAAGGTTTTCATAGCAAAACAACAAGCCACCAAATAGTTAGCCCTTAACAAGATTGAAACAATGATTACAACCAACCAATATTGTACACATTTATATAATTATTCATTATGTGTTGGTATTTCAAGACACTCATTTGTGTAATGAAATATAATTAATGTCTTGCTCCTCTTACTCGTTTAGAAGGAAACATTGTAAAAATTTATGCAACTATTCATTATGTATTGGTATTTAAAGACATTCATTTATGCAATTAAATATAATTAAGAAATAACAAGGAACATCCATACTAGGAGTAATCATTTTAAAAACACTTGAGGATTTCGAGCACTATGTTGACAAGTTGATTGTCATTGATGTCAAAAGGATATATGAGTGATATCAAATTAGGAGTTTGTTGATTGATGTCAAAAGGGCATCATAGGATGTCAAAAGGAGAAGATAATTAGTATTATGGATATGAATGAAGTAAATTGGATTAGTTTCAAGAATAATGGTGAAGTATGATAGAGAGAAGAGAATATTTTGCAAAGTTGCTCAAAATGTTGCATTGTTGTTATGCAATTATAGAGGTTGTTTTTGGAAGTTCGTGGAGAAATCAGACGACATATCTGATGTGGGTTTTTTGTGCTCATTCTAGTGGTGTGATTTGCATGATGAGAGGAGGTTGAACCCACAAAAGTGGTTTACAATTGGAGTGAGGAAGGAAAACTTCCAAAAAATGACCCCATTCAAAAAAAAATTGTTTTGGGGGGTTCGAACAAACTCTAGGTTTGAGCAAATCCAAAAGGGGTTCGCTCGAACCCCTTAAATGTGGGAACTTGCATTTTCCCATTGTGGAAAGGGGGTTCGCTTGAACCCCACTTTTCCCACCTTCCCACCCTCCGACACAAAAAAACTCCAAATTTTTGCTCTTTGAAGCTCGGGTTGAGGATGAAAATGGAGTAGATTTCACAGACCCAACTGGAAGATGGTAGTCCTCAGAACGAGCTATCCAATGAATATAATTTTAATATGTTTTGGTTTTATTATGTATTGGTTTTTTTAGTTTTATTAAACATAGGGTTTTCATCTAAAATCAAGGTCTTTGTTCTACGCATGTGGAAAAATAGCAGATTATCAAAATAAAATTTTGAAAATTATTTTTAGGCTAGGTATTGATGTCCTTGATCCATTAAAAATAAAAAAATTGAATTTTAATACATCCAAAAAAAGTTATGTTGTATACGGTCCGCCTATGTCTGAATTGTAATTGGTTTGACTTCAAAACTTGATTAAGGAAAAAATATTTAATAAAACATTATGAAACCAAATGAACTGGTCAGATATCATAGTTACAAATCTAAATTCAAAAAAATTAGAATTTTATCCTTCATACAAAAAGATTATGTTGTATATGGTGAGCGTCACTCCTTAAAAAATGTTGTTTTTTAGAAAAAGCTAGTTTTCAAAGGAGATGGAAAAAGAAGTGCAATTTGATTCCAAAAATTTTGAAAAAAATATATTTAGAATCTATAGACAAAAATTCATAAATCACTAGTTTTCATCATCTTTAAATTCCTCGCGGTTTAGCCGTTATAGGAGCCCAAAAGTGAAGATTTAGTTTTAAAAAATCAGTTCAATGTCCAGTTTGCCCAAAAATTGTAAACCAGTATTGTGGGATCACCCAAGATGAAGATGGAACTCATAATTGAATTATATTTGCTCTCAATCATTATTAGGGTTTCTTAGCCAAACCCTAAGGGTTTTAATCATGGCATCCTCATAGATTTTCTATTTTATCATTGATCGAGAACCGACAATAGAAGGTAGCTTAAGTTATGACTTAAGTGTTCTAAGTCATTGAGATGACTGGCCCCTTGTCCTAAGTGATTGTTGGCTCAATGGGGTATTGAAGACTTTATTATTCCCTAAGTCTGTTACTTAATATTTTCCCTAGCTTGATCAATGGTAGTGATCAAGCTTGTAAAATCAGACATCTATTATTGAATCACAACATCCTTTTGCATTGCATTTCCACTTTCATGGGTGCATAGCTAGTTTGTGATGTGCGATAAAGACTCAGAGGGTATGTGTCAACCTCTTAGTGCAGTTTTTTGTTTCTTTACATCATATTTTCTATTCTCAGGCATGAAGCAAAAATACATTGAGAAATTGTGAGTGGGGTTGGACGTGTGGTAGTTCCTTATTTGAGTGCAAGAGCTCTTTGCATCATGTTTTTGAAATTACTTTTCTTTGAGTAATTTGTGATGTGTGGTATGCTATTTTAGAAGATCAATAGTCTGAGCGCTATCCATCCAATGGTCGAGGTTGTATCATAGTTGTTCTTCGCATCGTGGATATTATTTGGTAAGCGCTAAGTAAAGTGTGCTAAGCTATTGGGATGTGATGGAGATCTAATGATGGATGATGAAGGTTGAGATCGGACAATGTCCACTATTTCATGGAAGATATGGTTGGTATGAGGTTGAGAATAACAATGATGTGAAATATCGACACGTGTCTAAGGTGAGAGATGGCAATTAGCCATTGCATTGCATAGCTCCTTTACATTGCACAAGTCAGTCTTCAAGCACAAAGCATAAGTGTGATGAGCGATATATGAGATCAACGACAGAGATTTAAAGAAGATTGATCTGATGGAAATGTTTTAAAGTTGAAGAGGTTAAACAATAATCATCAGATTGTGGTGTGAAATAAAAAGATCGATGCCCAAAATTTAAAGTTGCATTCTTCCAACGGCTAGGTAGTGGAATGCACAACTAAACGATGAAAAATAATGTAACCTGCACAAAGAGTGAAATTTGATTCCCTGCAATAACTCAAGCTGGATTTTATTTGGTGATGGGATATGCAGACAACAACATCATAGCTTAGGCAATTAGAAAATCTGATATTGTTTTGTCTTGTAAGGAAAGTAATTAAATGCAAATAAAATCTAGGGTTTGTTATATGTCAAAAATATAAAATTCATTGAATTAGGTCGGTGGTGCATGGCTCGATGAAAAGGAGTCTTGTCGATGAAGAAAATTGGAGAGAATTCCATCAAAAATATAGATTGTGTGTGTGGGTTCAATATGCATATGTTGTGGGAAGGAGACCTAGACTAAGTAACAAGAAACATCATCTAGGGTATGCATTATGTGTGTAGAGCAATGTGATAGATCAAAGAAAAAGGGGAGAAGAGCATAACAAAGATATGAGTTGTTGAGATAGGAGCAACAGAGAGAATGCTCATAGATAAACAAAGCAGAATTTGAGCAATTACAAAATAAGTCTGTAACATAGAATTGGATTCATTTGAATTATTTTTAATATGGAGTCTTTTGCTCCATAATTTCATTGTAAATTTGATTGGTTAGTGCCATCAGAAAACTGAGTTGGTGCTCAGAGTAATGTATTAGTGTCTCCTTAGAGTTGGTGCTCTTAAATCGGGGGATTGGTGTCTCCTTAGGGTTGTTGCCCTTAAACATTGTAACTAGTAAGGTTCTATTGTGAGGTTGGATTAGGATACTAGATTGTAGCAACTATTATCACCGTGGTTTTTCCCATATTGGGTTTTCCATGTATATCTAGTGTTATGTGCATTTGAGTGTATATGTGTTCTTTGCATAATCTTTAATCTTCTTTAAGAGGTGTTAAATGTTAAATTGTATTGACCTATTGATTCACCCCCCTCTTAGTAGATATTTGTGTTCCAACAAACTAAAATGAATCCATTGCATCATAATTTGTATATAGGATATTTATTGTCTTCCAATATTAGGCCAAGGTTGTAAAGTTAGTCCATCAAGGGGGAGGTGACCTAGGAGAACTTGACCCAACAATCTAACCTTCCCTAGGGTATTTATAAATGCCATTAGTGCACACCATTAGATAATAAAGTATCATAGTAAAATAGGTTACAAAATTAATTTATTTGTTAAATTAGATTTGCACCTAAGGGATCAATTCCATGTTTCTTAGGCTTGACCTTAAGCCACTTGATATCGACCCATCAAAGACTATAGGTGTACATAGAGTTCAAGACAATGCACATATTGAGGACATCATTTTTTATTGTGACAAATCAATTATACACATCTTTAGCATCCATATACCATTATCGATTTGAGACCTAAATACACATCTTTTGCATTTTATTTTTTAAATAGTATGTAAATTTATCTTTTCTCAATTCTAATTAATTTAGGTTTATTGTCCTTTATTTTTTGTTTATTTAATTGGTATATTTTAATCTATGTGATCTCACTTTCAATGTTATTTGGTGAACTTGACATGCCTACACCCCCTAAGGTTTTGTCTTACAATTTATCCTTATTTGCTATTAGGAGTTGTAAATTTATAATTTCTAATTGCTTATCATTTTCAAAGATATTAGTAGGTTCCTATTTATATTTTTTTCTTCTTTATTGCTATATCTTTCCTTATAGGGTTTGTGCTTCATTTTGTGGTCTTTAATTTTCCCATCTTGCATGCCCTTAGATTCCTATCTAGGGTTTCATTTTTAAAATTGATATATTAAACTATTTTTTTAATTTTTTAATTTGAGAATGATTTTTTTTCTGTGTCTTCCTATCTATCATGGCCATATAATTTTTTTATGTCACGTGCTAGTTGGGATCCCAATCTTCCTTTGAGAAGGAATGCTCATCTTAACCCTACTTTGGCTACCCACTCTAATGATTATAAATTTTAAATTTGAATACTCATGTTGAGAACCATTTAGATGATCAACAAGAATATAACCATGATGTCCATGTGGATCAACAATATTTTGTGCAAGAACTTGCTACTTTAATTGATATTGATATTCCTACACAATTAGCTTCAAAATATTTTTACCAACAAGACGCATATATTAGAGGTATTGCAAGTTATAAGTGTTGAGATAATTCTTCTATATCTTTTTATAGTCCATGTACCCTCTTCCCTCTTTGTCTATACCTAATTTTTTTAGTGTACCATCTCATAACATTTATCCTCCATCAACCTTTACTCATCTCTATGGATTGCCTCCTAAATTCACTCCTCACCACATCCACATCCCAAATGATGTATTACAAGTCTACTCCTATTTCATCTAGTACTACCAACCTACAATATCCACCACTCACACTTTTTCCATCCCTACTTCTACCAGTTCATGCTTTACTGTAATAAACATTCTTTATCCCATACATATATCCATGTCCAAGCACACACCTCATTACATTTCTTCCTTTATTCATATTTCCCAACCAATTAACTCCTCCATTACTTATATCAATTATACTCATACTCTATTCCATATCTTCTACTTGCATGCATTCTAGTGGCCCTCAATATTCCCTTGTCAATTTATTTCTTCTTCTATGCTAGATGCATTAGTGAAAAAAATATAGATCAAATGAAGAAAGGAGTGGGTACAATTCCTAATTCCCATAACAATGATAAATTTAAGGATATTAGTAATAGTATTGACATTTGATATTTTTATCCATCTTTCATCTATGGGTTTTGTGGCACCTTTATTAAAGATTTATAGTGAAAAGGCAACCCAAATGCACACTTAAGTTCATTACAATATGTATTGATTTACATGAGAATAGAGTGTTCGCTAAGTTAATTCTAGGGAATTTAAGATCTTATATAGTTTTAATCATTACCTCATGGATCTATACATATATTTGATTAATTAACTATGGTATTCTTGAAGTAATTTCATATCACTATGGTCCTTAGAGTTGCTATTTGTAATTTATTTAAGTGTGCTCAAGGATTAGATTAGAATATCAATAATTGTGTTATAATACTTTAGTCCATACATAATAAGTTGTGTCATCCCTTACATTTTCTTAAGTTACAAAATATATTTATCAAGGGATTTCTTAAGTCAATTATTGATGGTGTGTATGTCAATAACTTAATATCCTTTATGAATCTTTTTATGCATGTAAAAATGGTTGAATCCAGTTCATTAGTAAGAATTACATTTAAATATGGATCATTGAATCCCAACATGTACATATATCATTTAAATTTAAAAATCTTGCATCTTTCTCTAAGGGAAATTACTTCAATTACAAGAAGGAAATTATTAATCAGATTGCTACTAGTTTTTTTGTCTTCTTTTCGACAAAATGCTCTAAGAAGGTTTAAAAGGTTGCTAGAATACTTGGATGATATGCTTCAAATACTATTGAGCACATGATAATTTTATTCCTTTTCCTCCTACCCATCCATTGGATCCTACTATACCACTTAGAAAGAGTCATAATGAGATTCAAGAATTTTACAATTTTCACAGAGTTAAGGAACACTATATGGAATCATGCATAGATTGGAAACATCAAGTGCTGCAATAAACCATAACTAATAACATGATTTATGTTGAAGGTGTTTATGATGGGGGAAATACTTTGGTTGTAGCTCTAGATAAGAATTTAGAAATACATGCTAATCCATTCCTACTCATACCAACACTATTAAGTCACACGATATTAATGTTATGGATGATACACATGAAGAGTGTGATACTATGGTTGATTTTCATGTTGAATCTCAAGATGCATCATATTTATATAATTTTTTGGTTACAATTGACACTAAGGACACATTTTTTATCATCATTCTACTCCATTAATTAGTTTTTTATGAGGAGATCCCACAAGATTACTCTTACATGACCCATTATAAATAATAGGTAATCTCAAGTGTTCATCACCTTCTCAATTTCTTCCTAAGAATTCAAGCCAATACAATAAATGTATTGAAGCACTACTCAATAGTCAAATTAGATATCAAGAGTATGCACTCTACATGGCTTCATTGAAGATGATTAATGGAATGTTGATTAATACATTAGGATGCATCATTATGAAATTATGTGGATCCTAAGGAATTCTTATTTTTATTCCATGTGATTCCATGTTCACATAGATTTGGTGTATTACTTTTTTGACCATGGATAGAATAATATAATTATTCTTTATATTTTTCACCAATTAGTAAAATTCATACATGAAGAAATTATAGTAAAATTTGCAAGAGTTCATTATAAGTCAATATCAAATATTGAATACTTTATATTCTATGCATTTGTGAGAACACCAAAATATGTGTCACATGTGAGAGACAACCATATACATGATTATTACAAGATACATCTAGATGAGAAAACAAAAATACATAAAATACTGGACAAACAATATTATCCTTCAAAACTTGAAGAGCCTAAAATTGCACACCCTATGGTCAATAAACATAAAGGTATTGATATGTTTTCCAATAATAATTTTAAAAAATCACTCATATACCAAAGAAGGATACAAGAGTAACCAATAAGGTAAGACAAAGTTAGAATTTCACACACAAAAAAATACATAGATTCCAAAGAAAAGTGTTGTGATATATCAAATGCAAAAAAAAAACATGACCACCTCCAATAAGTAAGAAAATGGCTTGAAAGGGAAGTACATAATGTTCTACCCTTTTTTCATGTGTTTTTTAAAAATTAGAATAGTTTATTTGGAAGAAACACATGTTATAGAAAAATCAAGTCATGAGGATGAAAAAGCAAGAATTAATGAAAAAGTATGACGACATATTTTCAAATGATAATGATTTTGGAGACTAGTGATCCTCCTAGATTTTTTCAATGATTCATGGGCACTCTCATGGACTATATATATCTATATGCTTATATCTATAGTTTCTTTCTTTCTTTTTTTTCTTTTCTCTTTGACCTTATTACATATTCATTATTTGTTATGTTTTATGTGTTCATTTCACCTTCTATATCATGTTTCCTTTTTTTTCCTTCTCCTGGAGGCATATTTCTTATATTATTTGTCATGATTATTTGATGCAAAAGTTGGATTGATAAGTTTGAATCTTGTGGGTTTTCTCGTAGAAAACTTTTATAGGAGGCTACAAGCACACTAGCAATAAGGTGTAGGTAGCATGTAGTAATGCTACATATGTTTATTTAATTGCTACAATGCTCCTTTTTTGTAAATCTCAGTAGATTTGTAAGAATTCATAGTTGTTATGTATTTAACCTTAGTTAATACACAACATCTCAATTTTTGCATAATATTTCATAGTTGTTATGCAACTATGCTAGTTGTTTTGCAAGAGGACCTAATTGTTGAACAACTATATGAATTTGAAAAGGATTCTTTTCCTTTGGAATGGTCATATGTATTCATAAAGGAGTTGTGTTATGTGTTATCCTATGAGTGCTTCCATAATAGTGTGTCCCACTTTTGTTACATCTTGAGTTTTTTTTTTGAAATCACAATTTTTTTAGAAAATTTAATGATTTAAACCTTGAGGGTTCCATCTAAATGTTTTTAGTTGAAGAGGGTTAGATCAGACCACGTTAGATCAAACCCTCCTAGGTATAATCACCCTACTCTTTAATAAAATCCTCAATGGAGTCTCCTCCACACCTATCAAAATTATGATAAAAACCCACTTTTACTTCACCTTTTAGGGGACCAAATGAAGGAATTTATGAGGTATATTTTGTAAGTATGTAGCCTTTATTATAAGAATTCCAAAAATTATAAATTTGAATATATTTAATTTGATTATTATATTTATTTTTTATTTCTTGTGAATGTAGGTTTTTCACCAAACATTAATGTCTTTGTTTCACACACATAAAAATAAAAAATAGATTTTTTTTTCTAAAAGATATATGTACACTAGGTATTGATGTCCTTATTTCAACAAAAAATAATAAGTTAATTTGGATTAATACAAAAAAAAGGTGCCTTATCAAAGTAATCTATGTTTGAATTACAATTAATTTCACTTCAGAAAGCTAAAAAAAATTATGAAAAATTATGTGCACTAGATATTAGTGTTACAAATCTATGTTTAAAAATTATAATTTTATCCTTTCTACAAATAAAGTTATGCTTTACCAAAGTAATGTCGCTTTTTAAAAATATTGTTAACTATAAAAAAAAGTTATTAAAAGTTACATAAAAAATCAAAAATTATTTCTTAATTTTTTTAAATATATATTTATAATCTATAGATAAAATCTCAAAAATCACTAGTTCATATCATTTTCAAATTCTTAACGGTTTAGTTGCTATATGTGTTAGAAAGTGAAAATTTAGTGAAAAAAACCAATTTTAATGTCTGACTTCAGCCAAAAAGTGGGGCATTGTAATGTGGGTTGACCTCTATGTTAAGTCCTATTAAGGCAGGAAACACTATTCTTTATAGCTATTTATTTATAGGTCTAATTCATGACCATTCAACTCACCATGAAGCCAAGGTGGTTTATGTCCATTTGGTAGTGGTTAATCATTTTTCTTGCTCTATTGGTGGCTATGGGAGCTAGCTTTAAAGATATTTGAGGTCTCATGTTGGCATTTGGACGTTGGGAAAATTGCAAAAGATAGACTATTTCCATTTATAATTAGTTTAGTTCTATTAGCAATAAAAAGGAGACTTGGAGGATAACAAATAATAGAAGTAGACAATAAAGAGTGGGAAGTCTCAGTGAATACATCTAGTAGTTTATTGGGTATTATACCATACAATTTTAGAGTCTAGAGTTAGATACAAAATATAGTTCCAAGAGTTGTATTTGAAAGAGAAGAGTGAACAAAGTTATTATAATTTAAAAAGAGCAAACAAGAGAGTAGAGGAAACCATATAAGGGCATGTGCAAGATCATGATGGGACAAAATTTGGCAATTCGTCAAAATCATGAAACAAAAATTGACTTTTTGTATGGAATGGATAAAATATGAATTTGGTTTGGTAATACCAAGCCAAAACGGATATTTGTTTCCAAAAATTATTTTTTGTCAATTTTATGTTTTCAAAACGGATATTTGTTTCAAAAGAAAAACAAATATTTTTTTTGAAAGAAAAATAGATATCCATTTCCTACAATTATTTTAATTAATTCTATGTTTTCAAAATGGATATCCATTTTGTAAAGCAAAAAAAGCACACTTCACTAAAATGGGCATAACTTTTGCAAACTACTTATTGAAATTTTGATTTTTTATAGGCGTTGCAAAGGTGATTCAAAGATCTACACAATGGATAAGATAGTTTTGATATATTTTACATCAAAAATTAATTATAATCATTTTAAGTTCCTTCTTAATTTTTAAAATTTTAAATGCTCATAATTCTTGCATACAAAGTCTTTTTTTTGTAACATGCCCATTGTTCTACACAGTAACTTTCCTATGTTTTAACCCCAAGTAAAAGTTCAAGTATCTATCCATTAAGAGCAATAAATTGTTTCCTTAAACATAAAGATATTATGCACATTTGAGATAAACATATTTCCAAACTTTCCATTGCATTATATGAAAGTATTACAACTTTCCAATTTATTGATAACGTAGTCAATAATTCAATTTATGATAACATTTCTCTCTTATAACTTTTCCATCATAATGGATACAAAATACAAGTACAAGTCTCTATTGAGCTTACTAGCAAAAGATGTACGAATAGTATTGGAAATCCTCCATTCAAAACCTTGGTCGCCAACTGAAGAGGAGAAGCATCACTCAAGCACTTTTCTGCCAACCATGGACTAACTGTGGTCCCCCACACATCTATCTAACTGATAGATGGCCCTAACCTTCAATGAAGAGATTGGTTTGGTAACCCTCATAATAACATGACCTTTTCTGAGCTTGGTGGTGTGTCCTAAACAATTCTAGACTTGTCATATAATGGCTACAACCTATACATATGGCATTCCCTATCTAGTACATAAATTTGGAAACACGTTGAACTAACAGTGTAAACAATGGTAACTTACACTACTTTGTCCAAAGTGTTCATCACTCTAATTTTGGAGTGTACATCACACACTCACCCACCTTCCTAGCTCGATTTATATATATGACCATTCATACCCTATGCATAAGCTATCCCCTTCATTGGATTATCCTAACCTCAAGAATAACCTATTACCTCTATATTTATCTAGCACGTCTACGAAGTAACCATTGTAACTCTATGAATCAACTAGTTTAACCATTAGCTACATAAGATTTTTCCTAATATATATAGTATATAATACCCTCTATATCCACCCATTCCTTACTATGGAATACGTACAAACACATCAAGAAAATGGATCTTAACTAGATAAACATAACAAGAATCCTTTCTCTTTCATAAAAGAATAAATCATTCCTTAATAAACAATATAACTAACTTCCCAAAAAAATAAGCAATGTCACACAATCTTTTCAAAAACATAGAACAAAGAATAAAAGAGTAGGAATCAGCATGCCTGTTTATGCAATGCTCCAATTGGTTGATTTAGATTCCCAACACAGCCTTCTCAACTCACTCAACAATTATCAAATAGTTTTTCCCCACTTTACCAAGACTTCCTCTCAAATTCCTCATAAACTCTCTCTCACAACTCAGGAAAATAGAATATAATAACTCAAGAAACTTAGCAAAAATGTAGATATGTGTCCTTCCAAATGAGGTAAATAGCTCCTCTATTTATACACAAAAATCAGCAATTAAAAGCTAGAAACAAGGCATGATGATTGACACTTCTCAACCCAATTGATTTGACTCAACAAGGTAAATAAAAGGTGGCATTTAAAAATGATGCACAAGGAACACATACATAGCCAAATGTATGAGTCGCTCATCACAAAAGAACAACAAGAAAGACAATTATAAATGCAAGGTATATGTTTTCCTACATGTCAACTTGCATAGACAGCTGCTCCAAATATTTCATATGCTTCACAATTTCGAAATTCATACTGAGAATAGACTTCTAATCTCGATTCATTTATTTCCCAGTTTGGTGCCACCTTATGCCATTCACGCCACATTATTTGGTCAATGTTTTTTGTTTTGACTTAGTCGACTATTTCTTGTGCATAAGCATTTGATATTATTTTCTTTAACAAAGTCTTGGCAATGTTTCTTACACGTTGGAATGCACTTGGCTAATAAGTGCTTATATGGCGGTGCCTATATTCATACTACTATGCTCTTTATATGTCTTAAACTCCATTTATATATATAAATGTATGTATGTATGTATGTATGTATGTATGTACATGTATGTATGTATATATGTATATATATATGCATATATATATACATACATACATACATATATATATATATATATATATATATATATATATATATATATAATCATGTGCTACTTACTTTAGCACCATTTCACTTATAACATGTTGTGCGCTATTTATCATAAGCTAAACTTAGATTGCTATGCGCTATAAGATAATTCAGCACTAGAGAAACATTACATTATTCATACAATATATATTAATTTATATATATACATATATTTATATACACCACGAGTTTCATGTATATGTATATATATATATATGTATGTATATATATATATTCATAATTCACATATAATAATGTATGTGTATATATATACATATATATACGTATATATATTTATGTTTTTATATATATATATATATATTAATATGCTTGTATGGGCAGATACATACATGTATGTTAATATACATATACATATATATACATGTATACTATATATACATATATCATACTCGATATTAACACGTTCATATTGATGAACATATACATGGTATATATATATCATCTTGTCTGATCGATATTCCCATGCATATGGGTAATCCGTCCATGAGTATGCGTAGATACATCTATCTACATATACTCATGCATAATTACTCATGCATAATTACTCATGCACACATACATATATACATTTTATGTGTATATTTCCTTATCGATTCAATAGAAACACATAAAAAAGAACTCTCTCAACACAAAAAAGACCTAACATTGAAAACCCCTAAAAACATTCACTAATAAACCACAAACAAGACTAAAGGTAACTTACTATTTCCCAACTATTATCTCGACTTGACCAAACTAGTTGTGTGTGTGTGTGTGTGAAAGCTCAGTTTTAGGTCTTTATCAAAGGTTACTAGACCAAGTTCTTCTCCTTGAGTGATACTTCCCCTAGATTTTCAAGAGGCTTGATTAAATTCTTGCATCAATCTTATCACATTACAATAGTAGTCAACTGAAAACAATACATTTTTTTATTTTTTATTTTTTATTAGACTGCAGGAATCGGGTAGCACGACCCCCTATAAACTGCAGTGCACCTGGTAAAAATTTTAACATGACCGGCAGCGCTAGCGCGACATGTCCTCCGGTACCACGGGGGTGGGGGAGACTAGACCTCGTGACCAACCTCCTACAACAGGAAATATTTAGCCAATCGAGCTAGGGCCCCCACCCCATTGAAAACAATACATTCTTTGCATCAAATATTTCACAATTAGAATCATTTCATAATATCAATTTGAATCAACATTTATTCCTCATATTTCTAAAACACATAAAACATAAATACACTCATTTCAAGCATTTTCACCTAGCTAGGTGAAAGTAAATAAGTAGTAACACAACGAGGTGTAACATTTTTATGATTTATTTTACAATAATCATCCCAAAAGACTTGAGACATTAAATAATTAATAAATAATGAAATATTTATATGTACTAAGGAGAGAAAATTTGCATAAATAATCATAAAAGGCCTCCTTGTTGTCTTTGATCCTATGTGCACCTTTTCCCAAGTTGAACTAGGAGAACATGTATCTCTCTCTACCTCTCTCCCTCTATCTATTTATCCATTTCTCCCTCTCTCCCCCTCTCCTTCATTCACCCTCTCTACCTATCTCTAACCTTTTCCATTACTCTACCTCTATCTATATCTCTTCTCTCCCTCTCTACCTAACTCTCTCCCTTTCTCTTCCCCTCTATCTTTCTTAGGTTATATATCTCTATATATCTCTCCCTCTTTCTATCTCTATCTCCCCATGTATCCCTCTATCCATATCATGTTGGTATGTGGTGACTAATCATGCAAATATTGTACACTCTTTATGTATCCTTGTCGAGGTTTGGGGTCGGGCCAAGCCCTAAGCGGGGGTTCAGGGGCATAGCCCCCAATTTTTGTTTTCATGTTAACACATCAAGGTTTTCCTGTTAATACATCAAGGTTTTCCCATTAACACATCAAAGGGTCGGTAGTTAATTTTTTAATCGACAAATGAAAAATGACTTTGTAAAACCCTAATTCTAGAAGCTTCCAAAAAGCTTGTTATAAGCGGCTAGGATGTATGTTACAGTATGAAATTCATGAGATTGAATCTGTTTTGTACTATATAATAAAATCATTAGATGGCTAAGTTTATGTGGATGTAGCCCATATTGGGTAAACCACATTAAAATTTTATGTTGATCTCTTTTGTGTTATTCTTCATTGTTATATTTGGGTTATTTAATCTGCATATAATTGTTAATGTTTATTGCTCTGATCTGCTTGAACCCTAACATATCACTCCCTTCTTGTATATCTCTAATTGTCTCTCTCTATTTATCTTCCTCCCTCTCCCTCCCTCTATCTATTTATATAATCTCTCTTTCCATCAAGTTATCTCCATATCTCTCTCATTCATATACACGCACACCCTATTTCTCCCTCCCTATCTCTATCTCTCTATCTACCCCCTCTCTCTATCTCTCTCTCCCTATCTCTATATACCTCTCTCTCCCTATCTCTATATACCTCTCTCTATTACTTATCTCTATCACCTCCTTTCTCCCTCACTCTTTCCCTCTCTATCTATATTTCCCTCTCTATCTCTTTATCTCTATTTATATCTCATTGTCTCTACCTCTCTCTCTCTTATTTATTCTCTCTCTATCCTTTTCTATCCATATATTTCTCTACCTCTATCTCCCTATCTCTCTATCTCTCCATATCCCTTTC
This sequence comes from Sequoiadendron giganteum, assembly GCA_007115665.2. Taxonomy (NCBI): domain Eukaryota; kingdom Viridiplantae; phylum Streptophyta; class Pinopsida; order Cupressales; family Cupressaceae; genus Sequoiadendron; species Sequoiadendron giganteum. Next base: position 349,649,309 of record CM021100.1, read on the forward strand.
CATCTATCTATATCTCCCTCTCTCCATCTCCCTCTATATATTGATCTATCTCTCCCCCTCTTCTTCTCTCTCTACCTCTCTATCTATCTACCCCCCAGTATCCCTCCCTCTTCTATCTCCCCCCTTTCTATCTATCCCTCTTTCTCTCTACCTCTTTATCTCTCCCCCTCTCTCTCTATTTCTCTCTATCACTTTATCTCAACATATACATCTATCTATATCTCTCTCCATATTCCTCAATATCTCTCTATCTCTTCCTCTCTATTCCTAATTCCCTATCTCTCTATATATATATATCTCTCCCTTTACCTCTCTTTATCTATATATCTATTTTATCCCCTTCCCTCCATCTTCCTCTCTACCTTTCTATAGAGGGAGAGAGGGTGAGTGGAGATAGAGAGAAGTAGAGAGGGAAGGTTAGATAGGTAGAGAGGAGAGATAGAAGAGATATATAGTGATACATTTAAAGGGAGAGATTGGGAAGAGGGAGGGATGGAGTGAAAGGTAGGTATAGAGAGATACAAAGAGAGGAGATAGAGATAAGTAGAGAGGGATGGAGGAAGGGAGGAAGGGAGAGGTAGAGATAAAGAGGCAGGGTGGGAAGGATATAAGTGTAAGTAGGTAGAAAGAAAGGAAGATGGATAAGGGGGATAAAGAGAAGTAGAAAGAGAGTAAAGGTGGGAGGGATAGAGGGAGATATATGTAGATATATTGAGGGTGAGGGGATATAAATATAATTATAGAGGGAAGGGGGGAGAGAGGTAAGGTGGGAGGGGTAGAGTGAAAGGTAGGTAGAGAGAGAGGAGTACAAAGAGAGGGAGAGGGGGAGAGAGAGGGGGAGGGGGGAGAGGTAGGTAATGAGAGAGAGGTATGGTGGGAGGGATAGAGGGAGAAGTAGGTAGAGGGAGAGGGTGAGTGGAGATAAAGAGAAGCGGATAGGGAAGGTGAAAGAGAGGGTGAAGAGATATATAAAGATACATCTAAAGGGAGAGAGGGGGAATGATAGAGGTATGGAGTGAGAGGTCGGTAGAGATAAATAGAGAGGGGAGATAGAGAGAAGTGGAGAGGGAGGGAGGAAGGGAGAGGTAGAGATAGAGAGGTAGGGTGAAAGGGATATATATAATGAGAGATAGGTAGGAAAAAGAGGAAGATGTAGATATGAGATAAAGAGAACTAGAGACAAAGAGAGAGGTAATGTGGCCACCCTCCATATCTCTATCTACCTCTCCCTATATTCCTTCAGCCATACCTCTCTCTCTTTGTCTCTACTTCTCTTTATCTCATATCTATATCTTCCTCTCTATCTACCTACCTCTCCCTATATATCTCCCACCCTACTTCTCTATCTCTACCTCTCCCTTCATCCCTCCCCCTCTACTTCTCTCCATCTCCTTCTTTGTTTCTCTCTACCTACCTCTCACTCCATCCCTCCCTCATTCCCCTTCTCTCTCCTATCTACCTCTCTCTCACCTTCCCTCTCTACTATCTATCTCCACTCACCCTCTCTCTCTACCTACTTATCCATCTATCTCTACCACCCTACCTCTCCTTCCCTATCTCCCTCCTTCCCTCCCTCCCTCCTTCCCTCTCTCCCTCCTTCCCTCTCCCTCTCCCTCTCCCTCTCTTTGTACCTCTCTCTCCCCCATCACCCTCTCTCTCTACTTATCTCTCACTCTATCCCTCATACATTACCTCTCTCCCCCCTTCCCTTTGTACTTATCTCTATATCCCCTCATCCTCCCTCTCCTACCTCTCCCTCTATCCCTCCCACCTTACCTCTCTCTCTCTACTTCTCTTTATCTCCCATGTCCATATCCCTCTCTATCTACCGACCTCTCCCTATATCCATCCCACCCTACCTCTCTATCTATACTACTCCTTTCCTCCCTCCCTCTCTACTTCTCTCTATCTCCCCTCTCTATCTCTCTCTTTACCTACCCCTCACTCATCCCTCCCTCATTCCCCCTCTCTATTCCTTTACATCTCTTTATATATATATATCCTCTCTACCTCTCTTACCTTCCCTCTCTACTTCCCTCTATCTTCCTCTCTCACATTCCATCTCTACTCTCTATACAAGAGTGATAGGGAGAGAGGGAGAGAGAAGGAGAGAGGGCTAGAAAAGGGAGAGATATTTAGAGATAGATATGACTAGGTAAAGATAGAGGGGAAGAGAAAGGGAGAGAGAGAGGGAGAGGGAGAGGAAGAGGTGGAGAGGTGGAGAGGGAGAGATGAAAAGTAAACCCAAAAGATACACTTATATATTGACAAAGTGTAAACATCAATAATGTATCAAATATGAAAATTAAACCCTAATGTGGTTGCCAAGGATGGGTAGGGTAAGTAAAATTGATTTCACAATAAAGATAATAGAGAAATATGTAACAATATCAAATCAATGTAGAATTGGGCATGCAAAGAGTTTCAAATACAAAATTGAGATCTAAATATCATAAAGTAGCATTGATCTAGAAAATGTAATTTAAATTTTATAATAAATATTGAGATTGACTACCTAATTTTTTTGAGTATAATGATAGGGAATGGAGAGTTACACATTGTGGACCCAAGTTCAAATATGATTAAGGTCACCCCTTGTAGTGGCCATGAGGATACTTGAAGGTGGGGGTGTTACAATTTATAAATGGATGGACCAAAGACCACCCTTATGTTTTTCCAAGATGGCACCTATATTTATAGTCATCTATAATCATATTAAGGAATGGATCCCACCCCCATGTTTGATATGTGATCCCCATAATTTACCCCATTTTTGTAGGGTTAGAAAATATATCACATTAGTCTATGGTAAACCATTAGAAGATATATTGAGTGGGCATAGTGATAATTACGGTTCATGGTAGTGAAAGGATTGAGAACAAAAAAAGAAGAAGAGTTAAGGGCAATGAAGGAAAGGTCACTATTGTTGGTTTGTGCTAGGGTTTTTGAATTCTAGATATACACCCTTGGTTCCCTCAACAAATAGATTGGGTGATTTTTTTTTAATTAGTGTAAAATATTAACAAGACTTTTCATAGATGCAAAAACTTATACAAGAAACATAACTTATTTGGAAACCCAAACCTTTCTACTTCTTTGATCAATAATAATTTTTTTGTGATATTAGTATATAGTGTTTTATTTGATAATTTGGATATTGACTCTACCTTTGATTCTTCCCTTTTTAGAATGTTTTACTCAACTACCCTAGGAAACTCAATAGTGATTTTAGTGGATGAAACCCTTGATTCTCATGTTCCTAGACCTACAAAATTAAGGAAATTTTTGAAGTTATAGGCATTAGATTACTTATCCTTTAATTATTGGGAAAGAGACACTTATATGATGTTTTTTTCTTATGGACTAAAAATACATAGATCAATATGGTTCATTCTATTTTTTATATTTTAGAACATGATTTCCTTCTAGCATAATTGAACATTTAGTGATGATTGTGATTTTGTATGGTAGAGTGGTTCACTATGAAAAAGATAGCTTATTCATGGCACTTGGTCACCTTTTTAATCTAGTACTTGTCTCCATTTCTAATATTTTCATTTGGATGTGAATGTAGGATATTATTTTGCTCATGAGAAACTCTAGTTTGATTAAAAAAATAATTGATTAGATTGGGGAGTTTGTGAAAATTGATGAGTAGGTTGAACTTAAAAGAATACTTGTGGGATTTTTTCTTAGATTGATATATATAAGATAATTTATTTCTTAATAAGTATTCTTCATAAGGTATTTGGATCCAATTTCTAAATTTTAAAAGATTATGATTTAGGTTCTTCTTGTGTAATATAATTAGACACAAAATTTCAAGTTGTTCTTCTCCTTCCCTAAGAATTAGATCTATCCATCTATAAAACAGGTGAAGAAGTTTGGCCTTCTTGAATTTTATTTTTTTTGTTACAAACATGGACAAATTTTCAAGTAGCCAATACTACCAAATTATTAGTCTCTATTGCAAGAAAGTGGCCTCAAAGTATTGCTAATACCTACCATATAGATTTAAACCATGTTGTATCCCCTCAATATTTTTACCCCTTAATTATTTATAAAGCTTGAAGGAACCTCACATGAATATGCAAGATTTTGTTGATAAATATTTTCATTGTTGTATGGAGAAAATTTTAGAGGATGAAGCTCTTTTCCTTCAGGGTCTTATTAATAAATAAGAGATTTTATTGAATGAGTCCCTTGACAAGGAGAAAAATTAAATTTTCTTATATGATGTTCTTATTATTTCCTAGACTATGAGCAAAATATCCAACCCAAATTTTTGGACTTCAGGAAAGAGGAAAGGAAAGAAAATTGAAGCAAAATGGTAAAAGAATGGAAGCTCAAGATTTGGTCGACAATGGAAAGTAGTAGGCTATGAACACACTCCTCACTAGAAGAGAAAATAAGTTATTTTTGAAACATATTTGAGACCTTGAGTTTTGATTCAAGCAACATTGTATTTAAAAATTTAATTTGGACTTTGATTTTTTGGGTATCATACTTGAGTGACACTTTTATGTGGTAATATACCATCTAAATAGTAGAATTTTGGTTTATCTTCATCAACTTGCCATAATTTACTTACAACAACTTGGTTTCTCTTCATTACCCTCTTGTAAGTCACTTTTAGCTTTTCACATCTTCTACAACAACTTGGTTTCTCTTTGTTAGCCTCTTGTAAGTCACTTGTAACTATTATATCTTCTACAATAGCTTAGTTTCTCTTTTTCAACCTCTTACAATTAATTTTGTAGCCTTTAACATCTCCACTAGCACTTTTGTTTCACTTCATTAACCTCTTGAGTCACTTTTAAAGCCTCTAACATCTTTTGTAACAACTTAGTTTGTCTTTGTTTGCTCCTTAGTTTAAAGTTTAAAGTAGTAACCTTTTGCTTAATTTTTGAATTTATTAATATGAGATAGATCTTTTATCCCACACTTTACTAGTAATATTTTTATTGAGGTTAAATGAAATTATGAAATTTCCACCATTAATCTAGATATTCAAGATCAAAATTTAAAAGAAGAATATTTCTTTAATACTTATGAATTAAATAAACAATTATCATCACACCTAAGAAAATAATCTAATAAAAATATTTTAATATAGATTAAAATATCATTAACTCTTATAAATTATCATGCAATATTATTACTTTGTACAACTCTCACATAATACTCATTATTACTTATGTATATAAATTGTCAGTGCATGATACACAATACTAATAAAAATATATTCCACTCTTTTAAGTATGTTCCTACATTCTTATAAAAAGATGTTAAAATTACCTAGCAAAAAAAAAAATGTTAAAATTTATATTTATGTTATTACTTATATTTCATAAAGTGTTGTTAAATATTTATATAATAAGATATGTAACAATATACAATCTATTTATAAAAAATAACTTTTAAAATAAAAGTATGGATTATTAATAAAAAAATATATCATTTTATATTACATGCAATTCCATCATACTTGTGAGATTCATGTATATGTATATAAATGATTTGATTTCATATATGTAAGTTAATAAAAAATAACATCACGTGAATTTGTAGACATACATAATATTTTATACCACTAATCAATATTACTTTTTTACATAAAATTTTATAAAGGAGAAAAAGTAAGTTTCTTAATTTTTTTAAAACACCATGGTACTTTTATCTAGCTACTTCTCAAGATGTGACATAATTTAAAAGTGCCCTTTTAAAAATAGTTAATCAAAATGCAACTTAATCTCCATTATATTCTAATGTTTATCAATATTAAAAACAACATTATGTAATATGAATAATATTTTAAAAATGAAAATCAAAACTATACACTCTAATGATACATAAATGCTTTAATTTTATATAATAATCATAAAAAATATTATTTGAATTTGTGAACAAATTACTATTATCTAAAAAAAATAACATACTCTTTTACACCAATAATCAATATTATTTTACATAGAATGCTATATAGTAGAAAAAGTAAGCTTTTTAATTTTTCAAAACACCATAGTACTTTTGTCTAGCCACTTCTCAAGATCAGACATAATTTAAAATTATTCTTTGAAAAAAGAGTCAATCAAAACACAAATTAATTTCTATTATATTTGAATGTCTATCTATAGTAACACACCATTGTATAGTAAGAAAAATGTTTTTAGATTGAGTCTATAAAATCCAATTTCTTCGTACAATTTTTTCTATAAAATGTTATGAAATCTAAAAAAATTAGATCCCTCTTTCAAACTCTAGTAATTTTAAAAAAAATTATCTTCGTTAAAACCTACTTTCTAGTTTGATGGAGAAGAGGAAAGAAAGAAATCATTCCTAAGATCAAAAATATTTTCCACCTACTACTATATTTTTTCTCGAAAGTCCTTAGAAATAAAAGTACAAAAATGCACCACACCTTTATGAGCTAGTCCTTTTGGACCAAGAATGATCTTGACAAACTTTAACAAGGAAAATTTACAAAATGGAGGAGGTTTTCTTTAGTAGCTAGTAAAAATTAGCTCCCTTATACTATAAGTCTTAAGTTGAACTATGACACTTAGACATCTTCATACTTCTAGACAAAGTCTCTTCTTCACTAATGTAATTGATTCTATTTGAACTTAAAATGACATAACTAATGGAGAATTTATCAAGTGTACATTAATGAGATTGGCATGCCAAAACTTATTTCGATAAAGAGAGATTATATTATAGACTGATAATCCACACCTTGCAACACTTTATATTTTTGCATTAAAGAAAAACTCAAAAAAGGTCAAGGGAAGCAAAATGGAAGCCCCAAATTTAGATAATAAGACTAGAATTCCTAGTGTCTTGAGTAAGAATACGGAATCCATGCCCATGAGTTTTATCTATCACTAATTAAGGAAAATAATGGCATAAGATCAATTGAATAGTGTTCTCATGTAATCTACACATCTATTAGCTTCCTTGAAATAATTAAAAAAAATTCTCAAATTATTTTTTAAGGGAACAAGATTCTAAGATATTTAGGTAATCTACACATCTATTACATTCCATAAAATAATAAACAAAGAAGACAATTTTCTACTTATATTCCAATTTTTAATTTCTAACTTGGAGAAGATCCATCAAACAAACAACTTTATAACCTAAAGGAGCACCTCCAACTTAGCTTCATTATTTTTTGACAAGAAAACAAAGAGCCTCTATGCAATGAAATTACATCTTCATTCATTAAAAGAGTCAATACTCACCAAATTTTGTTTCCACCTAGATGTTCCATCAAATTTAGTTTGGTGAAACTCTTTTGAGGGTTTCATCCATATTGTTCTATATATTACTTAATTTTTCAACATCCCAATTTGTCAGAAAATACATCTAAACCTTACATCTTTAAGTTAATAACAAAAAGTACTCTTTGGGATATAGAACACAAAAATGTAATTTTCAAGGCTCTACAAGTCAATTTTAGCCTTAAAAAATGCCAAAGCTATAACTAGAGAAAGCTAGTTATGGTGACATGAACCTCTTCAAGATATACTTGATTTTAAAAACATGCACAAATCGACTTCCTAGATCAAAACTCATGACATTCAGAGTTGGGTCTCCCACATTGAAAATATAAGAGCTTCTATGACACATAAGAGAGTTGTACCAATATATATATATATATATATATAATGATGTTTTATAAGACATCTTTGAAAGGAGATAACAGAGCCAACATGGTGTGTGCAAGTTGGTGAGTGGATTGTGATGTATTTTATATGGCAAGTAGATGAAATATGTTATTTTTAACTTGTACACTCATCTTAAGATTTGGGTGTTATATTTTTTACTTGGGATATGAGCAACATATTTTAGATGGTTTTAGCTCATGGTTTTCCAAGTGTCATTTGATGGTTTCATGTATTTCTTCTCCTATTTATTAATTTCCTATGATGAAGGTTTCATAGTGATTTTTGTAGGTACTATTATGCTAGTCAAATCAACATTTCTCTAGATCTCTTATTGGTGATATCTTGCAAAGGCTAAGACTTTGCAAGTTTGTTGTAGCCACTAATAATTGAATAATATATTGAGTTGTTTTGGAGTATGGATTTTTTCTCCTAAAAGAGTTTTCCTATGTAAATAATTATGTTATGGTATTATTTATGTCTATTTCCTCACAACTATATGATCAATTAATTTTTGTGCATACCTAAGTGTCTAGGAAACGGCTTTAGGCAAATTCATCACCAACAATTCACCGTCGAAAAATTCACCGCCAAAAAATTCATCACCATGACAAATTCACCTCAAGGAAAAGTCACCACTAGCAACTCATCGTTACGGAAAATTTATCGCATATACAATTAGAAATTTTGATTTATGATAATAAAAATGAAAATTTTTTGCAAAAATATCTCAAAGTCTTGGAAATATGTATTAAAAAATGTTAATGCAATGAATTTTCCATGGCGGTGAATTGCTAGTGGTGAATTTTTCTTGAGGTGAATTTGTCATGGCAATGAATTTTCCAACGGTAAATTGTTGGCGGTGAATTTTTCGACGGTGAATTTTCCTAGAGCCCTAGGAAGCGTATTCTACACCTCTACTTCTTTAAAGAATTAATATGGAAACTTGTGTTATATTATTTTCAATGTACTTTTTATTTATTTCTCATCATTATATTTTAAAATTCTAGTCTTCTTTAATTAAGAGGCAGGTTTTTTCCTATGTACATATTTTATAAATTTTGAGAGTTATAGTACACCATTTCTAATATGATGTTTTAAAATTTTAATAGATACATTCCAACATAATCATAGAAAAATTTAAAACATTGAATTGAAAATGTAATATCTAATTGTTATCTTACATCATTTTTATAAACAAAATTAACTGAAAAAAATCATTATATTTCATGTATTAGAAAAATTCGTAAATTAAAAAACGTAAAAAACAAATAAAAAGTTAATAAAAATAAGATATATACCCAATAATTTTCTCATGAATCCATGACACCTTAAACATACAAATATTAATTAATTTAAATTTAAAAAATAAAAAATAATATATTAAAACACTAGTTAAGTTATTATTCAAATATAGATGCATATGGCAATTGCATGGCATGTGGTTTATTCCTTGGTATTCTAGGGCAACATGACATTGAAAGAAAAAATGAAATGAAAGAGAAATAAAAATAATAAAAATTAAAGAAACAATTTATTTATATGTTAGCTTAAGGCATCATATAAGATATGAGTGTATTAGATAGTGAAATAATCAACTGATAAAAATATCACAGAGTGTAATTGTAGGTCAACAAATGCATCACTTATTTATAAGGTAAAAATATTATTGTATCAATATAAACATATGCGATTCACTTTTTATTTTTGAATTTTTGGTTGGATGCTAATATCAAAATTAACTCACAAGATCTACCAAAATATTGAATATGGTTTTATATGTTATTTTCAAGAATGAAAAATTGATGCACTTAAAAGGTTTCAAATGTAGCGAACAAAAAATGTCAAAAGTGTCCTTTAAATCATCCTCAAATACCTTTTTAAGAAACCCTTAATCAACTTCTTAAGATGCAAACCTCCTCAATAATGCTATATGTATAAGTCGCTAATGATAGGTGAACTTGATGACCAATGGATTTCATTGAATCATACAAAGTCACTCCAACCTTATGGACCATCAAATTCTAGTCATCTAATTTACATAATTAAAAACATTTTTTTCTAATGAGCTAATCATTAATTCATTAAACCTTGAAAAGTCATCTCATCTACTTTTACCAATCTATCACCATAACATTACAAAGGTTAGAAAAAACCTTTTTTTTAGATTACTAACTAGAGAGACACCATTCTAGTGTAAGAGACTCTTCTTATAGAATCTTAAAAGGAATTAATTTGACATTTACTTCATATGCTAATATTTTTATACTCCTAGGTTTGAAACCTCATGACTTGGTTCAACAGAAAAATCAACTGTATCAATCAACGAAACCCTAATTTCTATAAAATTATAAAACATGATATTAAATAACAAGATCACCCAAATATGTTGAGCTATAGTTAAATATTACAAATGTTAACCATGTGTTATGTGTTTAGAAATAGTTTGAAGAAATTTAGATAACACTAAACATATATGCAACAAATGACAATGATAATAGATTTGTGTTAGACAAGATATTATTATCCTCTAAGTGTTTCCATGCTTACAATGCCTATTTTGTCACACACATTATTGTCTAATGTCATTAGTCTCTTATTAATTTAAATAATTTAATTATTTAATTAAGTCATTTTCATCATTCTATTTTATCTTTTGATTAATTAAATTAAATTTAATTACGTCACTAAAGTTCATGTCTCCTGTAATTAAATAAATCTAATTTATTTAATTATTACTATCTTGTCTACTATAATTAAATAATTAATCCTAATTGTTTAATTATTCACTTATCTTTTTCCTCCATAGTTAAATACATATTATTTATTTAAATGACTTTCTAAATTGACGTTCCCTCCCACCTTTTCGAAAAATCAATTTGCCTTTTTTTCTCTATAATTAAATAATGCTTCCATTATTTAATTATTCACTTGCCCATTCGAACTAAACGGTTTTCTTAGTTCCTCTCTTAGTCTCTTTCTTATCCTCACTTGTCACGATCAATCTCAGCCTTTGATTAATCCTTTTCAATCTCGATCGTTCATTCAAAATCGACTCTTCTATAAAATACGCCTTTCATGGTCATTTTGAGGGATCCAGTTTATGCAAGTAAATGCTATTGAGACAACTACTTCAATATTTTGCTTGTTATTTAGGCTACATTTGCACACAAATTTGAGGGCATTGATCAATCAAAGCAAAATGGAGAAGGATAATAGAGGTGAATCAATGGAGGCTTGAGACTTTGGTAATGTTGTTTTACTATTTTATGTTTTACACTTCCTTTGTTCTTTATTACTTGATTAGGATCATTAGGATTGTTGTTTAATGCTTTATTATCACTAATCCTGATCACATATATAATTTCGTCATCGTAGATGATGTTTATTTGGTCTTCTTTCCAACTCGACCATGTTTGTTTAGTCAATTGTTCTAATTTTGATAAAACATTCTTTGGTCTTACAACTCTGTATTCTCTTAAAGAGATAGATATCATTTGTCCATATAAAATGTTGAAAATTAGATATTACAACTAATTTTAAAAACTTTATAATATACATAATTTTCTTTAAATACTATCTTTATATGCTTCAACAACATGAAATATATCATTTTAATAAAAACATAATTTTTTTTATAATTTACATTAATAAATAAGAATATTTTTACATATTATAAAAATCTCTATTATTTTCCTTTTTTATCCACAAAATATAAATTCTAATATTCATTTTATTGTCAATATAACTTTTCTTTAATTAGTAAATAATAGCATTACTATCACTTTTAACTTCGTAAAAATCTCTATTATTTTCCTTTTTTAATCCACAAAATATAAATTCTAATATTCATTTTATTGTCAATATAACTTTTCTTTAGTTAGTAAGTAATGGCATTGCTATCACTTCTAACTTTGTTGAGAGGATCATATATCAAGCTCTTCATGATTATGTTAATTCAAAATATTATCTTATCATCCCTAGGACTAGAAGTTCTTTGTAATGTTTTGGAGTTTTAATAGTTCCCTATTTGGTGAGTATTCGAAAGACTTTTAAAGATAGAAAACGTAGGCCATACTTCAAAACGAATTCACTCAACCCGAAAGGGGCAAGGAAAACCAACCCAAAAAAATTGAATAGAAAAGTTCAAATCTGCAAGCATGGAAGATCAATCATAATTTCTTCTGTCTAATCAATTTTTAGCTAAAAGGGGGGACCCGTTTGGAAATTATTTATATTTTTTTAAGAACAACTGTAATCAGGTAATTAACACGGGACCCTCTCCTTAAGGACATACAGGTATTTCTTTCAAATACGTACTTTTATTTCCATCTTTTCTACGAATATCTTAGCTAACAAACAATTGTAACAAAAATTAATCCCTCCCGTTTCCTGATATTTAAGTAATCACTACATTAATCACCAGAGGGTGAAATTTTTTATCCCTTGAAATTATTGTATAAGTCTCAAATTTCTGATAATTGCCGTGCATTTCAGCTCATCATAAGAATCTTGCAGAGACTGTTTTGTAAGGGTTTGAACATTGTTAGTGACCAATTCAATCATTGGAGTTGCAGGCAATTTGGTCTGGTAAGTCTTTTGAATCATTGATTTTAGGAGTTTGATGGTATGCAATCTGGATTGCCCATGTTGTTGTTTTCCTGTAATCTACTGTTTCCGATTTAATTTTCGGTTCTGGGTAGAAGATTTTGGCTGTCTTTTTCGTTTCCTTTTATGTCTGTTTTGTACAGAAGGCTAATAAAAAACCCATTATTCAATTATTTTTGTTTTTAATTTTTTGTAAAATCTGTAACTATCACAGGCTGTGTTGCTTTTTCCGCTCTAGACTGTTGTTTCTTTTTGGGTATTGGAACTTGTTACATAGGTTGTTTTTGGTTTTGAAAATAAATGTAATTTTCAAATATTTGCAAATAGTGATTTAAAAAATGAATCTGGGTAGTCAAGATGAAGCTCAAGAAAGGAAAATTCGAAATTTGTTCTCGCTTTTTTACTTTGGTTTTCAAAATTGACGTTTGTTTAACAGAAATCTGGAAGCCAATGCAAAGCTCAAGGAAGTAAATATTGAAATCTGTTCTCTCTTTTCTTGGCATACTTTTCTAACTTTTTTCCAGTTATTTTTTGGAGGAGTTTTGTGATCGAGTTTTTTGACAATGGTTTTGAAAAACTAGTTATTTGATTTGGAAAATATATGGTAATGTGAAGAAGTTGGTTTTTAATTTTACTTACAATGGCTTTGAATGAGATAGCTATTTGATCTGGAAAATGTCCGTTCATATGCTTGTTTTAACTTTGTCATGGTTTTGAAGATTAAACAGCTAGTTATTTGATCTGGAAATTGTAATGTGAGAAATTTTCTTTAAGATTTTAGTAAACAACGGTTTTAAGGAACTGGATATCTGATCCGAAAAATGTAATGCTAATGCCAGGAATATTGTTTTTAATTTACCCAGAATTGTTTAAATATTTGATTATTTCATCTTGAAATTTATATTAATGTAAGGAAATTTGTTTTTTTGTTTTATTTGCAATTTAAATAACTGATTTTACTTACAATGGCTTTAAATGAGATAGCTTTTGGATCTGGAAAATGTCCGTTAATATGTTCGTTTCTACCTTGTCATGGTTTTAAAGTTCAAGCAGCTAGTTATTTGATCTGGAAATTTTATTGTAATGTGAGGAATCTTCTTTCAGATTTTAGTAAACAACGGTTTTAAGGAACTGTTTATTTGATCTGTAAAAAGTATGCTAATGCCAGGAATATTGTTTTTAATTTACTAGAATTCTTTAAATAACTGATTATTTCATCTGGAAATTTATAGTAATGTAAGGAAATTTGTTTTTTTGTTTTATTTGCAATTTGTTTTAAAGAAATAGTTATTTGATCTGGAAAATGTATGGTAATGTGAGTAGTTTTGTTTCTCATTTTACTTATGGTGGTAATAATAAACTTAACTAATCATTTAATGTGGGAAATATATGGCAGTGACCATAAATATATAATTTTTAATTTTTTAGGGCTGGTTTAAGAAAGTTCTTTGTCATTTCTCCTCCCTCTTTAATGCATCCAGATTACTTAGTTTAAAAATTATAAAGTTGAAATTGCAGATGCTATGAGTGCTTTCCTTACTTTTTGAAAATTTGAACAGGAAATTTGAGTAACAAGAATATCAATAGGAAATTTGAAGGAAGAAACAGTCAATATTTGTTAGGTTATTGCTGATTTTATTATCAGTTTTACTCTTAGAGTGTTCTGATTTTAGGTCTTTTAATTTGTAGAAAGCAGAATCTGAAAGGTGTTGTATGAGCAATATGAAATTCAAAGAAGGGCATAGGGTTGAGGTTTGTCGCTCGGATGGTGGTACTTTGCGGTCGTGGTACAGAGCCAGGATCATTTCGCACAATAGAGACTACTACAGAGTTCAGTATGACAACCTTTTAAATGACCATGGGAAACATGTCGTGGAAGATGTGTATGCTGACATAGTTAGACCAGAACCTCCTAGTATGACTGAAACAAGAAAATTGGCACCTGGGGATATGATAGAAGTATATGATAACCATTCATGGAGGGAGGGTAGAGTTATCAAAGCTTTACCCAGCAGATTATTTGTTGTCAAACTGATGGAACCACTACGGCAGAGATCTTTTCACCAGTCTGTTATCCGGCCCCAGCTGTTTTGGGAGAATGACAGTTGGCTTCATAATGTTGAGGTAGCAAATCATCTCTAACCTCTTAATTGTTGGGGTCTTTTTAAAGCATTTTTCTTTGGATATATAAAGTGCATAATGTATCTTTATTTCTTGTATTTATTGAGATATGTCGTTAGTTTTAAATGATGAAACACTATATGGAATACTTTATAAAAAGATTACACTACCATAAAAATTTGACTGGGAATTTTCAATATCAAAATTGGTTATTATATTTTCTATTCAAGTTTTATTCCTCCTGTTGATCTTTCTTTCTGTATGAAAAATTTCTATATTTTGTATTGATTTATAATATCATTATATCTTTACCCTGTTCAAACCCAGGCAGGTAGAGAGCTCCACAATTACTCTAGTCTAAAAGCTCATCCCCCCTTAAGGAATTAAAAAACAAAGTATTATATCTTTTCTTTGTTTGCAAAACAGTTATCCTAGTCTTTCTTTCTTGCGTCTAAGTGATCTTGTTAAAAGATCAAACACAATTTATTTACTGAAATAGTATAATGGCAAACCAATTATTAAGAAATTTAATATTTGAATGCTTATGTTTGTATCTAGTGATTGTAATGCATGAAGGGATTGAATAACTAATTATTAGATATTTTGGATTCCAAATGAAACTGGCCATTAACTTATGAATTGGTTTAGAGAAAGCAGGGAAATTCTTTATGGGAAGAATATTTAAGAGATTCTTTATGAGATTTAATACATAGAATGTATTCCAAGATTTCTATGGTGGTCTTTTATTCTGGGATATTCTGGGTTTTGGGAAGTAGCTGTAGAGCAAATGGCTAGCTTCCACCAAGGTTTGGGGATGGCTGGAGAATATTTGGTAAATCCCAGGGAGACGAGGAATGTTGCGGATGTACTAAAAATCTTTTACTAAAGATGTTTATTCTTGAATAGTAGACAAAACAGTATGCAAATCATTTTTTATTTGTGGTAGTAGACAAAATTGTCTCATTAATTCTTTTCCTTGGTATTTTCACCATGTTGAAAAATGTTGGGAGATGTGTAAAAAAAGGAGAGATTTTTTGTGTTTTGGCTTATAACTGGTCTGCCTTTGGGGAATTGCCTTTGTGCCGAGAGATGGATGGGGTAAGGTTTGTGGATGTCTCTCATCCTTGCTCCATAGGAAGCAGGATGAATAATCTCCAATCTGTGTGCATATATCTCAAAGGGCATCTTTCATCTTGAAGATCTTCCAACCACCAATTCCTTATATTGAACCAATAGTTTAATCATAAGCTGTTAATAATGTACTGATGTTGCGCATGGTATTTGAAGATGCTTTAGAAATAAATTGAGTTGCAGGTTTTGCTGTTGCCTGATGTCCTCTTTTGTATGTTTCATGCAGGGTGGTAGAGACCTTTTACCAAGAATGGAATTCCAAGTTCAAAAGGAATTGCATATTGGATGCCAGTTTCAAGAACAAAATGTGAAAAGGAATACTGCGTGCCAGGAACATGAACAAGATGTGGCTGGATACCATCCACACAAACTTATATCAAAGAATGCAAAGAGAAAACCAGGCAGTCATATGCAATCTGCATATGAAGGAGATTTGAAGACTGAAGCTGCTCCTCAGAAAAGGAGATTATTTCAAAAGTTTAGGCATCAAGGAGCAGTAGCAGAATCTTCCTTTCCTATGCTGGAGAAGGTATCTGCCTTTCCTTTCCCCAGAATACATGTGGGTGAGGAATGTGTACGCATGTCTTCAGTTGAAGACAGAATAAATCTATCTGTTGAGAAAGCTGAAAGCATTCAATGCTCTGTAGCTAGTAGTAGTAGTAGCAATGAGTTAAATTATGTGTTACATTCTGATAAAAAGTTTTCAAAACGACCTTTCATCAGTAGTCATTTTGATGATGCTCAGTCTTCCTGTGAATGTCCAAATGGGAGACCAAATCAACCTCTGACTGAGAAGGAAGTAGCTACTAAATTACATAAATTAGAACTTCGTGCATACTGTTCCACAATGAGAGCTTTTCATGCTTCTGGGTGTTTAACTTGGGAGCGAGAAGCCTTGTTGACAAATCTTCGACTTGAATTGCACATTTCTGATGATGAGCATTTTTCTGAGTTGACACGCTTGTGCTCAACAAAAGCTCTGTAAACTCACTTTTTCATTAAGATTCATTCAATTGTATGTAATTCAAGTTTTGGGATCACCTTATTAGTTCTGTATAGTTGATTCCCTGCCATCACTAAACTTTCCATGTTTCTCTTGCCTGTGCTTGCAGAAAAGGCTAATTCTGAATAGGAAAAAGTTGTCGTAAGCTTCCTGTTGTGAATATTTGAGAAAATAACAGGCATAGGTAGTCAATCAATGTACTTGTGGGCTCTTTGTAACATAGATTCTTACTTATGAATTAAATCCCAAGTCAAGTGTCTCAACTTATAGCTAAGTGTAATGCAACTTTTTGTAAATTGCCATAAGCAGCCAATCAATGAGCCTATGAAATATTTATACCACAGATTCTGATTTATTGATCAATTATCGGTCCTTAAAAACATCAACCATTGATAATGTTGCCTTTATATTATGTTGCCGTGTTTGCAATGTGATTAGCAATGAATATGTGTGTCTTTATAAATCTCTGCACACCTGCCAGAAGAAGGCCTGGAGAGAAGCGTTTATACCTATTTAGTCTATTGAATCTTCCTTAATTGTAAAGAACACAGAAAATATTTAGATGTTAAACATAACTACCATAAAGTATAGTGTTCCATGTTTATGATATGGGATGTAATATTCTTCTGTTAGCCTGCTCATGTTTTCTTGTATCATGCAAATTTTAGTTTCTGTTAGCCTGTTCATGTTTTCTTGTATTACCTATTGGACACAGCTGGTTTGTACACGTCATTGTGCTCATTGACTATAGATTTTGCTTCTCATTTTCATATTATATATTCATTAAGCTTTCTAGAGAATCTTGTCATGGCACATGTTGCTTTTATTAATAAAATGTCCTATTTGGTGGATTCTAATGGGAAACTTTGACTTTGACTAATTATCTTTTGCATATAATTTGAACATTAAGATAATCAATGTGCACTTTATTATTTTATTAAATTACGCATTTACCATAAGGAAAACAAGTCAACAACTGAGTAGAAGCATTACAAATTGATGAAAAAGGATAGATATGGAACTTAAAAAAACTCATTTATCCTTTGAATTTTTGAGAGATATCATTTACTTTCTTCTAGTTTTTTTAATATTTTCCCATTCACAAATGAAAGAAAAGTGACACGATCACCACTTTTTTCAACCTATTAAAAAGTAATATTGATGAGAGCTACCTATAAGTGAAATTGTATAGGGATTTTGTTTTCTGTATGAAAACTATGATTTGTTGAATCAGATGAATCTATTTCTTTTATGTATAATCAGTTATTATGGGGCACTTTTCCAACTATTTTAGTATGCGGAGAGCAATTACTTTTTCAAGTCAATTTCAGTGAAAATATAATTTGCATGCAATTAGATTAACAAATATTGTGAAGTGTATTGGGATGTTTATTACATAGATACTTAACAATTTCTCAGATGATGTGCAAATTGTCTAATATGGTATATATATTTTTCATTATTTATTTGTTATATCTCCATCAAATATTAGCAAATAGTGGTGGCTGTTATCATTAGCAGTCACTTCTAAAGAAACAGGTGTCGTTTGCTCTGGTCAGTTTATTTATACCAATCTTTAATGTGCAGGAATAGTAATTTCATTTCCTTCCTCTTGTACTACTTTTGACAAAAATATGGAACATGCTTGACCAGATGCAAAACATATCGAACATTTATTTGATTAAGGGTATTGTTTAGGTTGGTATATCTAACAGTGCTTCAGTGTGTCATCTTAACAGCATTGAATAAATCCAGCACTAGTTATTCACCATGCTTGTTTCAAGGCAATCAATCTTGGAACCTTGTTCAATAAGATTTTCATATACTTGTTGGAGTTCATGCTGCTAGTGTGTATATTTTTGGTAGTTTTCAATTAGAAAACCGCCTTCCAATGACTTTTATAGCACTTACACAATGTGACAATTGGGTTTATGTCCCATCTCATTTGGTTTTAGTGCATTACTGATTTAATTTCAAATACTTCATTTTGTTTGTAGGAGTTTTTTGGAGAACTTCTGTCTGAGCCCCCTTGATCCACATGGGTTATTCATTATCGATATAATTTTTTTCTTTCTTTTATTATATATTGGGTGGCTGTGCTTGTATTATAGTATATTGATGAAGTGCCTTATAGGAAAATTGAAAATCATCATTCATTTCAATGGTGTCTGCTGTGATTGTGCTGTATTTATAAGGACTGAGGAGTAGACAATGATCTTTGATATAGATTGGATGTTTGATGAATTTGATGAGAAGCTGAAATGGCTGCAACCCTGAAGAACAAATATTTTATTATTATATATAAAGATATAGTTCGTTGTTCAATGCAAACTGACATGTAGCTGGATAATGATAATAAATTGGTTAGAAATTTGCTTGGAACATTTCTGAGCACAATCTTAGTAGAAGCTTTGGATATTCATTTAGTTCTCTGGCATTGTGAATTGGATTGTTCCAAGTGGTTTCTAAGAATGGAATGAGTCAGCATGGGCATCACCTTGCTTAGAACTAGAATGTGAATTTCACATATGTCTTCATTGTAGATATTCATTGGAGTGCTTTCCTTTTTGCTGATTTGGTTTCTATTTCTAGAACTACATGATTTGGGGTATGCAGTTGTATTTGGAAGTTCTGCTCAAATAAGTACACATCTGTCATTTTTTGGACCATCTATATGATATCAGTCTTTTGCAATCTAAATGTCATTTAAGTATAATAAGAACCTTCTATGCATGTCAGAGTAAAATTTGAAAAAATAATCAGCTTGATAGTAAACGAATATCTCTTATTGTTCAGATACAAGCATTGTTTAGAATTTTTAAACACCTAGATTTTTGAATTACTGATTTGAAGTAGGAATCAGTATTGAATATGATACAGATTAGAATTTCAAACTCCTTTTTCTCCCAGATTGCACGCACAATATGCAACTCTAGTCACAGAACCAAAACAAATTCCAAATTTGCTTGCAGTCACAGAGTTTAAAATTTCTAGTGTCATATTCATTCCTGTCAAATTTAGCTCTAATTTAGATGTTTAGGCACCCAGGGTCAGTGGCTGAGCTATCTTTTCCAAAGCCTGTGAGCAAGGAATATGCATGCATGCCTTCATTTGAAGATAGAATAAATTGGTCAGGTCAGAAAGCTAAAATCACGTTATACTATGTAGCAGTGAATTAAATTGTTTTAAAAAGCATTCAAAATGATTATTCATTAATAGTTTCTTCGTTTATGCTCAGCCTTCCTGTGGCTGTCCAAATTGGATGCGAAATGAACCTTTAACTTCAAGAAAATGGCAACTCAACTACACAAAATAGAATTTTGTGCAGAGCATTCTACAATGAGAGTTTTTAATGCTATTGAGTGTTTTAACTTGGGAGCAAGAAGCCTTGTCAACAAATCTCTTGTCTTGGGCTGTGCACATTTCGGATGATTTTCATGCTTATGATGTAGGATGTAATATACTTCCGTTAGTGTCTGCATATCACTTTGTTCATTGTCTTGAAAAGTCTGAACCCCTACATTTGATATTAACATCAGGATGCCTCTACCCTTCATCATAGATTATAATCTAGATTCTAGACAACTTACTGGTAGATGAGATTTCATAAATGTGTTTATTCATATTTTGTTGGTAACTTATTTCCTCTTTCATATGGATTTAGGCTTTTCATTGTGGCCATCTCGATATAGTTGATATACTTTCTTCTAACAAGAGATGGAATACCCAAAGCCTCTAAAGTTATCAATTTAAGTGAAGCCATTTTTGGCAGGTAAGTGTTCTTTTCTCTTACTTCACATCTTGTAATGTAATTCATTTTGGCATTGTATTCTAGCAAGGTTTTTAAATAAGCGAGGTTTGTGAACTGTGAAATAATATTTATTTTAATAATGAAGTGCAATCTTATTGTTTAATTTTTAGACACATATGTAGAGACATATTGGTATGATATCATTATGTTTTCTGTGTATCTAGTTCTATTATGTTTCTGT
The DNA here is from genome assembly GCA_007115665.2 of Sequoiadendron giganteum. NCBI lineage: Eukaryota > Viridiplantae > Streptophyta > Pinopsida > Cupressales > Cupressaceae > Sequoiadendron > Sequoiadendron giganteum. The sequence continues at coordinate 349,669,831 of CM021100.1, forward strand.
TATCTATTCAAAGAATTTCAAACTACATAACTTCGTAATTATTATCATACTAAATTTATAACAGAAACATAATGGACTTAAATACAAAACATATTGCAACGTTTGGTGCTTGTGCATGCAAAATACTAATATCTAAATAGAAATAACCAAGCTCCTGACTGACTGCAGTTTTCTGCTGGGAAAGTAGAACTGATCTGCTGCTGATTAAAAGAAGTGGCAGAGATGGTCATCGCTAGCTGGATACAGCTTCTCTAACATGTGGGGGGTTTGCAGCTCTTGCTGCTGCTGCTGTCTTCATGGGTTCAATTGTGAATGCTCTAGAAGGGACCGAGCAGTCCCAACTTGCCCTTTACTATATTCTGTTTTAAGCTGGTGGGTGGCCTTCCAAGGTTTCAGAATTTGTGGGGTAACTCTTACTGAGCCTTGTTCTGAAAGAAGTGATAGCTGTGGCCAACATTAGCTGGAAGCAACTTGTTTACCATGTGGAAGGTGTGCTGCTCTTGCTGCTACTGTGTTGGTGAGTCCATTGTGAATGCTCTAGCAGAGACTCAGCAGTGCCAACCTGTTTTTTACTGGATTCTGTTTTTAGCTTGTAGCCTTCTAAGGTTTCAGAATTGGTGGGGATGTCTCCTCCCAAACCTCTTTTGTAGGTGTGACATTATCATTATATCCTCCACTTGTTGAGGCATGTAATGCCCACTTTTAGTTAAATCAGCCTGTGTGGGCCCAATCCTTATTTTCCCCAATAAGGATATATAGAGCAAATAAATATAATAACAGGGGCCATGAGCTGTGACGTCAGGTACAACTGTCAATAAATTACAAAATCCCGGCATTAGGGGGTGCCGGTTTCCATAAAGGAATGGTCATTTATGAGATGTTATAACTTATAAGTTGACTTTCAAGACAACATGAGAGCTATTTGAGGAGGATCTTGCCAAAATTAATAAATATTATTTAATGGGTTATGGGGCATTGAGTTTTGGGTACCCAAGTGGGCTCTCTTGCTGTTATATAGTGAAGTGTTGGTTGCTTTTGAAGATACTGCCAATTTCCATACAACTTCTGCTACAGCTTGAGCCATGCCTCAACTAGTTCAAGGATGAAAATCCTTGGATTTGGGAGATGGAAGGATGGGAACCCTCTGATTTTATGAAGGCAATCTCATCCAGAGGTTGTAATAGCGGCTGAAGGTTATGTTTTGTCGTTCTAGCAAGTATTTGTATGCTATTAATTTGAAATATTTCAGTATATTTGAATAATGATATTCAATTCCAGCCTGTTTATGAGTACTTTTACTGTTTATGCAATCTATTGCAAAAAATTTAGCTAAAAATCATCACACCAACTAAAATCATCCCTTCGTGATCACAAGGTATTTGATGTTATTTAGGTTGTGGAATTGGTAGAGATTGACATGGTTTTACTTTTAGGAGTAAAATGGTTGCATTCCCTTGGAGAATTTTTACAGAATAATCAAACCATGAAATTAAAGTTCAAATTAGAAGGAAAAAATATGCTGCTTAGAGGCATTTCTGATGGATCACCACGAATGGTCACAACTAAGAGGACAGAGAGGACTTTCCATGCAAGGGACAAGTTGCATGGGCAGCCAGCTGCTTGGTGACAAAGGGCATGCCTATAATTCATCCTTGGGTAAGCATCATACTTGCCATGTTGATACTCGTAATATTTTGGATAAGAAAAAATGTGGTTTTTAGTGAATTACCTCCAAGACTACTGTGGGATAGGGGATTGCAACACAGCACAGAGTTGGAACAAAATTCTAAGCCTATCATGACCACCCCTTACTGCCATCTGTGCATGTACAAAGAAGAAAGAGAAAAGGCTATAAGAGAATTGTTGGAGATGGGTCACATCTGGTCAAGTTCCTGTCCTTTTGCATCATTTGTGGTGCTTGTAAAGAAAAAAGATAGTACAATGAAGATGTGCATAGACTACAAATCATCAGTTGTTACTATTCTGGGATGAATTGGATGAACCAATGATGTTATCATCAATTACTGTAGGAGTACCAATGCATAGTCTGAGAATGCTTATTGGGGAAATTCCAAGGCTAAGGGGGGCACATTGGAGAGCCCTAGGAGGCAGCTGATTCTGCTGAGAGTCTCCTACACAGAATGTTGAAGAACAGCTGGTGGTGGGGAAGAAATTGGTAATGCTAGTATGCCTCAGATATCTGTGGCATGGAAGAGGTGTGTGAGAAGGCCCTGGTGTTGAGAAGAGAGAACCACAACCATTCAAATGAGAGCTGGGGTACTGGGGAGCCTTAGCCGCAGTAGACTGCAAGGATGAGCAATGCCTCAGCAACCTGTCTCCAAGGGAAAAGTTAACTGTAGCCTGAAAAAATCCATTCTTCAAATGGGTAACATATACACCTTTTTTCAGAGTTTCTCTCTTTCCCAATGCAATTAGTTTCTAAAAATTTCATATTGATTGCCTTGGTGTAATGGAGTAAATATTACTATTGGTAGATAAGACAAATACCTTAGTAAGTAGTCAGTGCAATCTTCGACATGGTCTGACAAGAAATAATCACCTATCATTCCCGGTCATTTGTTTCAATGATGACACATTGATAATGGTGACTTGCATTGTAATAAGCACTTGCATGCCAATTTCACACAATTTTTCAAACCACAGGTTCACCAGCTCATAGGCCTATAGTTGCTTTAGCAGATAACAATCTTGCAACCATGTTTCTGGGTTCTTCCCTGGAGATCACCATACTGCTAACAGTACCTGGTTCAGGTACATCCATGATTCACCAAATATTCTGGATTGTGTCCGGGTACATCCCAGGTGAATCACCATCAAAAAGTAGTCATAACAAAAAAGTTAAACAAACACACAATAAAAACAAACACCTAACTAAATCTAACTGAACAACCACCTAAATAATATCTAACCTGCCACCTCTCCATCCTTGCCTCGCAAAATCCTCTACCAAACCTAACTCAGTGATGTAAAAGTTAAAACTTAACACACTAACAGAAAGAAAGTATATCACAGTTCTTGAGTTTGATTATGACCACTGACGATTTTCCTAAAAATTTAATATAAACCTATGTCATATATCATATCTCATGACTCCTTTGATACTTCGAATTATCAATTTATTCATAATGTTTTGTTATTTGTTTTATTTATTCTAGTAACATTGAGATTATGTAAATTTTGCCTGCCTTTAATATTTATACCTCACATTTGCAGATTTTTTCCCTTCTACGTCAGACATTGGCACCAATCAATGAAGATATCTTAGATATGTGATGATCATTGAGTGGCAACTGTAGATGCAGAACATTGTGACAATAGGGAACATGCATGGCAACAAAATCATATGATCACTTAGCAGCAATGGTAGGGCATGGTTGCATGTTGGCAATGGTGTGCATTTAGCTGGGTCCCAAGCTTGCTGCTTTCATTCATACGACATATTTCAATGCTTGTTGGGATGGCAACAGTGTTCTTTGATTAGTGGTCATTGAATGGAATTGATGCTCTGCCATTGCAGTAAAATTCATCAAGAACTTGAAGCTAATTTACTCACCATTTTTTCTGTCAGTTGATATCAACCAACTTTCCTGCAAATTATTATCTTCATATAATTGGTAACTTATTTATTTTGATGAACATTAGAGCAATCTCTTTTTCAAAGATTCTACTTTGTGAACTTAGAAGCATTTGTCGAAAGTACCATCCTTAATTTCTAGCAGCACTTAGTCCTTCTCAAATTGTTTTACTTGACTTGGTTGACTCTATTGTGTTTTCAATCTTAAACCTTTCTTGCCCATATTTTGTGTGTCCTGTAAAAACACTGTAGCACGTTGTAAGCTCATTTCCTTAAAATGTTTATCATGTCAACGCTTTTGCCTATTTTGTTCTACTTCAACTGATCATTTTCCAGTTATCCCTCTTTTATCTTAAACATTAGGCTCTGTCAATCTATCTTGCAAATTTTTGGGATCACTAATTCAATTTTTAATCCAAACTTAGAACAAGAAATTTCAAATCCAGCATAGTTTCCTGCCTGTACATTAGTTGAAAATTGAAACAGAGTAAAATCATTTATCATTTTAAAGGTTGTTCAATAGACCCAGAAAAGTTGCAGTTAATTTTTCAGCCCAATTTTGTCTTTCAATACATGTTTCCTGAATAATAATAGTAGTTGTTTTTAACTTTTTATTGAATATACCAGCTTGCTCATTGGCCTTAAGTGTAGTTGGTGACTTTTAGCTTAAATTCTTAAGTTTTCCAACATTACATTTTATTGAGGAAGTCTTCCTCTATCAGTAGTGAAAATTTTAATCTAGTGGACATCCATATCTGCTCAAAATATATTCATATATCAAGCTGCCTATGCTTCTGGCAGCACTGTTAGGGAAATGTTTTGATATTGCCAAGGTAATATACATTGTTAGTAAAGAATATCTGAATTCTTTGAGGAATGTTTGGAATGTTCAACAGATCCAAAGCCTACCCTTCAAACCAATCTTTTACCAGTCCTCTGCAGAAGTTGGTTTGTTAAATCCTCATCTATGAAGTTCGGTTATAAAATTATCCAGTTTGGTGGCTGATTCTATACAGAGAATCAAGTAAATGGGAGTTTATGTACTTTGGCTGGACTTCATTGATAGCAGGTCTTATGTTTCCATAATTTTTGAAGGACTTGCGGGTAACCTGAAAGAGGAAAGCTAAGTATCAGAAAAACAGTCATAAGAAGAGTCTTCTGTTCGGTGTTGTGATTCTGTTAAAACACCAGAGCGAGAGCACAATTTGTGAAGAAACAAAATGAGCCCGATATTGTTATTTGCATAGAAAATTTATCAATTTTTAATCTCGAGGTGGTTTTGTTCCACCATAAACTCAGGATGCAGTATGAGTGTCATGGGCCTGCTTTACACATGGAAACATGGCAAGCGCTGCCTTTTTTCTTGTGCCTAACACACCTCTAGAATCTATATCTAAACAGTAGCACAGCAAAACTGAGTTATTTCAAAATTCTACAATAAGAGATATTTAGTTATTTAATATAATGGCACAATGTACAAGCCCATACACAAAACAGTACTTGGGATCCCATTCATGTATTCCAGCAAACCTTGTAACCGTCGTTTGCCGAAATATAGATCAAGATCTGTGCAAGAAAACATCTAGAGATCAATTAAACGAAGTGGCATAATAGAGAAGCATTAACACAAATCCCACTTAAAATACATATCATACTTTTAATAGGCTATACTTTGTTATGAATTCTTGGAACACTGAGGCCACCACATGAAATGCAATTTGTTAAATAAATATGAAAATCATTAAAGTGCAGGAAACATCTGAAGCAGTTCAGAATGCATTAATGTGAAATTATCACAAAAGTCTTGTCTTGTATTACTATTCAAATACCTTACACCTTCAAAACAAATAGAAATGTATCCTCGTACATTTTAGAACCTCAGTATCAAGTCAAGTAAATGTTCCATCTCGCTTATGCCTACACTCACCCTTAGGAGAAAATAGGAAATAGAATAACCGTGTGAGGATACAGTGAACAACTTAGAAAATTAAGCATCATCCACTCCATCCTGAAATTAGTTGCACCAACTTATCACGTCTTTCAAAATAGCCTTTGGTTCTATGTAGAAACTATAGCTCCTGCAGTCATATTTTACTGCACTTTTGTGTCTTTGTGGGCTTATGAATTGTTGTCATTAAAGGAAGCACCTTTACAATCTGAACCCTTGCTTTTGAGTCATACATATACTTTCTGGTTCAGTAATTATTATGTAGTGTCATCTCCATTAAGGTATTTGAAACATATTTCTCAAGTGTTCTTAAAATATTCAGAGAAGGGAATAATAATCTCTAACATGTTGTATGGAAAATGGCAGGCAACTTTTGGAAAGCAGGTTAAACAAATTAAATCTGCCCGGGAAAATCATTTATCTGAAAATGTCTGTCAATTGACTAATTTTTCAGTGAGATGGCTCCCAGTGACTATTGCACACAAAAGATACAGAATATGCACGTGAGACAAAGGTCACAAACACTTCTGAAGAGCTTTGATTTCATATATTGGAGCTGAATCCAGGTTGTATTACTAAAAAGAGGACAAAGCTGCATTTGTATGGTGCATGGAGTGATGGAGAAAGAAGTAGCAACTGTACATGTAAAGCATTAAGGTTGGAAAACTGCACAATATGTGCTTTTGATTCTTTATTAAATTATTTGCATCACTGAGTATCAATGCTATTATCACCTCTATTTCCTTAAATTACTTAGAATTTAGGATCTTTTTTCTATATGTATGTATGCCTAGAAAGAGCCGTTTATTTCATAATCTTAACAGTATATCTCATCCTGGAAGGGTTATATGGAAATAATAAATATGTTTAGTAGCATTATAATTATGTGTTAGTTACACATTTAGTGTGTTCTTCTAACAGTTTGGAATCAGGTCTGCAAACAAATGAATTTTACCTTAGGAAGAGCAGTTCTCTACAGGATATGTCTCAAAAAACTCGTTTAAGGGTCTTTGATTTGTTATTTACTCTTTTTGAACGTTCAATCGTAAATATTCATTGAAAAGGTATATTGTTAATATATGGTTCTAATATTCATCTTGGTGTGTTTCAGGCAAAGCTTCTGGCTATAGAAAAGAACACATTGCAACAAAAGTAGCTAAGAGTGCTTTGGGGAGAAGGGCTTCTGTACATAAGCCCCTCTTTAACATATCAAGGAAACGTATCCTTGATTTTGTAAGTTCTAAAAAAGTTAATTAATAAAAAGGTAGCAAGGAGCTTCGGAAAGTAAGCAAACAAGAAGATGCGCCTAGAAGGAATTGTTCTCCATCATGTCATAAATTAATATGCATTTATGAATGTTGTGGTAGGGTTGCTATCGAGTTTGGTATCTTCTCAGCTTACTCTGCATATCTCCTCGGATTGGTATTTTTCAGGAACGTCACACTTCTTTGGCCTTTTTACTCCAGGGTCCCACAGACTATTTTGATCTGGTGGACGATATCACTATTTTGGTCTGGTGGATGTTACTAAAAACTCTATCTGGCTATCATTATGCCCCATGTATGATCCACAATAAAAGCTTAGATTCAATTCCCTGAGAATTATTGGGTTTGCTCCTAAAACATTATCATTTAGTGAGTGTAGAAGAGCAGACTAAAAATATTCGAAGTATTGGGCAGTTGTGTCTAGTGAACAAAAGGTTTGCTCTTGGACTTCTGGGTTGGTTCCATGTGACTTGATTTTTGGTGATTTTTGGGCGCTGCCCATGTGACTTGTGGGTGTGCCTTTCTACCACCTACCTTTTTTTTGTGAATATGTACTCTTATCTTTAATTTAATATAGATAGCTGTTTATTCATTAAAAAAAGAGAGTTTTGGACAGTCGTGTCTAGTGAATAAAAGGGTTGTTTAACCTTCATTGACTAATGAAGGATATTAGTATCTTTTGTAGCTTGTGTATGATTGCTAGGAGTTGGATTTTAAGTAGATGAAAATACCAAAATGATGTGAGAAATAGCTTTCTTAAATTGATAGCTCAATTAATATTACAAGCTTTTTAAATTACAAGAATCACAATAATTTATATGGCTTCATTTGATTTTATTAATATTTGTCTTTTAACATATTCATATAAGGAGATCTAGCATTTTGACAACTTCTTGTCTATTTAGAAGGCACAATGGTAGGGCAAGCAATTATAACTCTTTGGCCATGTCTACAGAGGTATTATCTTATGGTGAAATATTTGCCATCCACTTTTTCAATAGCTCAAGTATCCAATCTACATTAAGGGGTGTTTCCATTTGATATTTGAAGTAGCATTGTTTTATTATTTAATTTTGAAATTCTACATTAATTTTTAATTTATTACTTTCAAATTTGTGTAAGATTAGAAAGTGTTACATTTTAAGTAGAGGAAAATGTCAATATTACACATACAATAGTTTCCTTATATTAATAACTCTTACTAAGATCCCAATTAAATTAAATGGTTTCATTTGATAATTAAAATATGTTATTCAATTTTTCAAATGTAGTTTTCTTCATTTTAATAATAATGCTCTAAATTTTAAAATAGGCTTTAAACATAAGGTTGGGTGATATCAAAAAATATTTAAGATATTAATTGAGTATTAAAGTTTTGGAAGTTAATACATTGTAATATGTTTAATATAAGTGATTTTATGTGTAGATTTTCATTTGATATTTGAAAAAAAATGTTTTTTGATTATTTAGTTGCATTTTTTTTCATTATATGTTATTATGTAATAAATATTAAATTAGGCTTCAAATCTTAGGTTTAATAATATAAACAAATAAGATAATACTTTCATTTTAATGCTAAGATTTGTAAGTTATTATATTATACTTTAATGTTAACTTAACTAAATTTGTTCATTGGTTCGGAAAAGAATGGATATGAGTATATTTGTTAGTTGGTATGTAATTGTAAAATGCTCAAATTTTAATTAGGTTAAAATGTTAAAAATATTTTAAAATGTTCAATGGGTCTGGTGAAGTTGAAAGGTTCGGAATGAGTCCACTAGGGATCAAGTCTTGTTGAGTGCAAAGCCTCGATGCCTAAAAGGGATGAGGTCGGGATTGTGCCCCGGGCGGATTTTGGCGGAATGGATACCCCTCAGACCTTGGCTACTAAGCTAAAGGGGACCCCCTCGAGGGTATCTCCAACAAAAAAAATAAAAAAAATATGTGAGATGATAATTTTGTTAAGTTGATAACTCAAATAATCTTGAAAAGCTTCATCCTCCCTACTTTGCCCAAACCACCGACCTACTCCCCTATCCAACCCAACTAGAGCATTTTCACCTTTATCCCACCTATTGCCAGGTTGTTAGACATAAGCGAAAGACCCCCCTTGCCCCCACACTCTCTCCCTTCCTCCAGATTTCAGCATGCCCACATAACCACTTACCTACCTTCTCTCCAAACTTACCCACCAACCAATACCCTTGATCACAAAAACTTAACATTTTAATTTATCTTTTACAAAACAACACCAAATGAAATATGTAAAGTAGACTTCTCTTCGAATTAAATGTGGATGCTCCCCTATAACCATAAACTAACCCTAGAAGCTAGAGTGTTAACAAAATTTATAAGAAAAAATATAATACATCAGATTTTTTTGCAAAGTGAAATAAACTAGTTAAACTTATCTTTTTGGACTCAAGTATAAGCACAAGATTGAGATTAATTTTTCTCTCATACACCAGATTTTTTATTTAAGGCTTTGAACTACATAATCAATAACTATTTTGAAGAAATCACTTCTATTGGCTAAAAAGCCATTAAGTTTGTGTATACAAAAGTTTTAAGAAGTAGGGGAGAGGGGCCAGTAGTCATGCGGACTAACTTTGTCAGCATGTAGCGATTGATTGGAATATCGTAGGACCTTCGTTTTTTTTTTGAAATGTAGACTAGCCTCTTATCTATCTATAACTAGGGTTTGGAGGTGTGACTCATCATGCAACTTGCCACATCAACGCATCTACTGAAAAGTGTCCAAAATTTGACTTTTGAAAGATTTGACCAAAAATTAATCATGCTACCCCTAATAGTCAAACACAAAATATCATTTGTTGCTTGTAAAATATCATATTTTTATTTAAAATAAAACTTATATGCAACTTAAATGGACCAAATACCTATTGGTAACCATAAATCTTTGTTTTCTCTACCTTATATATTTAACACAAATGGACCAATAGTTGAACACATAAAAACTATTTGTTGTTATAAAAACAACACATAATTATTTAAATTACAACTTATATCAAACAAAAATGGACCAATAGTTGAACATTAAAACTTTTTGAAAATCCTTCACATTTATTGAAAAAGTACATGGTTTTTATTTTTTATTTTTATTGAAAAAAAATTCTATTAATAGTAAAAAGAATAATGTACAAAAGACTTTTTCAAGATAAGAATCATGAAAGGAGCCGCAAAAGAATCTACATCAACAAGAAACAACACTAAAAGAGACAAACCAGTTGAAGCTAACAGCTTACAAAATAATCACCTTTTATATTTGTGATAGGACAAACTATTAATATTAAATATTCCAATGCTTGTACATTGCTACCCCAATAGTTGTACACATAAGAACAATATTTGTTCATATGATAACAATACTTGTTTAAATGAGTGTCTTATTTTATCAAATAAACATTTAATTTTATAAATGGCACACTTATAGTGGATAATTTAGATATTTTATTTGAGACAAAAAAATATTTATTTCACTTGTTTATGAATGTATTTATGATTTTTTTACTTGAACAACTATTGGTCTCGTAATGTCACATATTTAGTAATATTTTGATTAATATGTGAAATGATTATATACAAGATATAATCATTAATTCATTTTAATATTGATATGAATAATCACAATTGACTACACGACTATTGAACCCCGCACGACTACTGGCCCCTCTCCCCTAAACTAAAAAATGTGATCTCAAAACAGTTCACGCCCCTTGTCTATGCTTCCACATTTTGGACACGTCTACCAGATCAGTTGCAAAAGCAACATCTGACAAAATTGCTCTGTTCCAAAGCTCCCATTTTGGCACAGACAGGGAGGATGCTGGCAAAGGTTGGGGAGTCTGGCGTTACACCTGCCAATTGCATTTGCTTGAAAGTTTCTGAAGCCTTTTCAACAAATCCCTTGCGTACACCCTGCAATCATGGCATTCCATGAGACCACATTTGTTTTAGGCATTCGGTCAAACAGTTCACGTGCCTTGTTTATGCTTCCACATTTTTCATATATGTCTACCAGGGCAGTTGCATCTACAACATCAGACAAAATTCCTCTTTCTTTTATCCTGCGATGGATGTCCATAACCCGTTCGAAAGCTCCCATTTTGGCACAGGCAGGGAGACTGCTGGCAAAGATTGCGGAGTCTGGCTTTACACCTGCCGATTACCTTTCAACAAACGCATTTTGTGCATATCCTGCAATCATAGCATTCCACGAGACCACATTTCTTTGAGGCATTCTGTCAAACAGTTCACGTGCCTGTCTATGCTTCCACATTTTGCATGCATGTCTACCTACGCATTTCCAATTGTAATATCTGAGTAATCCCTAGTCCGTTATGCTTTGATGGACATCCATACTCTGTTCCAAAGCTCTCATTTTCGCACAGCCGCGAGAGCGCTGATAAATGAAAACCAATGGGTTGGAAACCTGTTTTAAATATTTCTAATTCTGTTTTAGTATCTAAGTATCAATTGTTAAGTATTTTATATTTTATTGAAAAGAGTAATTTGAGTTTTAAGCTTTTTTCTTAAATATATCATATATAAAAAGATCTACGCTTAATTCATTGTTGATATTTTATCATTTATTTTTATAATGGAATATTTTGATTTGAAATTCATAATTTTAATTTATTATGAATAAAATATAAATTTTAAAAGGTTAATGATCACATCTTTGAATTTTGGTAATGCTATTTTATAACAATATATTTCTATTTGATATCTCTAGTCTTAAACTATTTTGAGTAAAATATAAGTTTTAAAAGGTTAAGCATCCACGAATCGTTAATCTTTCTAATCTAACGAATTATGGAGAGTGTGGCTAATAATTGTACATTGGTCCATAGAAATTCATGCACCATCTAATCTCACTGATGAATAATGATGAAGTATGTGACATCTCCTTTTGGCTCTAGTATGCATTGTTCACATTTCCAATTGAATGGTCTCCGAGATCTTTTAAGGGAAAAATAATATGGTTAGTAGAGAGTGTGGCTAATAATTCTACATTGGCCCATAGAAATCCACACACCATCTAATCTCATTGATGTAATGATGAAGTATGTGACATCTCCTTTTGGCTCTAGTATACATTGTTTACATTTCTAATTGAATGGTTTGCGAGAGCTTTTAAGGGGAAATTAATATGGTTAGTAGAAACCTTTGCTATTGGTTGGACCATTATGTGGTGGGCTCCTTCAATGTTTTATTTGGACCATATAGTGCACACATCAACATGTCCTTTCCATATTGTAAAGGATGCAAGGAGGTATAAGTGATGTGTTGTTAAGAATTCTATGAACTATTATATTTTTAATTCAGTAGTCATGGTGGTCTATTTTGGAAGTTGTATTTAGGTATCATAACCACTCATCATTTTCAATCAATGGTTGATGCTTGCCCAAATTAGAATGAGAAAGATTTGCTAAGGTTGGAGTGACAATAAATAAACAAGATAGGCAATAAGAATGTTCCATGCTTTATTTAGTTATTGGAAATGATGAGGTGATAATTCAATATAGTTACAGTTAGAAAGGGATTTTGAATTTGAATTTGAATTTGTATGTCTTAATATTGAAGATACAATTATGTGTGTATGTCTCACTCATTATAGCTTTAATGGTGTCAATTTTATATATTGAGTGTTGGAGTCAAAGTACTTAATGTACTTTCAATTAACACTCATGTTTGATAATTTAAATAGGTTCAATATTTGAGCCATTAATGGCAATTATGGTTACGATTTCTTACAAGGGTAAAGATTTATTTGTGTATATATTTAAAATCGTGATAAATGAATTAACATGGTAGATTATGGGTGTCCATTATTCTATCTCTAAGTATATATATTATAATAAGCTCATATGAGTGAGGGGGCTAGCATTTTCTTAGAAAATCTCTACCTTTTGGAGATATGATTGTCTTGATTTGAGCTTGAAAGCATATATATTATTGTAGCCTTTGATAAGAAAGTACAAATATTTAATTTGCTCTTAACTCTTATGTCATAGGTCATTGTGGTAAGTTTGATCATGGAAATTTGCTACAGTTTCAATTTCTTTTTGTGGTTTTTTTAGGAAATTGTCTCTCTACTTTACCATTTACACTTGAGTGGCCTTGGTTCATGTGTCTAGAAGATTACTAACATTTTTAAATGGATAATTGTACAAATAGTTATTTTCCCATTCCAATCAAGTATTAAATCTTGTGCTCTCAATCTTATGCAAATACAAGCATCCTCTATTTTGGTTCATAGCCTTTTATTAAATCTTCTATTTTATTTTCTCCTTCCCTTGTTACCCTAATAAAATATAGGTTAGTGCAAAGATAGGAGAAGGAAATAAAATTTCAATCTTAGAGGTCACCCTACACTTCAAATTTGTTCACTTACATGACTTCTCATTGTTACTAATCTTTATGTATCATATGTATTGAGGACATCCAGTATACTAATAAGTTCTTACATTATATAAGTATCAATAATTTTTGGCATACTTGGTGGGACCAAACCAAAGATTTAGCCTTTTGATTTTTTCTACAAAGAAACATTTTTATTTTATATTATGTCATTTTGGTGGAAAAACCTAAAGAATTTTTCTCTAAGGAGAAAAAAACATCCACCCAATGACTTGGTTGGTTGTAAAATCCATTTCTCTATTTTAGTGGATCATGCAAGGCCTAAATATTTATGCCTCAAATTGTGATACCAAATCCTAATAATAAACTCTTTGTTGCTTGGGATTCTAGTGGATCTTTGCAACTACAACGATGATATATTATTTCAAATTTAGTTTTGAGATCATTGCCTAATTTTTGTGGAGATGGTTTTGTGTCTCCTACTAATCGCATACAAGATGTGTCATATTTTAATATAATGCATGCTATTACCCTTAATGTTTCTCATATCATTAGTTTTATGGAAACTCTTTAGAGTGAATCATAGGTTTGGTAGCTTCCTCTATTATAAAATAGGGTCAATTGGGAACCTTGTTGCATGAATAGTTTAAAGAGAGTGCAAATAATTTCTCATTGACCTAGGATCTCACCATAGTAAAGAGAGATTTCATGGAACCTCTAGATAATTCTAACTTCACATGCAAAATGATATGGGACAAGATATCCATTAATGTCCATCCTCCTCCAAATATTACATTTATTTATTATTTAAGGGATTTTGATTTTGAAATTTCTCTGATGATTCAATTGTTTGGTCGTGAAACCCTTATTGAAGCCTTTAGTTAGTTCTCCAAGCTAAGAAAAATATTATACAACCTTAAAAATAACTCCCATACATAGTCTCCTCACACCCCCAAGCTTGTGTACCCCCTCAAGTCCTTTTGTATGGATAAATATAAAATTTAAACCCACCCAACTCCCCTCCTACTCAATCATCTGGTCCAAACAACATAGCCAACATTAAGAATCATTTTTAAAAAATTCTCTAATGAATTCATAGACTTCAAAATTTATCTCGCAATCTAAAATTCTCTTGGCAGCTTATCATTCCAAATCTATATAAGCCCAATCATGGAAATCATAATTATTCTCAATTTATCTTAATAGAACATGTTAATAAAGAGGGGAAACTATTTATCTACGCTCATAGATGGATGTGTTCAAGTAGGTCACAACTTGTAGTAGGCCTACCTTCTTGTGAATAAGTTTATTGCAACAATATGATCATTTATTTTTTGAATGTATTTGTAATAGTTTAGAGAGGTATAGTGGTACAACCATTGTATAGTGGTGTTCCTTTGGTCTTCAAGGTCAAATTTAATATTCTTAGTAGAGATAGTTATGTAGATATTAGGGGTTGTGAATCTTCATGTCTTACTTTCATATCAAGTAGCATGCGTGTGTTTTCAATTTGGGCTTGATGGATTTATATTTCTTCATTTTTACTTGAACCTATAGCTAGTGGATTAAAGATTTATTTTGGGTTCTTTCATCTTTAGTGGATTGACTTGATCTCATACAGGTCACTAAAAACTATACTGATTTATCACTACACCCTCAATTTTTTTTAAATTTCACATTGTAATGAAGTACTTTGTATTGAAAACTATATTTTTAAACTATGACACATCAAATGTAACTTTTTAAAAGTTAAGTGTTTATGAATCATCAATCTTCAACAAATCACAAATATTTTTAGTTAATGCATCTATCTTACAACATGCATATTTATGCACTATATTGACACTTATTGTGGTATTACCTAATTTTTCTTGTCCATGTTACCTATTAATCTCTTCATGTTTATAATCAATATATGAAATGTAAATAAATGCTCTAGGATTTGCACTATAAATTCCACCCTTAATTTTTGTGCTCTCATACTACAAAATATTCATATTTCCACATTACTATTCTTCTTGTTATCTAGTATTATCTTCATGTCTTTCTTACTTGTTAGTGTCTTCCTTGGGACCTCAATGGTATATATGGTAACACACAACCTCTTGTGTACGCTTTTAAAATTTATTGTGAGAGGAAACTATGAGAGAGCGAAGAGGAAGTTGCAATAATGTACAATAAGGTTGTATCCCTTTGTTTCATAGGATGAAATAAGAAGAAGGATTGGATATTTCTTTGTGTATGTAGCCCATATTAGGTGAACCACATATATCTATGTCTCTATGTTTGTGATTTATTTTTATTGTTTAATTGCTTAATAATCATATTCCTAACAAATGGTATCATAGTATATG
Source organism: Sequoiadendron giganteum (assembly GCA_007115665.2). NCBI lineage: Eukaryota > Viridiplantae > Streptophyta > Pinopsida > Cupressales > Cupressaceae > Sequoiadendron > Sequoiadendron giganteum. The sequence continues at coordinate 349,685,377 of CM021100.1, forward strand.
GTTCATTTGGTTGATAAACTCATAGGAAACCTGAGGGTTTCCTAGTTTGAGTGGGAGTAATGATAGAAGAAGGCAAGTTTGGGGTCAAGAAGTTTAACAACCAAAACTACCAATTATGAAATATGCAAATGGAGGAATACCTATATCAGAAGGATATTTTCTTACCATTGGGTGGAAAAGAAAAGAAGTTGGTGAATATGGAAGATGATGAATGAGAGATCCTTTATATAAATGTAGTTGCACTATGAACAATATTGTTGTGCTTAGTGATAAGTAACAAGCCTCATGCCCAATGTTTGAAGCTCGACACCGGTGCCAAAGCAATGTATGAAGTGTGAGGTATGAAGGATGCTCGAGGTCTGATGTTTGATAGGGTGCTAATGTTTTGGCCTATGGACCATTTAATGATGCAAAGATATGGTGTCTGCAAAAGAAGGTTTTTCATAATTATAACAAATAAAATTATAGAATAGAAACCAAAAGTTTCTAAAAGAGGTGATGTGCATTCCTAATCTAAAAAGAAATATAATTTTAGTAAGACAAATTGCAAGTGAAGGTTGTACAATGAAATTTATAAATAGTTCATGGAAGGTCATTGTTGTCACATAAAACTACACCCTACTAAACAAGAGTTTAGTGTTCTAATGACACAATGGAAACAACCTCCAGGTGTGCGACCTTGCATGAATTAGGTTGAGTCTCCAGAGAAGGCCGACTTCCTCTTCTAGTCTAAGTGTGAATGTGTTTCTCTAACCCAACACATGAAAAACTATCACTACTCTATCATAATAGTTCACAAGGAAAAGGGATAAAAAGAGAACATGAAATGGAAATGAGGTGATACACCAAGATATAAATTATTCCTTCTTTACTTAAGATTTCTCAATACATCTACAAATCAACTAAAACACACATTTAGACATGAAGGTAAGAATTTTTACTAAAACATGCAAGAAATAGCTATGACAATAGCTAGATTTCATTAATATAAGGCATAAGTCCAGACTTTACAATGGTACAATGCAAATATACGATGCTTGCAAAAGAAAAACTATGAGAGGATCGCAAAAGAAGAACCCTTAAAAAGAATACAAGTGTTACTTTTATAGATCAAGCATAACTTGGATGAATGCAACTCAAACCCTAACCCAACTGGGTTAGTAGTCAAGGAGATATGATCAAGGAAAGATCTTCTCATGAAATCCATGCCAGAAAGAGAGCCTAGAGAAAACATAACCTACATGCCATACCCCCGCCATAAATATTTTCTTGAAAGTGCATCCAAATCCCCCATAAAATTAGGGATATGATAATGGATCTATCAGAAGGGATAAAGCAACAACAATAAATGAGTATGGGTGCCACAAAATCCACTTTTTGAAGTCAAAGAATGAATTTAATGTTGTCCTTGAGTCCCAAAATTCAAAACAGGTAGTTGAGAAAGTGGTTCGAGCATTAATGGCGTTGCCCGAAAAAACATGTCAAAATCCACATAAAGGTCGAGACATCAGGCCCAAAAAGAAAACTTTGCATAATTAAATGGTCCATAGGCCAAAAAAGTAGCACCCTATCATACATCAGACCTCGAGCATCCTTCATACCTCATACTTCATACATTGCTTTGGCACCGGTGTCGAGCTTCAAACATCGAGCATGAGGCTTCTTGCTTATCACTAAGCAAGACAAAGCATAGGAGGAAAGGGAAAAAATTGAAGCCAAAAAGGACTCATTGGCTGTCTTAGATCGAGGGTCGAGCTTACTACTTATTGCTTGCGAAGAAAGTGGTAAGAGGTAAGATAGGATTGTGAAACTCGAAAGTCCAAAAAATAAGGATAGGTGGATTTCAAAAGAGCTGATCAAGATACCAGGGAAGAAAGGGAAAAATAAACTTGGAAGAAATGCAAAGGGGAGAAAGGTTTTCGGAGGTCGGAAGGGTGCCTTAGTTCAATCCGCAAAAGAGGTGAGGGGCAAAGAGGAAGATTGATCCCCAATGCCCAAAAAAATAAACACTTATTTGTTTTTCCAAAAGTACATCAAGGGTTGAGGGAAGGTCTTAACTCTTACCTTAAAAAATGGTAAAAGGTAAAGGGTAAGATCAAAGTCGGACCCTTGAAAGATTAACACTTAGTTGATTTTTAGAAGGAAGGATAACTGATAGAGGGAAAGGGTTAAGCCCGATGGGTGAAACCCAAAAAGCTACGAGAAGAATAAGAAGGAGATCAAGGGTTATAGAAGAGGGATGCAAGGAAGCAAGAAAGAAGTAGCTCAAAGATCTGAAAAGACAACAATTAGCCACTTTTAGGAACCTTCAAGGATAATTCATGCAAGATGGCCCATGTAGGATCTCTCAGATTGGTTATCAATGATGAGCCATCAAAGGGTTGCATGAAATGTCAACATTTTTGGTGATTTTTGTGAGATGATTTCCTACTAATCATGGAATCTAGGGGCCTTAACAGTCCATTGGGCATATATTCATGAAAAGGACTTACAAATCTGGTCCTCCCAAGGGCAAAACAAAACATGTGCAGGACTACACTTGGATAAAAGCAAGAAATCTAGAACATAAATTCTCTTAAGGATAATGCAGGGTGTGAAAAAGAACTTTATGGAAGATAATATATTTACAAATGTACATGAAATTCAAAACTCATCAAAAATAAGGTTTGAGATGAATCCCATTAAATGAGATTAGAAGAACCTCACCATCCAACCTAGAGAGAATAAAACCATTAGCCTCCTTACAGTTGATGATGATATAAGGGCCACTTCAAATAGCATCAAATTTGGAATGTATTTCTACCTTGGATCTATCTATATCCCATTCAAGCACTAGATCTCCCTCTTGGAACACTATGTGAACTAATTTTTTGTCAAAATTTATTTTGACCTGCGCTTGATGTGTCTCTATGACTTGCTTAGATTTATTCCTTGTCTCTTCCAGATCCAAAAGCTCACCCAACCTTACTATCATAGCATCATTTCCTTCTAATTCCATATCGCATTCCAAATCAAGAGAAGGAAGCTCCAATTATAATGGTAACCTTGTCTCCCTTCCATAAACTAGCATGAAAGGAGAATTACCAATTTCTTGTTTAGGAGTAATTCTATCAACCCAAAGGGTTGTCTTTTGTTTGCTATGCTAGACTCTTTGATTATCGTCAATGGTCCTATTGATAATCCTAATGAGATTTTTATTGGACAACTCAACCAGTCCATTACTCTGAGGGTAATAATTAGATGAGGTCTTCAATTAAATGCCATGCCTAATTTCCCAATCAAGGATCTAAGCACTAGTAAAATCCTTTGTATTATTTGAAATGATGGTAGGAGTTCCAAAACCTTGTAACAATTCCATCAAAGAACTCCACAACTGAAGCATCAATGGCATGTCCTTCAAGGCGACTGCTTCTGTCCAGTTGGTGAAGTAGTTTGTGGCTGTCAAAATCCATTTATGACTAGCACTTGATGGTGGATTTATCATGCCAATAAAATCCAAACCTCATTGTGTAAATGGATGATCTTGAATGGGATGAAGAGGGAGGGAAGCCAACCTTTTATTTCTAGAAAAGAAATCAAACCTTTTTCAATTTCTCACCCATTTGTGAGCATCACTGAACAAGGTTGACCAATAATAGTTAGCCCTCATGACTTTTGCAGTAGTAGTCCTTGTAGAAAAAATGTCCACCTAAAGAGCCATCATGAAATTCCTCCAAGATTTTGCTAACCTAATCTACCTCTATGCATCTTAATAGGACACCACTAAAATCCTTTCTGAAAATTATGCCATCCACTATGACATAGGGAATGGACTTTAATCTGAAGTGACTTCTTTTGGTCCTATCTAGGCTCGGAGGATGCCTACCTTCTTGTAAAAACGTAGTCATATCATTTACCCAACTCTTCTGAGCATCAATTTTTGGTGCTTGGTGTTCCTATAACATAAAGGAAACCTCTAGAGGAGTCTCAAGTGTCGAGACAAATTTCTCACATAGCCCTTTTCCTCTCACTAGCTTGGTAATTTTAATATCAACATCATACTCCATCACCTTGGTGGTTCACCCATCCCTTTTTCATTGATATCTCTACTCAATAGGAACTCTTTAACATTGACATGGGGCACCATTAGTTGTATCCTATTGTTATAAAACACATTTCTAACTTTTTTCAATGTTCTAACAACAACAAGAGCTTGATTTTCAACATAGTTGTACTTGACCTCTTAATATTTAAGCCCTTCGCTAAAGAACGCAATGGGTTGATCTAGATTTTATTTTTTTAGTTGGGTTAGGACAATTGATATACTTGCTTCACCTCCAAATATATAAAGAATGAAATCCTTGTCATAATCAGGATTGAAAAGGATGGGAGATTGATTAATTTCTTTTTTGATATCCTCAAAGCTATCCTTACCTAGTCCATTTGAAGACCATATTTTTTTGAAGCATAGAGATAAGAGGCTTTACCAAAGAAGCAAGATTTGGAATGGACCTCCTCACAAAGCTATTTGTGCCCAAGAAACTCTGTAATCCTTTCTTGTGACTAGGAAGTGGGATGGAAAAGATGGATTTTACTCTTGCAAGATCAATGACCAAGCCATCCTTTGAAATAATGTGTCTAATAATTTTTCCCTAGTCAATCGAAAATACACGTTTATTTGGATATAGGGAAATACCATTTTCCTTGCATTTATGAAATACCTGCTCAAGGTGACTAAAATGGTCTCTCGCATGCTTTGAAGACATTGTGATATCATCCAAGTAGACCAAAACAAACTGTTTGAACACATCTTGAAATGCCATATCCATAGCTCTCTAAAAATTAGCACCTTCATTGGTTAGACCAAAATGAATTTTACAATAAGAATAGGTGCCCCACCTTGTAATATATGTTGTCTTGTTTTGATCATATTCTTGGACCAAAATTTGATTATAGCTTGAGTAACCATCCAAGAAAGAAAACCTTTCTAACCCACTGACTCTTTTCAAGATCTACTCCATGGAGGGGAGTGGGTAATGATCCTTTAGGGAGGCTCTATTTAGATCCTTAAAATCTATACAAAGCCTTATTTCTCCATTATTTTTTCTAACAGGGACTAAGCTTGCCACCCATGAAGACTACTTGATAAGAAATTTGATTCTAGCCTCAATCAATTTGGCCAACTCTTTTCTCACCAAAGGCTTAGGATTTATAGGTCTCTATTTTTTCCTTATAGAGTTGGCGTCTAGATCTAATTCAATGGTATGTTAGGCAAGTCCTAGGTCAAAACCCTTCGGTCTTCATAATTCCAAGCAACTACATCATTGTATCTATTGTAAAGATATATGAAAAATTCATGTTTAGTGGTAGAGAATACCTTTCCCAAGTTTACAGACTTTCCCTCTGAAATCTCTATTAGCTTGAAGTCACCCTCTTTGTAGCTAATTTCATTCTTTTCTATTTTATTTGATCATCAAGGTTAAAGATACCTTCAAGGGTGATGAGACCATTTGGTAGCTTGTTGCCACTCAACTGCACAATCTGATCTTCATACTAATTCTACAACTTAGACCGATTTATTTTAGAAAATTATGCCTCCTCTTACAAAAAATCACTATTTGTTGGTCATTTTCAAAGACCTGCTAGTGATCTTGATTATCTGAAACAATAAGCTTGATATGCTACTCCTTTTTTCTTGAAATGTGTGTTGGTATGTCAAAGTGAGCACCAACTAATGCAAGTTTATCAACATGCTTATTTTGATTGATTGGAGTTGTTTGGATGTTAAAACCCTCAAATCCCTCAATCAAATCCCAAACCTTGTCCCAAACCTTATGTTTGTAGGATTTGAGTAGATTGTTCTTGGTAGAGCTTTGAGATCTGACCTAATGAACAACCAATTCACTATCACCAAAAACTTGCAATAACTTGATGTTCCTTTTTTATGCAAGTTGGAGACCTTAGATGAGTGCTTAATACTCAGCCACATTGTTAGTGCAACTAAATTGAATCCTGAAAGAGAAGTAATATTTCTCCTTTCTTGGAGATACCAACATTACACTAGCACCAACACCATTCTTGTTTCTAGAACCACCAAAAAACATCTACCATAATCCCCCCAAATCTTCTTCAGTTTTTATAAGATTGGGGATAGGAACATTTTCTTCATGAATGCAATAGGTTCCAAGACCAGTCTCCTCCACTTCGACAATAGTTAGTGGGTCAAATTGTAAATAATTTCCCCATTCATCTGACAAACAATCGGGTACTTCCTTTATAGGATTGGTAGGCTCATGAATATAACACTTCTCCTTTTAATCATGCAATGTATAGTTCATGTTTATTAGACTAGGAGTATAATGCTCTAGATGATCCTTTGTTATGGGCTTAGATTTTATGGTTGATTAAGTACCATATCTAGTTCTAAAAAACATGTGAGACCAATCAACAAATAAGTATCCACCTATCTTAGCAGTGAAATCTCTAGACAAATAAATGGTAAAATGAGAAGAGAGGTTTATGATTGACATATCTTGTAACACATCACAACAAGGCATGCATGCAAGGCCATTTTAGGTTCTTAATCACTCCCATCATTTTGATAGTAGTGTCATCCAATTGTAAAACCTTCCTAGCCACCAGTTCATACTTGATGCCAAGCATGCCAATAATATCCTTGGGCATACCAAAAGTAATTGCCCTTGAATCTATCATATAATTATGCACTATATGATTTCCAATAATTAGAGAAAGATAGAAGGGAGGTGTCTTACTATATTTTTTAGATTTCCCTTCTTTGGGTTGCACCAAGCTACTTGATGGAGTAGTTTGCTCATTTTCTTGCACATCACCTAATTGCTTATGCTCTTTTAAATCCTATTGAAGCAAATCCATTTGTGATGGAATGGATAGAGCCTTCCACGTAATAAAATTTAGATTGGATTTTTTCATTTGATCCACTATTTTGAAAGGAATTTGATTGGTTTTAGAAGGAACCTTTGGAATATTAAGGTCTATTCTTGTTGCTTGGGTGATCTTAGGTTGCTCCATTGCTTGTTTAGGTCTGCTAGTAGGATGATTTGATTGTGGAATGTATGTTGTTCTACCTGTTGGTCCAATATGAGAACTTTGTTGAGGTTGTTGAGAGACTGATGCTTTCCTAACCATGGAATATACACCACCCTCCATTGCTATTTTCTTTGATCTTGTAGGATGAACTATTGTATTAGTAGTTGCTTGATTTACACCATAAAATATTCCTGATGCCAATTGACCAATGAGAATTCCTCATGTGCATGAATTTGATGACTAGTAGCTGGTTGGTTTGTGCCAATTTGATGTCTTAAAGTAGAGGTTTCATTCTAACCACTAGAGTTTATACAAACTCTCCATTTTGGCAGGTGTTTTGTGTTGAGAAAATGTGTCTCAACCTTGCAATTACATAAGGTACTATTGATACATAAGGTATTGTTCATCCGACGATGATGGAGGGGGCATGGGAGGATCAACCCCCCCCCCGGTTGGGGTCCAATGGGGTAGCGCGCCTTGACGGGGGTAGCGCCCCCAAAAGCCAAATTTTATATATATTTTATTTTTGTAAATCTACATCGTTCATTATTATGTCTCATATCCGATAGTAAATATTTTATTAGGTTGAATTTCCATAGAAGACAACCCTATTTTATGAGGGCATTGTATTACTATTGTGTATTGTGATATACTCTACGAGCCAGATAGCGACTGAGCCAAATAGCGACCATGTTGCCTCTAGATCTTTGAGTGGTGATACTCCTGTGAGAATATTTCTCTACAAGTATATTTTAATCTTTGTGATTTATGAATATTATATTGGGCATCTTTTGGTGTGTGGGGATTTTCTCCCAAAATATTTTTCCCCATGTAAATCATTATGTTGTGGTATGCATGATATTTGTGTTTAAGTTTTTGTAACTGTTAAAGTTCTGTAAAAGTTTTGCATTATTCTCCTCTCAAGATTAATGTAGGATGTTGCTCCACTACCTTAGCTTCCTTACATTTTGATTATGAGATTTCTCACATGGGTAACACCACTCCTACTCTTGGGCTAGATTATTTTGCATTGGGACCGAAGCCTTACTAATGCTAGTATCAGGTGGATGTATGGTATTCATGGGCTTAGTGTGATTCCATTGACTTTTTCCTTGATAAGGTGGCCTATTTTGTTGATAACCCTGACCTTGAGGCTAATAGAGACTGTTGTTTTGAGATTGTTGTCTATCCATTACTATTAACTTATTGTTCATATTTTGGAACAAGGCTCTCTAATCTTCTAGAAGTACAATAGAAGTAGAATTTGGTTGGCTAGTGGAAACCACTAGAATATAACTGTAGACACCGAAAATTGGTCTAGACCTGCGAACACCACTTTCGACATAATTTTCTATTATCCATGGTCATGATTAAATAATGTTAATTATTTAATTACCCTTTCTAACATATATTTCTTCTATTAATTAAATACCCTTTTTAATTAATTCATTAATTCATAAATAACCTTTATTCAACTTGGTTAATTAAATCAATCATAATTGTTTAATTATGTTGCGAATTAATTAATTCTTCCCCCTTTATCTATCAATTAAATAATTTATTATTTAATTACCCCCTTCGTCATATTTCAACTATAATTAAATATTTATTATTTAATTATTCATTAAACCCCCTTTATCTATAATTAAATATTTATTATTTAATTATTCATATTATCCTTTTCAACAATCAAATTAAATAAATGATCTTTATTTATTTAATTAAATCTCTCACTTTTGAATGTTGAAATAAAATTAATATTTAATTCATATTTATTAATTATTTATGCCACATTCCTCTATCATTCAGTTATCTAAGTCATTCACTCACCTTCTGAATTGAGATCTATTTTTAGTTCTTCAGTTATCTCTGAATTCAACACCAGTTTATCTCTACGAGAGGACTCTCTGTCACAACTAGTCAGTTAACTAGTTCCAACTCATATGCATGCTATGTCTATTAATTAAATATATTTATTTAATTAATTAACTCATGTTTGCATTCGAATACATTAGTCTTCGAGTTCTAACTTTGGCTTTTGCATACAAAGTCTACTTCTTCTCTTTTTGGAGATTAAGATCTTGAACTCGTGTTCTAACTTAGTCTCTATCTTCAATCTTTCCTGAACTCGTGTTCTAACTCATGTTCTATCTGACACACAACTCACATCACATGGCATTCGTCAATCTCGTCTGCCGATCTCTCTTTCAATCTGAGTCGATCATTCGAAAACCAAAAATCTATAAAATGGCCTATCATTATCATTATTCCTCTCTCCCGAAATCACAGACTTTTGAGAAGAGATTCAACTTCGATATTTTGCTTAGACACTCGACAAAGCTATACTTGCATTCAAACACAGAAATCTGAGGGCAAGAATACTGAAAAGGAAAAATGGAGAAGAGCAATCAAGATAATTCGAAGGGGTGAATGCATATTCGGTGAGAGCTTTCCATTAAATTTTTTAAAGTTTGTTAGTTTATTTCCTTGTTCTTTGTTGTTAGATTTTAGATTATTGTTTAGATTAGGATTAACATTGTTATTCTAGTTTGCAGAAAAATCTATCATGTTACAATAACCACTAGGATAGGAGCCATTATTTGTTGTGAAGGAAGATCTAGAAATAAAGGAATTGGTGGCATAAGAGCTATCTTCCCAGCTTGTATCAAGAAATTTTCTACCCTTATGGCAACATCATATGCATCTAGTAAGGTAAAAACTCTAATAGATTGAATCATAACATCAACGTCACTATTAAGAGCTCTTCAAAAATATAGGAAAACGTACTCAGGAGAAGGTTTCACCAAGGTAGGGATTCTATCCCAAGTCCTTTGAAATCTGTAATTGAAGTCACTCAAGAATTTGTAAGGTGCCCTCGTAATTTTTGTCAATTGTTCTAGTTGGGATAAGTGGTCACTTTTGTCTTCAAAATGGTTGCAAAATTTCTCACCTAACTCATCCCAATTATGAATGGAGTTGGGTGGCAATCCTCTATACCACTGTAATGATTTACCCTTAAGGGAAGTGGCAAGCAACCTAATAGCCACATTGTCTTTTGTTACATCATGCAATGAGCATATATTGTGTGCTCTATTGGAGTTGTAGATGTTTCATTAGTGAAATGAGGGATACTTTGGAGGGTGTTGACTAGTATATCATGTTTTTGGGATAAAATTAAAGAGATACCACCACTAAAAGAAACAAAGGGTTGATTTTTGGGTAAAGCCATGTGGAATAAATTCCTATGTGTATGAGCAACACGTGTTCTAGCTTGAAATAATATACCCATAGGTGGCATAGATTGAGCTCTAGGAGATGGACTTGAGAATCTATTTCTCCTAACAAGTGACAAAGACTATCTAGTGTTTCTTCTTCTTCTAGAAGAAAAAGATAGTAAAGATGTAGTTGAGTATGTTGATAAATACCTCTAGAATATGATCTTGTTTGAATTCAGGGCATGCATGCACAGTTTCGATTTGTATCTAGGAGTTCTAGGAAATAATTCAGTCACCAAATTTCATGTAGAGTCTCCAGGTACTTGTTTGAGAGCCTCTTCAAGGCTAGAATGTTGAGAGAAACACCACTCTCTCAAAAAGATGAAGTGAAATTTCTTCTTGGTCCCACCGAGCATGCCGAAATTTTTTGTCACAAACAATTGCACCCTACTAAACAAGATTTCAGTGTTCTAATGACACAATGAAAACAACCTCAATGTGTGGGACCTTGCGCAAATGAAGTTGAGTCTTTGAAGAAGGTCGACTTCCTCTTTTAATTTAAGTGTGAATGTGTTGGTCTAACCCAAAACATGAAAACCTATCACTACTCTATCCTAATGGCTCACAAGGAAAAGGGATAGAAAGAGAACATGAAATGGAAAAAGAGGTGATACACCAAGATAGAAATTGTTCCTTCTTTGCTTAATATCGCTCAATACATTAACAAATCAACTAAAAAACACAATCATACATTAAGGTAATAATTTTTACTCAAACATGCAAGAAATAGCTATGGAAATAGCTATATTTCATTAATATAAGGCATAAATCCAAACTTTACAATGGTAGAATGTAGAGATACAGTGTCTACAAAACAAAAGCTTTGAGAGGAGCCCAAAAGAAGAACCCTTAAAAAGAATAAAATTGTTGCTTTTATAGATCAAGCATAACTTGGATGAATGCAACTCAAACCCTTACCTATCTAGGGTTAGTAGTCAAGGAGACCTGATCAAGGAAAGATCTCATTAAATCCATGCCAAAAAGAGATCCTAGAGAAAACATAACCTGCATGCCATAACCCCACCATAAATATTTTCCCGAAAGTGCATCCAAATCCCCCATAAAATCATGGATATGAGCATAGATCTATCAGAAGGGACAAATAAGTACCAATAAATGAGTATAGGCACCACAAAATCCACTTAATGTATTTAATGTTGTCCTTGAAGCCTAGAAGTCGAAACAGGTAGCTAAGGAAGTGGTTTGAGCATCAATGGTGTCACCCAAAAAGACATGTCAAAATCCATGGAAAGGTCAAGGCGTCAGGTCTGAAAAGAAACCTTTGCATCATTAAATGGTCCATAGGCCCATAAAGTAGCACCCTATCAGACATCAGACCTCGGGCATCTCTCATGCCTCATACTTCATACACTGCTTTGGCACCAATGTCGGGCTTCGAACATCAAGCATGAGGATTATCGCTTACCGCTTAGTAAGGCAAAGCATAGGAGGAAAGGGAAAACATCAAAGCTCAAAAGGACTCATCAGCTATCAGAGATTAGGGGTCAGGCTTACCGCTTATCACTTGCGAATAAAGCGATAAGAGGTAAGATAGGATCACAAAACCCAAAAGTCTTAAAAATAAGGACTTAGGAGGATTTTGAAAGAATTGATCAAGATACCAGGGACGAAAGGGAAAAATAAACTTGGAATAAATGAAAAGGGGATAAATTTTATTAGAATTCGTAAGGTTACCTTACCTTATTTCGTAAAAGAGGTTAGGGGCAAAGGGGAAGACCAATCCTCAATGCCCAAAAAACAAACACTTAGTTGTTTTTTTTGAAAAGTACATTTTGGGTCAGGGGAAGGTCTTACCTTTTACCTTAAAAAAGGTAAGAGATAAGGGGATGATCGATCCCCTAACTCTGAAAAGAAAACATTTGGTCACTTTTCCAAGGAATATGTCGGGGGTTGGGGGTCGAATGGAGGGATTACCTCATATCATAACAAATAGTAAGATGTAAAGGGTAAGGTTGAAGTCTGACTCCCAAAATATTAACACTTAGTTGAATTTCAAAAGGAAGGATAAGTGGTGGAAGTGAAAAAAGTTAGAGAAAAAGGTTGTGAAATGTATCTTCATCAAATATGGTTATGGTGTGAAAGGATACAACCTTTGGGTTCCTATTGCATAGAAGGTAATATATAGTAGAAGTGTTATTTTTATAGAAAATAATTCTTCTTCTGGTACATTATAGCTAGAACAAAGTAAACAAGAAGATGTGATTTAATTTACTTCTACACTTGAAAAATTTGAATCAACACCCCTAGATAGATGAGAAGTTGAAGAGAGCTCATCTAGCTTTGAATCTTTAGAAGAAGAGGAAGAACCTCCAACTCAGCTCGTTTATAGGTCTACAACGCATAGACAACCATCTGAAAGGTATTCACCTAATGATTGGAGATGTATTTTTGCTTTGAATACTAACATTGATAAACCCAAATTTATAGAAGAGGCATTAGGTATGAATGATGCACAATCTTCGAAGATTTCTATGAACCAAAAAGTGGTAGCTTTGAAAAATAATGATACATGAGATCTTGTACCATTTCTTGAAGGACATAAACCTATTGGTTGCAAATGGGTGTTCAAGAAAAATGTTGGTTCAAATTGGAGGTATTGAAAAGTATAAAGCAAGGTTGGTTGCAAAAGGTTACTCTCAAGTTGAGGGTGTTGATTATGGTGAGATATTTTCTCCTATTGCAAAAATGGCATCCATTATATTTTATTTCTATTGCTACTACTTATTATTTAGAGGTTGAGAAAATGGATGTGAAAATTGCTTTTCTTCATGGTGACTTGGAGGAGGATATTTATATGACAACCAAAGCACTACATGGTGAAAGGCAAAAGTAAATTGGTTTTCCAATTGAATAAATTTGTGTTTGGCCTAAACTAGAGACCTAAGATGTGGTACCAAAAATTTGATACATATGTGTTGAGTTTGGGATTTGAGAATTCTAAATTAGATCACTGTGTTTATTATAAAATTGATGGTGATCATTTCTTGTTTATTGCATTATATGTTGATGATAAGTTATTTATTGGCAAAGGGAAATGTATGATTTTAGAATTGAAGTCTCAACGTGTAGATAAATTTGAAGTGAAAGATCTTGGTTTAGCTAGACACATTCTTAGGATGAAAATGAGAAGAGATAGGGTGAATAGAAAGCTATGGCTTGGCCAAAGTAAGTATGTCAATTAAATTTTATAAAGATTTAACATGCAATATTGTAAACTGTTGGAGTTGAGAAGATACAATTTCATAGGAGCCCAAAGATCTTTGTAAGCAAATAACCTTTTACAAGGAGAAGCAAAGAGAAGCAACAAAGAAAAATGCTCAAGAATGTGGAGCAATGTATTCACCCAAAATGTAAAATGAATAATGATACAAAAAATAGTTTTCAACCATATATAGATGAAAATCCTAAAAAGGAAAACCCTAGGCTTGCACAATAATAATTAATAAAGTAATTAATTATTATGCACCTAATGTTAGCTTAAGTGAAGAGGTAAAAGGGAACTTTACGCAATTAAACAAATATTGTTTAATTAATAAAGTAAATACCCAATTACTCTAACACCCCCCCTTAAGCTAGACTTAGGGAGAAGCGAAAACCTAGAAGAAGCTACTGAAAGCAAAAGCAATGGGTCCCGACAACAAGGCCAGATCAGGTACCCATGTACAAAATCAATGCAAACTAAATGAAATGGGGTAAAGGAGAAAACCCAGTGGGAACAAAACTCCTCCCCAAAATAGAATGCAAGGAAGGAATGCAATGCACTAATGAAAGAAGGATAAGAGGCGGATAACATGATACCCCCCATAGATAACTTCTACCATATAAGTACATGTGCAATGGTCTCCATAGGAGAGATAGAAAGAGAGAAGAAGGCCCCCCCACAATGGAGAAACTCCTGTCACAATGGTAGATGTCTGATGTAGAATTCAAAAGGAGATCCTAAAGCGGAAAATGATATTCGTCCCCTTGGGAAGAAACGGATCCAAAGGATGATGTCGAAGAAACCCTGTGAAGAATGATGAACCAATCTGTCTCAAGATGTGTGCCATGATAGGATGCTGAAGAGTCTCACTGTCTGAATGGAAATAAATAATGCCAAATCCAAACTGATGTGGAGAATACTGAAATGCAACCTCTGAATGCATGGATAATGGTGGGTGAACAGTGATAACCTGACTGTCAAGGTAGAGGAGATGAATGTCCTCAAAATAATCCTCCAAATCTGCAAAATAGGACTCCACAAACAAGAAAGATATGTCTGCAACATAAGAGTCCAAAGTAGCTATGTGTGGAAGATGTATGATTCCCTGCTGCACTGAATCAAGAACAATAGGAGATGCTGATGAAGTCTCAATCTGAAGAGTAGGAACTGTGAGACAAACCTTTGATCCATCGGAACATGTATGGGTGTCTAAATACTCAAGCTCCTCTAAAATATCATGATCAAAGGGTGTATTCTCTCTCCAAGCAATGGGTAAGAGACAATCTGAAGCAGGATCCTCTAGGAATGGAGATAGAATAGGGTTTTCATAGATCTCCCAAAGACGTGTCCAAAGTGGGTGAGGACAATCAATGTCCGATATAGCCAACACAGTGTCATGATCAACACTAGACAATATAACTCCTACTATGTGATTTCTAATGATATCCCATGCTAATTTTCCCTCTAAAGTTGTTGGTTCAGGTATGAGATCATACAAATAAGGCAAAATATTAAGCCACCTACAATGTGTAAGTATGCCCTTTGCCCATGACTCATAATTACCCCGTTCCAGAAGAACAACTGAAGGGTGAGTAGAAAACCCATGATAACTCTTCAAATGAAAAAACTCAAAGACTAATGATCTCAGCAATGATAAATCATATCAACATAACCCATCCAACACAAACAAAGCCCATGTAGGAGTCAGGATGACCAGGTAATTGAGCAAAGTGTAAAAACGTACAAAGCTGAATAAAAAATACCTGGTAAATATTCTGATAAAATAGACTATAAATCTAGAAATATCACAATAATACCTTTCCAACACCTATTCGTTTGCGCAAAACGGAGTTCGGACGCAAAAGATACGCCCCTTGGAGTGAAAAAACCAAGTTCTGACTTTGACTGGCAAAAAAGACTGCAAAACTGCAAAATCAGGAAAAATTACCAGTACCACTGGAACGGCGCCAAAACCAGCTTTCCGGTGATATCTCGTTTTCAAAAATCGAGAAAAAATGCCCGATTAGACCCCTTTTAGTACCCAAGAACCCCTCGGTCGCCCAAGCGCACTGGGGCTCTGGCTGGATAAACCCATCGGCCAATCTTTATGTGACCTCCGCTGCGTTCTTGAAGCCTGCAGCCCGGTCACCCATGTCTCGGTGAGCTCCGGTGACTTCCAGATGAGCCCAAAGCGCATCGTCAATGGAGCCGGTGAGTCCCGCAGCACCACGGGCTTAAGAGGCTGGTGGATCTGAGTAGTACACCATGAACGCTATGAAGCGGTTACGCGTGGGCGGGCCGCTGCAAGTGCAAGGGTGGGTCGACTGGGCAAACAATTAAAAAAATTCCAAAAACCTTGTTTTTTATTTTTTAAATTTTTTTTTGCTTTTTTTTGCTGAGGGGGCCGTACGGCCAAACCCTAATTTTTTTTTGCATCCCTAGTTGACTGTAACCAAAATCAACAATTTGACAATCGATTTAGGGGTTTTGGGCGCTATGAATCCAATGGAACTGTCTGTTTGGGCCCAAAGTGAACCTAAAAATTGAAGTATGCTGAATCCTCAAGAAGAAACCTTAGAACCCTAGATCTGCTTCCAATGCAAAAATCTCAAAACAAGAACAAGCAGCTGCAGATCTAAAGCTCTGATACCATGTTGGAGTTGAGAAAATACAACTTCATAGGAGCCCAAAGATCTCTGCAAGCAAATAACCTGTTACAAGGAGAAGCAAAGAGAAGCAACAAAGAAAAATGCTCAAGAATGTGGAGCAATGTATTCACCCAAAATGTAAAATGAATAATGATACAAAAGATAGTTTTCAACCATATATAGATGAAAACCCTAAAAAGGAAAACCCTAGGCTTGCACAATAATAATTAATAAAGTAATTAATTATTATGCACCTAATGTTAGCTTAAGTGAAAAGAGGTAAAAGGGAACTTTACGTAATTAAACAAATATTGTTTAATTAATAAAGTAAATACCTAATTACTCTAACATAAACCATTGTGTGTTCCTTTTTTAGCTAGAAAGAATTTATCTATTTTAGATTGTCCAACATCCCCATTAGAGATGGAAGAGATGAGAAGAGTGCTTACTAGATTGTAGTTGGAATTTTGATGTATGTTATGTTTTATACTAGACCAAACATTTCCCCAAGCTATGGGATTTATTTCTATATATATGTCTAATATTGGTAGATTTCATTGGGATGCAAATAAAAGAGCCTTCAGATATTTGTATGGTACCTCAAAATATTCCTTGTGTTATCATAGTAATTTGATTGAAGACAAGATTTCCCTTGATATTCATGGTTATGTGGATTCAAACTAGCTAGGTGATGTTGATAGCAAATAATCCAATAGTGCTTATGTTTTTACTTTATTTGGTTGTGCAATTAGTTGGATGAGTAAGAAATAGGCTATGGTTGCTTTGTCCACTATTGAAGTTGAGTATGTGGTAGCTACTCATGCTTGTAAAGAAACCATTTGGCTTAAGAGACTATGTTTAGATATTGAAATAAAACAAGTTACAATGGAAATTTACTATGATAATCAAAGTGTGATATGTTTAGCTTGTAAGGAAGCTAAGTTAGTGGAACAACTTCCTACACTAATCTTGAGAGGAGGATAATGCAAATTTTTTATAGATCTTTAACATTTATAGAAACTTAAACATAAATATCATGCATACCACAACAAAGTGATTTACATGGGGAAAACCCTTTCGGGATAAAATCCCCACACTCCAAAATCCACGCAATATATTATTCCAAAGTCACAGAGATTAGAATATACTTGCAAAGCAAGCTTCTCACAAGAGTATCACCAACAAGAGGTGCAGAGGCACCATAATCACTATCAAACTCTCAGAATACATCACAATACACAACAGTAATACAATGCCCTAATAAAAAAAGAGTTTCCTTTTAGACCAAGTCGAACTAATAAAATATCGATCGTCAGATCTAAGACCTAATAATGAGTGGTCCATATTTACAATAATAACATATAAATAAAATTTTCTTTTTGAGGGAAATAACTCCAAGCCCCTGTAGGGGCATGTTTCCCCCAGATTCCCAGTCGAGGGGGTGATCCCTCTTGTAGGGGGCAGATTCCCAGTCGAGGGGGTGATCCCTCTTGCAGGGGGCTGCACCCCCCCACCGTCTTCATCATATGAATAGTACCTTATGTATCAACAATAACTTATGTAATTACAAGGTTGTGACACATTTTCCCAAAAAATATCCCACTTTTTGAACACCTTGCAAATATAATGGAAGGTTGTATAAACACCATCTCTTAATTATTGGGGGTCGAAAGGCCCATTTAGTTTGAACACCATCTGAACTTCTCTATGCTCACAAGCTTAGTTACAGAATCATCAAAATTCATCAAAGTATCTACCTTAGCCAACTTCACCCTACTATCTTCAACCATATCTCTAACAAAATGATATTGTACATCAATGTGCTTGGTCCTAGCATGAAGTGCTAGGTTCTTAGCTAGACATCACACTCTGAATTTCGTAATAAATTATCTCTACACCTTGTTTTATTCCAATATCTGAACATAGTCTCTTAAACCAAATAGATTATTTACAAGCATGAGTAGCTACCATATATTCAGCTTCAGTAGTGGAAAAATCAACCACAACTCATTGCTTACTCATCCAACTAATTTCACTACCAAATAAAGTAAACACATAAGAATAGATAGAACACCTACTATCATCACTCACCCAGTCTAAATCCACATAACCATGAATATCAAGGGAAATCTCATCTTCAGTCATATTACTATGATAACACAAGGAATAATTTGAGGTGCCATGCAAATATTTGAAGACTCTTTTAATTGCATCCCACTGAACTCTACAAGGATTAGACATATATCTAGAAAGAACTCCCACTTCTTGGGAAATGTCTAGTCTTGTACAAACCATAACATACACCAAGCTTCCAACTACACTCTAGTAAGACAATCTTCTCATGTCTTCTGTCTCTGATGTGTTGAAAATTGAGGTGTTTTCTTAGCTCAATACTTTGTAAAACTTTAATATTGTTGATCTAAATATGCTTTTCCTTTGTTACAGATTCTTGGTGGGTGATTATCTAATTAATCCATTTTACTGTTTGTAGAATGTAGACAAAAGTTGATAGAAGAAGTAGACAAGATATTAGAAAGATTACACAAGCATATAACGTGGAGAAAACCCTTTCAGGTAAAAAACTCCACCAAGAATTAATCTATTATTCAATCTTTGAAGTAGATTACAATAGCTCCAATTCTTTCTTGAGAATGCCTCTTTTTCCTTCACCAAAACTTCTTCACAACTTGCAATAAAAATGATAAACACTCTCTTCAACTTTCTTGAGATAAATAGGCTTTGATCAACATTGTAAACTCCAAATGAGTTAGAATTATAATCCTCAAGCCCTATCCCTAAAAGGTATGCCTATCTCTTACAAGTAGAGTTCTATCATGAAGAACAATGTCGAATCATCTCCTTCATCCATTTGGGCATCCCAAACTAAAGTCATAACCTTTATTCTGTAAATATCTTCAAGCTTATCCTCAAAGTTGGCACCCAAAAGAGGGCCCACTTAACTCAGCCATCTGAAATGTTTTAACATGCAAAGGAGTTAATTCCAAGAATTCAACTTGGGTGCCCAAGGTGGGTCCAAGTTAATTCTTGTTAACTGAAACATTTCTCAACACCATTCATGCGAGAATGGTCATCCCCTACTAACTGAAGGTATTCCTTGTTATCTGTCATGCAACTCAAGTCATTAGCCATGCATTCCAAGTTAACTGAAGTCAACTAGCATTCAACTAAAACTAACTAAAGATAACTGAACCATAACTGAACTGAACTGAACCTCGTATACATCACCCCCTATTTTATAGGACCTCAACATGCATAAATAAAAAAACCCTATTTTGTAGGAACCTAGGATGCATTTATGAAGTGTACTCAATTCACCAACTAATTAATTGAACCAAGGTGGATCCCACCTACCATGTGTGTGCCCATGTGCTCCTATTTTGTAGGAGCTAACTCCAAATATCAATTAACATGATTATTTCATCAAATATTATTCTCTTCCTAATCTTAGTGTTGTTGAACACATTCCAAGGACTTAGGAGATACATGAAATAAATAATGTTTAGGATTGAAATTAAATGAAATCCTATTCCCAACATGATGGAGATGTTAGACAATTTGAAATAGATAACTTTGTTCTAGCTAAAATAGGAACACATAATGGTCTATGATCCTACATATCAAACCTCTATAAAATTAAATTGACATACTTTCTTTGAAAAAGCCATAGATTTTTTTTTACTTATCTCTTTTAATTTCCATCTCAAAAATGTGTCTAGCTACACCAAGTTCTTTCATTTCAAATTTAGCATAAAGCTGAGATTTTTTTTCTAAAATCATACCTTTCCCTCTACCAATAAATAACATATCATCAAAACATAGTGCAATAAATAGGAAATGATCACCATTATTTTTTTAATACACAATGATCTGATTTAGAATGCTCAAATCCCAAACGCAACACATATGTATCAAATTTTTGGTACCACATCCTAGGAATTTTTTTTAAACCATACAAATATTTCTTCAATTCGGAAACCAATTTACTTTTACCTTTCACCGCAAAGTGCTCTAGTTGTGTCATATAAATATCCTCCTCCAATTCACCATGAAGGAAAGAATTTTTCACATCCATTTACTCAATTTCTAAATCATAAGAAGCAACAACAAAAAGAAAAAATATAATGGATCTCATTTTTGTAACAAGAGAAAATATCTCAACATAATCAACACCCTCAACTTGAGAGTAGCCTTTAGCAACCAACCTTGCTTTGTACTTCTCAATACCTCCATCTAAACCAATCTTTTTCTTAAACACCCATTTTCAACCAACAAGTTTTTGTCCTTTAGGTAATGGTACAAGATCCCATGTATCATTCTTTTTCAAAGCTAACATTTCTTCATCCATAACAATCTTCTAGGATTATGCATCATTCATACCTAATGCATTTTCTACAAATTTGGGTGGGTTCATCCATGTTAGTACTCAAAGCAAAAATACATCTCCAATCATCAAGTGAATACATTTCAGGTGGTTGCTTATGCCTTGTAGATATATGAAAAAGATGAGTTGGAGGTTCTTCCTCCTCTTCTGAATATTTAGAGCTAGATGAGCTCTCCTCAACTTCTTGTCTATCCATGGGCCTCACTTCAACTTTCTTAAGTGTAGAAGTAAATTGAATCACATCTTCCTGTTTACTTTGTTCTTCTTGCAATGTAACAAAAGAAGGATTAGTTTCTCTAAAAAAAACACTTCTACTATGTATTACCTTATTTGGAACAACATTCCAAAGCTTGTATCCTTTCACACCATAACTATATACGATGAAGATACATTTCATATCCTTGTTCTCCAAATTTTTTCACTTCTCCTTCGGCACATGTGCATATTCCTTGCAACCAAAAAATCTAAGATATCTTGATGAAGGCTTGTGGCCTGACCATGCCTCTATAGGGGTCTTATCAATAAGAGTTGATGTATGAGACCTATTAATCAGGTAAAAAGTAGTGGCAAAAAATTCAACCTAAAACCTTTGTTCTAGACCAACACCACTCAACATACTCCTATCCTTCTCCATTAATTTCATGTTCATTCTTTCTGCAACTCCATTTTGTTGAGGAGAATAAAGAGTTATCTTATGTCTATGAATACCACAATTTTACAAAATTTGTCAAAATCATTAGAGAAAAATTCACCACCATTATCAGTCCTCAAACATTTTATTTTCTTTCCAGTTTATAACTCAACAATTTCTTTAAATTCTCTAAATCGACTAAAGATTTACTCTTTCAAAAATATACCCATGTCCTACTATAACCATTGATTTAAATTCTCTAAATTGACTAAAAACTTTAGATTTACATAATATGTGGATTTACCAATTGAAGGAACATCTACAGGACCAAACACATTAGAATGAATAAGATCCAATACACCACAATATTTATGAGAACTCAAGTATAATTGATCACAGTTTTGTTTTCCATAAATGTAATGCTCATAGAAATCAAATTCAAGATTAGAATCATATAACCCTTCAACATGGTTTTAATTTTTTAAGGTCTTTAGACCCTTTTCTCTAATGTGGCCAAGTCTTTGGTACCATAACATAGTTTTCTCTATAGGTAAATTTGATTCAGAAGAAAGAGAACCCTTGTGTGCCCAAAATCCATGACCATTTGTTGAAGGTGAAACCTTCACTTCTTCCATAGACTTGCATTTCACAAAATTACTATTACACTCAATAGTGCATGCATCAAGCTTATACAATGTGCCATATCTGATACCTCTAGTAATCACCATAGCACCTCTAACCATCTTACATATTGCATTAGAAAATATTACGTACACACTTGCATCTATTAGTTTTCTCACAGATAACAAATTTTGTGTTAAACCAGGGATATGTAACACAAAATTAATCCTTTTTATTTCACCATTAGGAAACCTGATTTGAACTTTACCACGACCAACAATTTTTAAATGAGAATCATCACCCAAGTACACCTTACCTCCATCAAATTCTTCATATTCAAAAAACCAATCTCTATTAAATTTCATATCGAAATATGCACTTGATTCAATTAACAATGCATCATTACCTGCATGAGTTGCCAAAGTTGCAATGAATGTGTCACTATCTTCTTTCTTAGACTCAAAATCAAAATCAAATTTCTTACTTTTCTTCTTCTTTTCTTCTTTGCGATCCTTACAAACATGTCTAGGCTTACCACAATTCCAACAAATAACTTTGGACTTTCTAAGAGACTTAGATCTCCCCTTGAACTTAGAATTGGCACGCTTCTCATTCTCCTTTCCTTTTTCTTTAGGTCTTCCACGAACATTCAATGCATCCTTGGCATTGATGGATATCTTCCACTTCATCTCTTCAAAATGAAAAGAACTCACCACAACTTCAATCTTCAATATAACATAAGTACTCCCAATAGCCATAACAAGAGAATCCCACGAATCAAGCAAAGAACAAAGTAGGATCTGATATTTCTCTTCCTCATCCATTTTGACACCAATTGATGCCAACTGAGCCACCAACATGTTGAATGCTTCCAGGTGGTCTATAATTTTTCCACCTTCTTCCATTCTCAAGGAATACATTTTTTCCTCAAGAAAATATTGTTCACTAAATATTTGTCTTGATACATCTCACCAAGCTTCTTCCATAGTTTTTGTGCAGAGGACTCTTCATGGATATTGATTAAAATAGATTCTGCCAAGCATAATCTAATTAGGCCCTTGGCTTTATGGTTCATAACATCATATTTGTTGAGAAATGGTGCCTCAAACGTATTGGTGTTCGGGCCTCCGCATTGTCGAAAAATAGTTGAATATCACAAGAAAAAGTTACTAGTCTAATCAGGCATCAGAATTTTGGCAGTCACATGTTAAGTTGGTTAAGCTTTAGACTTTTTATTTGGTCTACTTTGGAGTATCGATGATCAATAGTCAGATGGATCAACAATCAACAGTTAGATGGATCGATGATCGGAGCTCGATTGTTGAAAGTTCTTAAATTTTGTAAAGTCTCTAACATCCCCAACCTCTGATAGCTTCGATGGTGCCTTGGTCCTACAATCGAGTATTGACATACTGGAGATGTTGGGGGTTTGAGTAAGTCAGGCAATGCTTGCTCGGTTCTCGATCCTATGATGCTCCAATAACTCTGAAAATTTGATGAGTCGATAACAATGAAGAGTCAAGGTGACTTGGCGGTGATGTTAGATCGAATACAAAAGGTCAACATGCCAACACATAGTCTTTTGTGGGGGTTTGTATTTAAACTTGAGTCGGTTCATCTACTCGATGTATGTGGGATCTTCTTTTATCGGTGGGAGATGAATTGGTGTCCCTCTGATATGGTGATGGTTGAATTGGTGAACCTGAATGGTACGATAGTCAAAAGTGATGGATGAGTGATTTTTTGATATGTGGTATGAATTCATTCATTGATTCTACATCACTATTTTGAATCAACAATAATTGGACCGAAAGCTGTATTTCCTGATCGAGATATATTTGCATTAAATGCATGATCTATCTCAAGGTTGACAAAGATAAAATATGGTAATATTCTCTGTAATCGAATTAATTGTGGGGCGGTTTGATGCATGTTGGGCAGTGGTTTTGTGGTTCTATATACTATATGTTATTGTAGTGTTGTAAAAGTGTGAAAGAGTTACTACTGTATAACTATAATATGTGAGAGGGAAGTAGAACAGGGTTATGCTGCCAGATGCTCTCTAGATGGAACAAGATGTAAATCTCATGTAAAGGCTTAGAGCCTATAATTGTATTTGTAATTGTTTTGTTCCTAAAAATACAATGGCTAGATCTTTTGGAGTGTAGGGTTTTTTACCTGTAAGGGTTTTCCCCATGTATATTGTTTTGTCCGTTTATGTTTGTCTTTCATGTTGGTTGATTCTGCAAATTTGAATCTAGTTAATTTTTCATGTGCTTTTCTCAAAAGGATTAATGTGGGAAATGGACTATGCTTGTTTATGCTTTATGGCATAGTAGTCATGTCTTTAAGAAAATACAAAGAAATAAAAGCTACCGAAGGCACTACTCATCTTAGATGTTTCAATCTGAGATGATTGATATTTCCCTTACAAGTGGTATCGGAGCCTCTTTTTGGTATTTATTTGTGCTCATATGTGCTTTGCATGTGCTTGCATGTAAGGGTTCCTGGTGTTTTGATTATGTTGATTCCTTCTGTAAATATTTCTTAGCCTGGCAAGCTCGAGGAGATTTGAAGGAGTCAGTTGATGATTGATTTTTTGGTGAGTAAAATTCCTTACTCTTTTGAGACAACATGCAACATGAAAGACATTGAAGATGGAGAAATTGGAGTTGATCATATTGCAATGATCTGGTATGAGGCTCCTGTTTGGTAGTGGTGTAATCCTGATTGAAGGGGTGGAATATTATCTTCTCTATGGTTGTGTTGCAACAAAAATTTCATATTTGGTGTTTGTGTAAGGGGCTCCCTGATGATATGGAGGAGGTTGGGTTGTTTATCAGCTATGGAGAAATGTGCTTATGTTGGGTTTTTTATCCTAGTATTGAAAGGCATAGTTTTACTGGTACCCTGATTGCATGAAGGCTATGGAGTTAGTCATTGGATGATCTGAAAGTTCCTGAAATAGCCTGTCACTCTCTCAGATGCATGTACATGTTGGTGGTCGAGGAGTTGGCTTGAAATGGGCTTGGAGTTTATGACTGATTTTCCTCTCATGGATGTTTTTGTACCTGCATTGTTCAAACTCGTGCTTCTGGGTCTAATATTTTTTATAGGTTTTCTTAAAAAATCAATGGTGATGCTCATTCATGATAATCCATTTTCTGGTTTAACTGTTATGGTGTTTATGTTTTAGACTTTTGAGTCATCTAGATGTGAATTGGATATGGATGTGCATGGGTGTTCTTGAACACATTGGTTTTGCAAGTTTTACACAGTAAAAAAAAAACTTATGGTTTTGTGGTGCTACTATTAAACTATTTTCTAGACCTTGGCTTTTGGGGGTGTTGTTGGATGAGATAGTTGCAATTCTGTATACATGCTTTATGCATCGTAAGAGAAGGTGTGTTTTCTTCTCTGCATGGGCGTGTTGGTATATGATTAGTTATTCAACATTCTTGTGGTGATGCTTGGTGGAATCCTTAACTATGGTGCTCGTTGTGGATGTGATTGGCAAATCCGATCTTAGCTTGATTTGGTGTTTGAGTCATGATTTTCTACGTGGTAAATTCTCTTTGAGATCTCATTTATTTGTAATTTCCAATGTGATGATGGGTTTGCATTTTTTAGTATTTGGATCTACGATTTATGTAGTTGTATGGACTAATCACCCATTCAGTTGTAGTGGAATCCACGAGGTTGTTTTAGTGTTGATGCAAACTTGTTAGCTAGCCTTGTGTCTGGTCACTTGTGCATTGGTGTGGTTGCTTTGAGATGAGAGGTTAGATGATAAGAGAGTACTTGGGTAGTCAGTGTTGGGTTCTTGTAGCATGTTGTATCACGATGTCATGGATAGCTTGGCTACACTGCTTTGTGTAAGCTTTTGACAATCATGGTAGTTCTTTGGTTTAATTTTGGAGATCTTGGTGCCGCTTGGTATTATTGTCAGATGGATATATTAATGTGTGGAATTGAAGGATTTTCATATTAACAGATGTTAGGTCATGATGCTTGAGAGCTCGGTGTCACAGTTCAATGGGAGCTTTAGCAGTGACTGTAGATTCATCACTTCATCATGAATGATCTTCTTTAGTGTTGCAGATGTTACTAGGAGGGACTCTTAGATAACATTGTTGCAGATGGGTTCTTCCGCATTTGCATGGACACTATTTGAAGATGTGCAACATCTCAGAACCATGGAGGATTCTTGGAGTCTTTGGTTGAGGTGTTTGGTGGTGCTTGACATGTGATGTTGGTTTAGAGTTTGTTGTGTTTCATGTCATGGTATACTCTTGTTTGCACATTAGAGTTTTGACATGATACATTGCTCTTGATACCATGGTATTTTCACCTAGAGCATGGGATCTCCTAAAGGTGATGGTAAGATCATGGTGTCATGATAAGTTACTAATTCAAATGATTAGAGCTTTTGATAGTAGTCTAGTAATTCTTTGTGTTTTTGGTGCATTGATCATATGCTTGAGAACTTCATGATAGTGTAGTGATGCATTTGGAGTTCAACATGAGATGATCGGTTGCAGATACTCATGGATACATGGAGAATAAGGCAAGGTTGTATTTATCTTATGAGAGAATTGTTGATGGTTACTCTTGATGAAGATTTCAGTAGGAAATTTGAGGAGCCTACACCTTGGTTGGACATGAGTTCAATAGAGACCAATGAGGAGATTTATCTTGGAAAAATCATGAGTACTTGGTTACCCTGAAGGAGCATCTTATTTTCCCACTCTTGGTCTACTCGGAAGTTTATCACTTGAGAGGAGATGCAGTGGGTTGTTTCCCTGAGATGGGAAATGAAATTGTTTGATCTTCTTTGAGAGGCTTACATCGATGTTGATTACATGATATATATGATATGTTTGATCTTGGTGATTGAATAGTTGGATGTTGTTAAGGATTTTCCCTTGGAGTTGTGAAGGAGATCATACTTGACAAAATTGGCATTCAGAGGTGTATATAGGAGGATTTTCTACAAGTTCATGATGTGCAGAGTTAATCTCTTTGGTCTTGGTTGTCTTTCTGGATGTTTGGTTTCACATTACATTGGTTTGAGGTTTGGTTGAAGCTGTAGTGATCGCTAGCTTGTGGTCATGTGTTTTCACTCATGTTCTCGGGTAATGACATGATGGTTCTTAATATTTTTCCTTTGTTGGGTGTGGAGAACTTGGGAGAGTTGTGAAGACTTGTGGTGAGATTTGTTCTTACAGGTTATTTAATTATAGGTTTTGCATGTCATTATGGATGGTTTCTTGATACTACATGATTACTCTCTCTATGTTATGCTATTGGTAGACTCATTATGCCTTGTTCTTTCAGATTTGGCATTACTCATGTAGTGGGAGTTCTTGGATGTGTTTGGTCTTCCTTGATTAGTTTGTACATGGAGCTTGTATCCGTAGTTGATGGGTTGGTTGTGTTGTTGGCATGAGTTTACTAATAAGGATACCTTGGAGGTATGTGATATTGGATGGATTATCACTTGTTTTGGGTGTTATATTTTAGTTGTGTGGGTTTTTCAGTTGGATGGGAGCAGTCATTGTTTTGGTTGTTGTTCTAGATGGCATTCTATCTTGTTTTTGGAGAAAGTCTTCACGTTTTCTGTTCATGTTGAGTGCTTTGAAGTTGACATTAATTTTGTATGTATTGTTGAGCACAGTGGTGTGGTGGTAGTGTGTTGAAACCCTTACTGTCAGTTAGTTTTGATAGTGGTGTCTCATATTAGATTAGTGCATATGTACACCATGGCGTGTTCCTTTTCTTTGGAGGATGGATGGAACTGTAGCCTGAGATGGTAGACATCGTAGATGTTGTTGTAGGTGTCTTGTGTGATAGAAAGGATTCATGCATTGATTGATAGGCAATGCATTCTTCGGCAAGTGGGATAATGTTGAAAAAAAAAGCCTCAAACGTATTGGTGTTCGGGCCTTTGCATTGTCGAATAGATAGTTGAATATCATAGGACAAAGTTACTAGTCTGATTGAGCATCGACATGTCAATTATCATGTGTTAATTTGGTTAAGCTTTAGACTTGTTACTTAGTTTTCTTTGGAGTATCGGCGGTTGAAAGTCAAATGAATTGGTGATCAAAGTTCAATCATTGAAAGTTCTTAAATGTTGTGAAGTCTCTGACATCCCCGACCTCCGATAATGCTAATGGTTCCTTGGTCCGATAGTCAGGTATCAACATATCAAAGATGTCGAGGGTTTGAGTAAGTCTAGCAATGTTTGCTCGGTGCTCGATCCTCCGATAGTTCTGACACTTCGATGAGCTAATAGCAAGGAAGAGTCAAGGTGACTTGGCAGTGATGTTAGCTCGAAGACAAAAGGTCAACGTGTCGACACAGTATTTTATGGGTGATTATATTTAAACCCGAACTAGTTCATCTACTTGATGCATGTGGGATCTCCTTTTATCAGTGGGAGATGAATTGGCGTCCCTCTAATATGGTGATGGTTGAATTGGTGAACCCGAATGGTACGATATTCAAAAGCGGTGGACAAGTGATGTGTCGACACATTGCATGAATTCATTCATTGATTCTACATTGTTGTTGTGAATCAACAATAATTGGACTGAAAGTTGTATTTCTTGATAGAGATATATTTGCATTAAATGCATGATCTGTCTCAGGGTTGACAAAGAGAAAATATGGTAATATTCTATGTAACTAAATTAATTGCAAGGCGAATTGATGCATGTTGGATGATGGTTGTGTTGTTCTATATACTGTATTTTGTTGTAGCATTGTAACAGTATGAAAGAGATATTGTTGTATAACTGTAATATGTGAGAGGGAAATAAAATAGGGTTATGTTGTTGGATTCTCTTCAAGTGGAACAAGATGTAAATCTCCTATAAAGGTTTAGAGCTTGTAATTGTATTTGTAACTGTTTTGTTGTTGAATAATACAATGGCTAGATCTTTTGGAGTGTGGGTTTTTTTACCTGTAAAGGTTTTCCCCACGTATATTTGTGTGTCCATTTATGTTTGTCTTTCATGTTGGTTGATTTTGCAAATTTGAATCTGGTTAATTTTGAATGTGCTTTACTCGAAAGGATTAATGTGGGAAATATACTGTGCTTGTTTCTGCTTTATGACATAGTAGTCATGTCTTTGAGGAAATAAAAAGAAATAAAATCTACTGAAGGCACTATTGATATTAGATGTTTCAATATGAGATGACCAATATTTCCCTTACAATATTGAGCAGCTTGAGTAGGATCTATAGGCCTTGAAACATTCCCATCAATAACATCCCACAAATCTTGATCTATCAACAGATCCTCCATCTTTAGCTTTCATATCTTAAAATTATATCTAGAAAATTTATCCACCTCTATTCTTCTCGATGAACTTACCATCTGAAAATTCCTACAATAAGATCACAAAGTGTCTTCTACACAAGCTCCCACTCAAAGCTAGATTAGTTCAAAAAACCCAATGACCCAAAATTGAAACCAAAGGTGATCAAGCTCTAATACCACTTGTAAGGAAGCTAAGGTGGCAAAAAAAATTCCTACTGTGAACTCCTAAACCTGCAATTGCACAAGAACAACAAATAAATTAAGATGTTAGATCGAATGCAAACAAGAATGAAGGATTCCCCATGAAATCCATCTACTCAAACTTAAACTAGGAAAATGAAGAACAAACTAAATAAATGAAAAGAAATCCTAATTAAGTGATCAAACTAGTGATCCCATGGGAGAATTGGTGCCAATTGAATGTTGAAATTGGCCCTTTCCCAACTCCTAAATTGCAATGTTGAAGTGTGTAGATTGATCGAATCTCCTCAATGAGATTTGAGCATAACCTAACTAAGAATTGTGAAAATGATGAAGTATGAAGTGATGTGCACAAAATTGGCTCTCAATGTTAAGAGAGTAACTTTGCATGAGATTGTGGATGAATAATGAAAATATAAGCCTTCCATTTATAGATTTGAATTTGGAAGAGAAAACAAGATTTGGGCAATGTGGGACTAATTTTCACCCAATGGTTGAATGCCACTTGTCACCATGTGAATGGTTGATGGTTGTGCACATTTTGGCCAAAGTGCCAATAAATGCAATTAGGTGGAATTTGAATTTGAAGAAATGACACGTGAGAGGGAAAAAATAATGAAATAAATGCCACTTAGCTCAATGCACAAGGACATGTAAGAGGAGTGAATTCCTTGTTGGATGTACAAGTCCACTTGGACTTTTTGAATTCAAACTTGAGGGAATATTCCCTTTTGATGCCATGTGAGGAAAATTAGAGATTTAATAAATGAATTAAATCTATTTTCATGTGCAAGTTGCATTATGTAGAGGATTTTAGTGATAGAGATTAACTTAATCAATAATTTGATTAATTTAATAAGGGATTATATGATTTGACAATTTTGACTTAAATTGATGAATTGATTTAAATCAGAATTGAGAGGAAATGATTAATTAAATAAATAATTTTGATTTATTTAACTAAGTGGGAAAATCTTAGATTAAATCAAATAAGGTTTAATTTATTTAATTTAATAAGAGGATTTTAGAGACTTTAATCAAATAAAATGATTTATTTAATCAGATAGAGATATAAGGTTAATTAAATTAAATTGATTAATTTAATCACTAGAGGAGAAAAACTTAATTAAATAAATAATGATTTATTTAATTAAGGGATGAAATATGATGAAATATTGAGAGTATGATTTAGGACGAAACGTCGTTAGTTAATCGGGATCAAATGTGCTAGATCGAACTTGTACATTTTCCATGTCTATATTTTGTCCCTCTTTGAAGCAATGTGTCTATTGCATTGATTCAAAGAATAAACTGTTGTGATCAAAGTTTAATTTTTTTAAATTTTTTCAGATGCCCCATTGCTGCCCCAATGGAAGGATTATGTTGGATACTGCCCCCTCGAGATATCGGACAATTTTTTTGATTTTTTGGATGATCTCGCAAAAAAAGAGGACAAGGTGCGTAATAGGCCAAAAATGCTTGGAATGCCAAAAAACATGTTAAAACGCCAAAAAAAGATGTAGAATGGTCCTCGGTTGGAGGAAAATAGGATCGGGGAACCAAAACCCTAGTTAGATGGCCAAATTAGGTAAAAAAACCCTAATTTTTAGGCTTAAATAGACCTTGAGGGGTCCCTTTCAATGCATTTGCAAACTTAGCCCTTAGAAAATTTCACAATCTTAGCTCTAATACTTGGTCGAAATGGCACAACAACAACTTCCCAAGCACGATCGGAGAGGTACTAGCAGCCAGTCAATGCAAGACCCATGGTATGTACCCTTATCCAACTTTTAATTTTATCATTTTACGTGCATTAAATAGGGTTTAAGTGTCTTTTAAGTTGAGCGACACTATATAGCATCACTGAAAATGCTTTATCGACACCGCACAGTCTTGTATTGGACCGCATATGCAAAGAGCGTCACGTCTCTCAGTTTGGAGATTAGGGTTTGTCGATCAAACTTTGCCGCATGTTAACACTCAATCGCGTAGCTCACTTAGGGATTTAGGGTTTCGCCACAAAGTGGATTACATACAGAAATCGCATCGCGCAGGTCACTTTGGAACTAAGAAAATTGGAAACTCAGTCGTCGCAACGCAATTTACAACTTTCCAAACTGCGCCGCACTCGCAAACAATGCCGCATTTGCTATTTTGGATGCGAAATCCTAACGCGAAATGCAATTTTTTTTATTTTTTCTTAACGCGATGGCTTCCCTTATGCAGGAGGAGCTTGATGTACTTCACTCACGGGTGCACAGATGGCCAGTGCTTAGCAGATTGTAGGGTATGCTTGAGTTGGTTCAGGAGCAGCTTGGTGCCCTTGGTCTTTGTTATGTTGTGTACGTCCCTCCTGTTCGGGAACACTTAGGCATGATGACAGCCTTGGTCAAGCGATGGCACAACGAGACTTCTTCCTACTAACAAAACCACTATTACCCTCGAGGATGTCTGGTGCATCCTCTGATTACCTATCCATGGGGCCAGAGTCATCTATGATCCAAATGCCGACAAAGATGCTTGTTATGGTCTTATGGAGCTTAATGAGATTCAATTTTCTAATGGACAGATTGACTTGGAGAGATATCGTGGTAGCATACCCATTTATAGATTGATCATTGCGGCTATCATTTCAGGCCTTGTGGCACCCGATCGGTGAGGTCGATATTTTAGTCTAGGATGGGGACTGGCATGGGAGTAGATGGTTCACCGCAAGGAGTGATTTTCTTTGGGACCAGTATTACTAGCATCCCTATACAGGGATCTTCATGAGTTTGCATACCTAAACAACACGTCCCTCGGGGCCAGAGTTTTCTTACTACACATCTAGGCATGACAGCAAATCCCAGTGCTTCACCCAGATGTTACACTAGTTATTCTTGAGACAAATGATCATGTTGTTTGGCGATACAGTGGGGCACATATCCATTTTACCCACACCGACATAGGTGGTCTTGCACATTGGTGACAAGTTCTCGATGAGATGAGAGAGTTTGTCTGGAGACCCTGGATGGGCATTGGTCCATGGTATGATGATGTAGATCAGTTGTTTTATGCTAGACAATATAGGTGGATGCAGGGTTGAGAGCACCCCATGATTGAGAGATACCTTCCCGACAGTTTGGAGAGGTACAAGACAGGCCTGACAACTTGTATGTGGCGATCTTCACCCGTACGACTAGAGAGACCGCATGGGGCCAACCCATTGCGTCAGTTGAGGCAGTAT
Source organism: Sequoiadendron giganteum (assembly GCA_007115665.2). Taxonomy (NCBI): domain Eukaryota; kingdom Viridiplantae; phylum Streptophyta; class Pinopsida; order Cupressales; family Cupressaceae; genus Sequoiadendron; species Sequoiadendron giganteum. The sequence continues at coordinate 349,717,978 of CM021100.1, forward strand.
CTTCTTTCAGATAGTTGGTGGCCTAACTGTGGCCATATGATCAGGGGCCGACAGATGCAGGGGTCACTCCAGCATACAAAGCTTCATTCAAGCCTCCCCTTAGACTGACAGTTCCTGGTGCAATGATTTCGCGATGTAGACCCAGAGGCAAGACAGATGGCAGAGGCAGAGGATAGGGCAGAGGAGGAGGTGGACCACCTCCTCATCATAGCCCTCCTAGATCGAGCATAGAAGTCGCCTACCTGAGTAGGGGGGCAGGATGGTCGGTCAAGAGTAGTCCCTTAGTAGCAGCCAGCAGCACAACTAGTAGCACAACCCAATCACAAAGACACACTGATCCAACAGTTGCAAGGTCAGATCTAGGTTTTGACAGCAGAGAAGAATGAGGCTAGGTAGCAAGTTGCAGCAGTTACAGTTGAGAGGGACCAGGCACGATCCGAGATGGATTAGGAGATTGGTCAGCGATGAAAGCTAGAGAGGACAAATTCCTCATCTCGAGGCCGGTTAGTTGATCTAAGAACATACAAAGAGGTTGTCAGGAAGGCCGAGTATTATCGAAAGCACTATAGGCAGGTAGTGCCACCAATAGGCAGAGTGCCAGACTTCTCCTAGAAAATAGGGATGCAACTGCTAGAGGATCATGGTGACAGGCAGGTGGGAGCGGGTGAGGGGCACAACTAGCAGGGCTAGCCTTTGATCACAGACAGTTTTCCATTTTTTGATTCACGGGTTGCATTATTGCCCCTGTTGTACCATGTATTTCGATGTACACTTGATCTGATTTTGTATCATAACAATGTATTTTTTTGATGATATATATATGAGATGATTCGCCTTTATGATATGTATGGATGCATTCTAATGGATGAATTTCTTTTTTGTATCTTTTTCATGCATTTTAATGATGATCCTATGAATGTAATGTATGGTAACGATGGCATATTGATGTGCAAATGGTAATGGATGCTAATGAGTTATGTATGATATAATGATCCCTTAAGATACTTAGAATAACAAATTTATATTATTCCTCATAACTTAAAATAATGATATGATGCAATATGTTTTTTATGCTAATGATCTAGTGGATGCAGAGTGTATGCATTGGTGATGTTTTGATTACTGTCATGATACCATGTTAGTATGAAAAGAAGATAGAAGAACTTAGAATCAATGAGTTAGTTAGGATGATGATGAATTGCTTTTTCAGGAGTTGGGATTTTCAAAGGGTCGATTACGTTATGTTTGATAACACACATGGGTACGATGCATCAAGGTATGGTTGGTGTTGTACCCAGTGTGATGGAATATGACTTGAAAATTAGGTAGGATTATTCCTGTTCACACTTAGCATGCATACTTCATTCAGGATGTAGTTCAAACATTCTAAACATCTCAGGCCAAAACATAGGAAAGCAAGTTTTCTTATGTGGTCAACAAGATATCTAAAACATCATCTCTACAAACCAAACAAAACATGTGACTAATTTATTTTACAAGTGTATCCCACAAGCATAGTAGATAAAAAAGACGACAATCTTTGCCCCATTCCTTTCTCTCTAAACCTGTTTTGTTTAGACATCATTGAGAGGTCCTTGGAATGAGCACAAAATAAGATAATCCAATAAAAGACCAAAATACAACAAACAAACAAGCTAATGTTCTTCATACCACTAGCCAAGACTAAACTACTGTGAGGTACCTGATGCTTATGTCCATCGTTGGAAGGATTCATCCTAGGACATGTTGTGATCAGAGTTTTTATGGGACTAATTGGATGATAAACTATTGATACTCCGAGTTGACCAACTTGCTTGCTTACTGCCTTAGAGTTTCAAGACTTTGACGATTAGGGTGTTCATTTTTTCAACCTGCTAGACTTGCTTCTATCTGACTCACCAAAGGGTGAAAGGGACGATTGATTTTATTAGGAATGATGACTAGTCGTGGGTGAAAGCAAGATGAGGTGGATGCACCATTTTGGATTTTTCAGATATTTTGAGGTTGTTTTTGGTATTTTTGAGATGTTTTACAAATGTTTTTGGTATTTTTCGAGATTTACGACGAAGGGAATAACTAAAAGACCTATCCTAGGGGTCTCAAGAGTTGAGCCATATATTAGCCTTGCCTACATTATACACACAAAGACCACATAGTTCGACAAACGACAAACTTGACTCAATGATGGGGAAACGGATTGCCACTTTATTGCGACAGATGCCTAAGGACTGACCTAAGATGTCTTGAGGGATGATCAAAGATCAAACTTGCCTACATTCAATCTCAGAGACGATGGAGTTCGAACCAGGTGAAAGATTGATAATACTTGATGATGAAATTTTTGAAGATTTTCTGAGATTTTTGACATATTTTTGGATTTTTGATGAATTTTCTGATGTCTTGGGAAGAGCACAAAAATATACACAAATCCAATCCAGTGCCAATTTCAAGGACATTCCCCCAGCGTTTAAGTGATAGTCTAATTCGATAAAGGCAGGACAAACTGACCTTAGGAATATGCCAAGTAGTACTATGGTGGAATATGATATGGGCATCAACTCAGGCTATGGTATGGATGTGAGCAGATGGGTGGATGAAGAATTAAAGAAATGTGATGGAATGGATGAGTGAGTCATGCAGATCCTAGTGCATGGGGAGTGCTTTATTTACACTTGGTGCCTGTTTGCCAGGTTTTCACCAAGGTACTTGTCCATAGCGCCACTGAAGTGGTTTTCACTAGAGGATGATTTTTTTCTTTACTGTTTTCAATCCTTTTTTTGATATTTTTGGATATTTGTATTTTTTTGTTGTCACCAAGACGCTTGTTTTCCAGGTTTTCATCAAGGTAACCATTTTTTTAGGAATTTTGTAGATTTTTTTGTATTTTTAGTTTTATACCTTGCAAGTTCTTAGGCATAATTTTTTTTGAGATGGGAGTTGTTCAGAGGCTCACCTTCTGGTGTTGCTAATTGATATGCTCCTGATTTATAGTTGGTTGTGATGACGAAAGGTCCCAGCCAGTTGGGCTCAAATTTTCCTTTGCTCTCTGGATTTGGCACATTCTTTTGGTTCTCTTTCAGCACAAGGTCGTCGACTTGGAAGGTGTGTTGCCTGATCTTCTTGTTGTAGCTTTGTTTTAGACAATTCTGATAGACCTATAAATGGTTGAGGGCGTCCATGCATCGCTCATCTAGTAACTCCAACTCATTTAGTCTTGTGACCCTGTATTCTTCCTCTGTGATGAGGTTTTGCAATGATATCCTTAGTGACGGAAGCTCGATCTCGATAGGGAGGATGGATTATGATCCGTAGACCAGGGAGAATGGGGTGGCACTTGTTGGCATGCGGATGCTGGTGCAGAAGGCCCAAAAGCAAGATTTAACTATAGATATCAGTCACGACCAGAGTCATTGGTTATTTTCTTAAGGATCTTTAGAATTGTTTTGTTGGTAGCTTTTGCTTGGTCGTTGCCTTGTGGGTAATATGGTGGAAAAGTGATGTCGGATTTTGAATTTTTCACACAAATCTCAGACATCTTGATTCTTAAAAGGTGTCTTATTATCAAAGATAATGGATTGAGGGACACCATATCAACAAATGAGATAATTTGGGATGAACTTGGATATCTACTTTCCGATGATGTAAGTCATGGGAATTGCTTCGACCCACTTTGTGAAATACTCTGTGGCGGTGATAATGAACTTGTGGCCATTGGATGAGGTGGGTGTGATTTTACCTATGAGATTGAGCCCCCATTGGGAAAATGGCCAAGGTGTAACAATAGAATGTAATTCTTGAGTTGGTGCATGAATAAGGTCTTCATGCTGCTGGCACTGTAGACACCTTCTGACAAAGTCATGTGCCTCTCTTTCCATTGTCGGTCAGTAGTAGTCGGTTCTTAGTAACTTCTTGGCCAAGGTCATACCACTCGAGTTTGAACCGCACGTGCCTTTATGTACCTCAGTCAAAGCAGTTAGGGCTTCCTCAGGTTTTAAGCAACATAATAGGGTTCCATTAATGTCTCTACGGAAGAGGGTTTCCCCTACGATGAAAAATCATAAGGACCTTTTGAGAAAGGTTCACTTGAGGTTCGAGGTAATGATGGTTGGGAGGACTCCTAATCTTAGGTAGGTGTAGATTTCATGATACCAAAGATCACCTATACCAACGAGTTCACACGCATATTCCACTCTGGTACCTCAAAAGTGGGTACGAGAAGCTGCTTGTCACGTATTGATTTTATTGATTATTTAAATACAAATTATTAAACATGAGATTGATAATTATTATGTTTAATGATTATTTAAATTGAAGTTAAATTGAAATTGAAATGCAATTACAATGATTTGAAATGCAATTTTATTAAATTTGGGGTTTGTCATTGCTGATGAAAATTCGAATGGAAGTGAACACAGGAATAGGTGAACATGAATGAAGGCGAGAACAATGATTAGGTAGAGTTGTTTTAGCCATTAGACGTTATGAGGATGATGGAATCTCACACACACACATTTAATTATTATTTTAATGTATTTTTGTAATTATTGTGCTTGCAAATTTTAAATTAAGTTTAATTGATTTCTCAAAATTTGTGAAAAGAATATGTTGTTTTAAATGGCGATTTGGTTAATTTTAGAGGAAACTGATTTTTTTAAAATAAATTGAGTTCTTAGTATAGATATTTTATTATTATTTTAAAATAATGATGCTTTTATTATTAAACTAATAGAATAGACTTTTAAATGTAAAAAAAAAATTAAAATATAATAATTGTGTTATTTGATGTAATGGTATTGTTCTCATTTGATGAATAAGGAAAATAAATGTAAATTTTTAAATAAACAAATATCAAAACTGAGTTATTGAAAAACAAATATGTTCAAACTGGAAATTGAATGCAAAACAGTTGAATAAATTGAAGAAAATATCATCAATCAAATTGGAAGGCAATCAAATTCAGTAACTTGGAGTTTGAAAATTTGATTTGGAGATCAACCTCGATTTATGGATATGATTTCTTGTTAACATATATCAATTTCATGAGAAAAAAAATATAGAGAGTGGGAGAAAAGAAATTTGAAATTGGAGAAAGAGGCAGAAAAATCCGTTTGAAAAGAAGAACAAGAGAGAGAGTTGATTTGTTGGTTAAAAGTCTTTCATCGCTCACACAGGGAATTCATGGCCAGTAGAATAGGAGCTATTTTTTTTTCTTATCATTACTTTCATCCTCCTTATACTCCACGCGCGGCCTGGAGAGAGAGGTCTGGGAAATTTAAAAATAATAGTTACTGCTTCCCACACGCATAAGGTAGGGAGCATGTTGATACAATTAAAGAAGACTCCCCACTCTCTTCCATGCGACCAGAGCAAGGTGGAAAGGATTAAAAAAAAAAGAGAAGACTTAGGGAGACCGTAGGGAGAAGGAGATAGGTGAAGGGCACCCAAAGGCAATAGGGAGAAGGCAGGTAAAAAGAGGTGTGCATGAGGGAAGGAAGAGGCACTAGGGAGAAAGTAAGGTGAACAAACATCAAATAGTGTGGATTTGCTTTGGTACGTAAATCTCCCAAGGACGTGTGGGAAGAGGGAGAGAGGTAATAAACCAGAAGAGGAGGAAACAAAAAGGAAATTAAGGGAAGAGAGGAAGAAGATTAAACATAGCAGCTACAAAAAAATTATAGAGGAACAAAGAATCAATTTCCAGAATTACCAGGTAGAAATTGAAAACCAATTCACAAATTTAGTAATGAGTAAAAAACTTATTCTCTAATTCTTGTATTTAGCTTTGAATTAGAAAAAGAATCTCTGTTTTATTTAATATAGGAAAAGAATAAACTCCAAATTTTGTCTGTAAATCTATTAAAAATATCACTGTTCCATTACATTATGTTGAAATTTCAAACAATCAAACTATGATTTTTCGAGAAAACTATTGAAATTAGAAACATAAAATTATAGGAAGAATTTAATTAGAAAACAATGAAAAAAAACTGATTAGATTTAGGAAGAGATTCAAAACAGAAAAAAAAATGTTATTTAAATTATATTTGAAAAGAATTCAAAACAGAAAAGATTTTGATAAAATATCTTTTAAATTTTAATCGTAATTACAAAATAGAAGTTAAAATCAGTGAATTTTTGCAAATAAAACTCAAAACATTTAAAACAGAAACTAAAATGATTTATTTTAATTATGTTTGAAAAAGTAATTATTTATCTTCTAAATGTATGAAAAACTAAAAATAAATTGATTAAGTTAAAAAAATATGATTTACTAGGAAGCAAAACGAATTAGAACAAGATTAAATATAGGAGTAATTAGAATGAAAGAACGTGTGCTTTTTTATGCCTATTTTTATATGTATTTAATTTACATACTTGAAATACACCTTCTTTTTGTTATTTAAATTATTCGATTTAAATATTAATTTAATGATATTTATGGTTTAAAACGATGAAAAAAATAACATTTAAACTGTTTTTGTTTCAAACAAGATTTTCGTTCAATTGTTTTTGAAATATTGTATTTAGTTGATTGGAACCATGCACGCTTGATAAATGAATGTGCATGTCATGTGTTTGAAAAGTTACCTTTTGGGACGGGTGTCGAATATGGGTTATTAGAGAGTGTAGTTTTGCTTTTTCAAAACTGCTTTAATTGTCCTGCATGACATTTTACTTGGCCAAGTAACATAAGTGTTAATGTAATTAATTAATACACTAGCATAAGTTAACTTAGGTTTTAATTAATCATATTAGTCCTAAGTTGCATTTAATCATTTAATAAAGTTGTTGAGATAAGATTCCCTTCTAGAAGATGAGTTATCTTTTCTAGAACTTATCTCCATCTTGTTATCATTCCCTAGGTAGTTGGTTAGGGTTTCTTGTTGTCACATGAAATGTGATTTGAACACTTGGCAACATCCTTTTCATTCTAGGTTTAGCACTTGCTTATATAATCAGGCATATGTACTCTTTGTAAAATATTCATCTATCTATCAATTTGATAGATCATAATAGAATCTCTATTTTGAATATCATCATCATACTTTCATTGTGGTTGAATATTTCTTCTTGGCAAAGGTTCTCCATTGAAGATTGTATTGCAGCTTCATCAAGGACACCTGTGCATCCATCATTCCAACATGGTATCAGAGCTATTTTAGTGAAGGTTCATCCCAGGATCAAGAAAGTTTGGCTAGTGAGATTATTTGGCAAGCAAGGTTTTGTTGCAAGCCATTTTTTATTGGAGCCATCATCAAATTTGCTTCAAAAATCTAGTTTTCACTTAGTTGCAGGAAAAACGATTTTGAGTTTTGTAGCCAGCGTCGAAATCTGAACTGGGTATCTTTTAGATTTTGCATATTTTACATAGATCTGGAAAAAATCGTAGTCTAAAAAGTGTCGGACGTCATTTTTCTCTTGGCTGAAGGTTAAAAAAATCATTTTTTCATCTTTTGCTTCTTGGATCAAGAAACGATTTCTGGGTTTTATTTCTAGCATCAAAATATTTTTGGGTTTTTATTTTTGTCTACAAATAGTGAGTAGATTTTTCAAAAATCAAATTAGAAATATACGTTTTTGTTAGAAAACCCATTTTTTGCAGGTTAAATTCAGTTTTTTTGAAAAATTAATAACTTTTGGCCATGATGTCCATTTTTGGCAAACGAGATATTGACGAAAAGCTTGTTTCGAGCACTTCATAGTGGTGTAGGCCATTTTTTCAGATTTGGTCATCTACACAAGTTTGAGGTTATTTTTCATCATGAAAACAGATGTGAACATTGGTTTGTGTATGCACTCTTTTTATTTTTTTGTTTATGCATATTTAGGCATTCTCTCCTTTTGCAATCATTGGGTATTGTAATAAATGAACTGATATAAAGTTCCATCAGGGGGTTTCTTGCATAATAATCTGATTAGAATGTGCATGCAATTTGATCTTCATTGTGTTTTGATGACAACTCGCATGGGTTGTAATCTAGTTTCTTAGTTTCTTTTGGCCACTTTTTGTCTTAGTTTGACACATATCAGATTCATTTCGGATCCATCTCAGTTTGAGGGCCACTAAATTTGTGGTTAATGTTCATGAGTCTTTATGGTACTTGTTCTCATGGAAAAATTTTAGTTTCAGTTTGACATCGGCATTGAGATTCATGGCTTCCAGATTTTGTCATCATCTTTTCATCTACTGTTGCTTTATGGATTCCAGAGTTGTTCCAGTTTGGGGTTTTCGAGTGTTCCATGGCATTGGGTCTATTGTTGCACTATTATGATTTCGATATGGTTTCTTGTAGACATAAGTATCTTTCCTTGCTTGTCGGATTGCGGTTTCAGTGTTACTCCACAGTGTACTTCCAGTGCTTCTTTGCTGCAGTCATCTCATTGTAAGGGGGGTTGTCCCACTGGGTTTTCCTTCTCTACCTCATTATTGCATTTGTACATGGGTACCTGATCATGCCTTGTTGTCAGGACCCATTCATGTTTTCTTGCATTCACTTAGTTTTAGGTGCATGCTTATCTTTCCTCCCTAAGTTGCACTTATGGGGGGGTGTTAGTGTAACTAATTAATTATTACACTAGCATAAGTTAACTTAGGTTTTAATTAATCATATTAGTCCTAAGTTGCATTTAATCATTTAATAAAGTTGTTGAGATAAGATTCCCTTCTAGAAGATGAGTTGTTTTTTCTAGAACTTATCTCCATCTTGTTATCATTCCCTAGGTAGTTGGTAAGGGTTTCTTGTTGTCACATGAAGTGTGATTTGAACACTTGGCAACATCTTTTCATTCTAGGTTTAGCACTTGCCTATATAATCAGGCATATGTACTCTTTGTAAAATATCCATCTATCTATCAATCTGATATATCATAATAGAATCTCTATTTTGAATGTCATTATGATACTTTCTTTGTGGTTGAATATTTCTTCCTAGCAAAGGTCCTCCATTGAAGATTGTATTGCAGCTTCATCAAGGACACCTATGCATCCATCATTCCAACAATAAGGACCATTGAAATAGATGGAATTAATGAACTCTCTACCATATCTAATATCGAACTTGCTTGTTTCTTAAATGAATTAGAAAAATGAAAATGCTTGTGGCTTTACTAGTTATACTAGACACGCACTAGATTCCATCTTGCTTGTCGATTCGTGCAAGGTCGGGTATTCTTTGAATGACTAAGGAATTCCAGGGAAGCATAAGCTTCGAGGTTGGGCGAAAAAAGTGCCTAATCCTTGTTCTCGTCTTCATTATTGAATATATGCTATTGGATTGAAGATCAAAGGATTTCATCTTCATTTATGTATTATTGTATTATTTAATTATGTATTGAAGAGCTTAAGGCGACTAAATGCCTAAGTCTCGAATTGTAACTTATATTACAACTTTTTTTGTATTATTATCAATGTTGTGTATTATGACACGTGTATGTATTTAAACTGGAAATGTATATTGAATCTATTTATCGACTTTAAGTCATTGTTTTGGAATCGACTGAATTGTATGATGTCTAAATGAATGAAGTGTCGAATTTCTTTCAAATATAAATGAAATTATTTAAAGATTTGTCGATGTTTTGATTTAAAGAGTTTCGCTCCTTACACTGCTCTACCAGGAATTCATGTTTCGATTCATTGCGAGGGATATCTAGCAAGGATCCAATTGTTTCCATTGCATCAGCCGCTCTGTTGTTTGCCCTCGGTATCTGCTCAAAGGTGATATCAATAAAATATTCTTTGAGGCTTTCTACTAACTTCTTATATGGTGTGAGCTTATCATCCTTAGTTTGGTATTCACCATTGACTTGGTTGATAATAAGTTGTGAATCCCCATAGACCTTTAATGCCATGATTCGCCACTGTGCCACAATTTGAGACCTATGGTTAAAGCCTCGTACTCTGCAATGTTGTTGGTACAAGGGAATGCCAATTTGTAAGATCTTGGCATGCAATCCCCCTATACACCGAATCCTAATCCATGTTGTGTGTGGGAACCATCAAAGTAGAGTTTTCAATGATCGAATATGCTCAGATTAAAGATGGACTCATCTAGAAATTCTAATATGAACGGGTTCTCTGCGTAGATGGGAGCTTCTTCTAGCTGGTCCGCAATGAACTGTCCTTTGATTGTCTTTCACTCCAAATACTCAATGTCATACTCTGACAGTATCATGACCCACTTAGCCATCCTTCCTATGAGCATAGCTTTTGGCAGTAGATACTTTAAGGGATCTATTTTGGCGATGAGTTTGATTTTGTGTGCCAACATGTAGTGTTAGAATTTTTGCGAAGCAAACACTAGTGCTAGGAAAGCTTTCTCAATGAATGTATAGTTTAACTCATGGCCAACCATTATTCTGCTGATGTAATAGATTGCCCTTTCTATCCCATTTTCATCGTGTTGTGCCAAAAGAGCACCTAGGGCTACTGTTGTTGTTGAGATGTATAAGATCAATGGTTTTCTTGTAATCGGTGGCATTAACACTGGTGGTGTGAGTAGATATTCTTTGAGTTTTCTAAATGCGTGATCGCATTTTTTATCCCATTTGTATGCTACTCCCTTGTGGAGTAGATGTGAATAGGCAATATGTTTGTCCACGAATTGTGTTATGAACCTCTGGATGGACTGGAGTCTGCCTTGCAATCCTCTGAATTGTTTCAGTTTTCTTGGTGCTTCCATATCGAGGATTGCCTTAACCTTTACGGGATATACCTCTATTCCCCTCATCAACACTATGTATCCCAGGAGTTTCCCTGATTGTACCCCAAAGACACATTTCTTGGGGTTGAGCCTGACTTTATACATTTCTAGTCTGTCAAATATGTCACTTAGGGTTGCTATGTGGTTCTGCCTCTTCTTTGATTTAGCCAGTATATCATCCATGTAATCTTCGACAGTCTTGTGTATCATGTCATGGAAGATTAGTGTCATGGCCCTTTGATATGTAGCCCCTACATGTTTTAGCCCAAATGGCATCATATTCCAGCAGTAGGTGCCCCAAGGGCATGTAAATGTCATTTTATGTTGGTCTTCTTTTGCAATCATTATCTGGTTATACCCCAAGAAGCCATCCATTTGTGATAGCATCTCATGTCTGGCTGTCATGTCCACTATCATATCAATGTTAGGTAGTGAAAAATCATCCTTAGGACATGCTTTGTTGAGGTCTTTGAAGTCTATGTACATGTGAATGATCCCATTTGGTTTTGAGACTGGTACAAGGTTTGATACCCATTCTAGATAGTCAATCAAGCGTATGAAGCCAACATCCAGGAGCTTTTGTAAATGTACCTTGACTAGTAAGGCTATCTGGGGATGCATTTTTCTTAACTTTTGTCTAACCGGCTTCACTCCAGGGTAAACAACTAAATGATGAATCACCACTTCCAAATCCAGACTTGGCATGTCAACATAGGTCCATGCAAAGTTTACCTTCCTTTCTTTCAAAAATTTTGCTAGCAGTTCTTGTTCTTCTGCCAAGAGTGACTCAATATAGAAAGTGATTTGCAGTGTTGTCTTTGTTCCCAATTTAATAGGATTACATTGCTTTGCCAGGACTGCTGATTTTTCTTGATGTAGTGCAATAGGGGGGAGATTGAATCCTTCATCCTCTGATGCCTCAGAGAGGTTTTCACCATTGGATGTGTCCTTTATTTTTACTATTTTGTGGTTAAAGAGTGCTATAGTGTGGTTTTCACTCAATAACTCTTAGCTTATTCTCGTTATTTTTCTTTTGCGACTAAAGGATTCAATCGTCTCCCTGTAATATGCTTGAATGTATAATATGATGTTGAAACCTTCCTTGTGATCCCCATATGGAACTGCATCCCTTAGTCCCATGAATTCTGAGAGAGCCTCATCATTTTTGAATGAGTCCAGAATTGGCGGTCCTCGTTGGTCGTGATCGATGAGTTGAGGGTATACTAAGGTGATTTTGTGGGTTTATTGGTTTGACTTAGCGGGTGAGGCACTAATCATTAGTAAGGAGGAGTCCTCAAAAATAATGGGAAGGCCTGCTATGGTATCATCATCATCACTACTGGCGCATACATCAGTTACGTCAAAAGTAAAGTTGTCAAGTGGGATACTTGTGCATACGGGTGGTCTAAGGGTGGTTGTTGATGCTTGGGGAAGGGACCTAACTTCCCTACTAGGAGTACCTCTACCATGTACGACCATACTCAGAGTACATCCAAGGCCAAGGTTCCTCATTCTTCTTTCTGCAATGATGGGCTCTAACCGTCAATCACTGTTCCTTCAAGGGATTTGGTTTCTATTGTAGCCCATGTCGAGCATTATTTGTAGCCCTCTATTGGCTTCATCCATAGGTAATGTGGGTGTGGGTTCTGCATCATGGTATATTGTGCTTGAAATATCCTCCTCATCAACAGTTTCCTGACTTAGTTCTCCCCAATGGCAGAATCTAGAGGGGTCTACCCTAAGGGTGTGGACGGGTGTTTCGATTGATCAAGGCTGCCTATGTGACCTAGGATATTGTGGTACCTCTCCTACAAAAAATGTGCTCTTCTTCATTTTGTAGTCCCCGCATCCATTATCCTAGATCATGAGTTTGATGTCAGATATATTAGGGATGGCGGGTGTCTCTGTTGCAGAAGTGGAGGCGAGGTTAGCTGGGTCGATGTATGCAGTGGACGGGCTTTCATCATTTTTTGGAACTTGGGGATTTTATAAAACTTGGCTTCCAAGTTTTTGCAGTAGGCGAATGGTTCAGGATCCTGTGCATAGTGACCTCCTCATTTTGGTGCAAGAACTTGATGCATTGGTGATATGTTGAGGCCACTAATTTCATTCCGTGGATCCATGGACATCCTAGGAGGATTTTATATGGTAAGTTAGGGTCGAGGACTTGATAGGTAGTCTTCATGGTTGTTGGTCCCACTTGAATTGGGATTTTAATAGTGCCTTGAGACACTCTTTCTTGATCATCATATGCCCTTATTGTGATGCTCTTGTTCTTGTTAATCGAATCCTTGGTGAATTCCAAGTTCTTTATAAGTTTGAGAGAGAAAATAATAAGGCCTACACCTCCATCCACCAGGACCCTTTTAACTTTCTTTTTGTGGACCAACACTTGAAGGTGAAGTGTGTGGTTATGAGATGGTTGCGGGGGGAAGTCTTGATCAAAGAAAGTAAGGAGGTTAGGGGTAATGATATTACCAACCATAGCCTGAAAATGCTCTGTATCAAGGGTGGCAAAGATGGTGGATGCCACTAAAGCTTCATCAAGAATTTGCCTATGGGCAGCGGAAATTTTTAATAGTTCCATGATGGAGATCTGTGCGAGAGTTCTTTTCAGCTAGTCAATGACATAATAGTCATAGGGAACGACCCTTGTATTTAAACTGGGGGTCTTCAATGGTTTCAATGCCCATGAAATGGTGACCTTTCCGCCACATGTGGTGACTCCACAATCGGTGCTAGCGCCCTTGACATTAATGAGCGTGACCATTTCATCGACAGATGTGACTATCTCCTCATATACTAGGTTAGCACTAGCATATTTTTGTTTGCCTTTGTTGTTCCACTAACCATTTCCTTGATTGTGGTTCGACATCGGATTTGTGTATAATTTTAGATCTTGATTACCGGTCGGTTTCTCACCATTGATGATCTTGTCTTCGATGAGGTCTTGGATGATATTCTTCAGTCTCATGCAATTTGCGGTGGTATGTCCCTTGATCTTATGAAAGTCACAAAGGAGGTTTTCATTATACCATGGCGGGTTGGTCATGGGTTCTGTGTATTGCTCAAAGTTGGAGACTTTGATTAGGTTTTCCTTGACCAACTTATTCATTATGGACTTGGTGGATTCCCCAAGAGCCATGAACTTTTTCTTGGGAGGGTATTTTCCTCGGGGAGGTGGTCCTCCTTGATTGCCCAAGTTATTGATTTGGTTTGTGGGAAGTGGTTGTTGTTGTGCTACTACTGCATTAGTTTGCACATTATTGCGATTATGATTTTGCAGTTGGTGATGAGTTTGGATGTTCGGTTTGGGAGCATTTATGACCACCTTAGTATCAACCATGCCGTCATTTGTGATATTTTTGTTCTTCGACCATGTTCAAAGTTTATCATTATAATTGTTGGATGGGCGGTTATCCTATGGTGGAGTAAATGTTGATGCATCTCCTCACGTAGTAAGGGCTCTTTCAATGTTGAGAGCCTTTGGGATCAGTTGATCGTATGATGTGATGCATTGCATTTTTAAGAAGAACGCCAAGTTTTCATGTAGATTAGATATGATCATGCAAAATTGTTGTTCTTTTGGCATGGTCCACTTGCTCTGATTGGCCTTGGATCACTATCTTTGCAAGAAGGATGTGAATAACTCTCATTTTCCTTGTTTGAGTGTTGATAGTTCTTCCAAACTAACGTCTGCACCCATGTTGAAAGCATAATTTTTAAGGAATGCTTCCACAATTTCCTCAAATGTTTTAATGTCTGTGGGTAGATGAGAAAAACATTCCATGGTTGGACCACTCAGACTTCGAGGGAAGAGTCGCATTAGATATGTGTCATTGTATGCAACCTCCATGCAATGCACTTGAAATTCCCTGGCATGATTTTCAGGGTTACCCGTTCCATTATACTTCTCGAATTCGGGGATCTCAAATCCCTTTGGGATTGGTACCATTGTGAGACTTTTGTCAAATAGATAAAGGCACAAGTTGTCTAGTGTTTTGGTTGTTTTTCCCGCTTGGAGTTCCAACACCTATTGCGAGAGTGGTTTGATTTGTGTTACGACATTGTTGTGCGGATCAAGAGGTGGGATGAATATGTTTTGAGGTTTTTGGGGTGTTTGATTGGTGGGAGGAGCACTAGTGGGAGTTTGTTGCAAGATCTGTTGTACGTTCAAGGCTTGCTGGTATTCCTGCATTTGCGTCAACAACGCTTGTTGTTGATCTTGTTGTTGTTGTTCCAACAAAGCTTGTTGTTGGTCTATCTGTTGTTGTTCCCATAAAGCCTGTTGGTGGGCCAATAAAGCTTGTTGTTTGTCTAGTTTTTGTTGGGCCAAAAAATCTTGGTTTTGTTCGAGTTGTTGTTGTGCCAACAAAGTTTGTTGTTTAGCTTGTTGTTGTGCTTGAAAGTCTCGCAGGGCTTGTTTGTATGCTTGTCGATGGATTGCTTGCAGTTGCACTTGGTATTGTGTTTGCGCCTATTGAGCCTAGTGTTGGGCTTGAGCTTGAGCTTGTGCTTGTGCTTGTTGGGCTGCTTGAGCCACTTGCACAGCTTGTGCGGCTTGTTGGGCAACTAGTTCTGCTTGTGCTTGTTGAGTAGCCTGTTGTGAAACTTGTTGGTTTTGGTTCAGTACCCTCTGATGATTGGATTTTTGGATGGTTTGGAACAAGGTGGTGAATGAATTCGTCACGTTAGCTTTTGGTGGGATTGGTGGTGGATCAGGAATGATGCTAACCATGGTGGTGGGCGAAAGGGTTGTGTTGGTGGTCGGGATTTGAGTTGTTGGAGGTGTGGTTGAGATGCTTAGTCTTTGAGAAGGTATGTTTTGGGAGATTTGAGGGCCGCATTATGTATTGGTTGTGGTGGCTTGAGTGGTTGTCACTTGTTGTGATGCTGCAGGAAAAAGGAGAGGATTCGATGTGATGCTTGGATTGCTTGGATTCGAGAAAATAGATGTGGGTAGGGGGGGAAGACCCAATCCAATAGGTGATGTGGATGTGAGCGCTAATGGAAGAAAGGGTGGTAAAATCCCTAGGAAGGAGAACGGGTCAATGAATCTAGTTGCTCCAAACAAACCACCTTCTCCTTGTGGTAGAAAAGTTTGTATGTTGAACGAATAGGCTGGTGTTACATGGAATGAGGATGAATCTGCATAATTATGGAAGGTGAGTGGGACGTATGGGTGTGATGGATTCACTAAGATAGAGTTTTCTGGTGTGGTGCTGACATTTACCTCTTTGTTGTTTACAAGGCGATGCTATTGTAACTCACGAAACATTGCACTTCCTTTGTTTACAATTGGTGAGGTTGGTGTGATTGTCGATATGGTTTGAGGTATTTCTTGAGTGATATTTAGAGTTAACATTGGGGATGTGTTTGTAAGAGACTTGTCCATACTTGTGCCTATGTCAAGGTCAGAAGGGATCTGGATCCCTCCTTTCGTTAACATGTGTAAGTATTTAAACATGGCATTGACAATTTTATGATTCTTTGAATTTTGAACCATTTCTAGCATTTCTGATTGTGTCATCCCCACATCCTCATTTGTGATGTCCTCTTCATAACTTTCCTCTTGAGGATTTTGTGATGGTAGAGAAGAGATGCTTGGGGGATTGCTTGATCCCGCAAGGTTTACTTCAGTGGTTACTTGACCTAGGTCACTGGAAGTTGATATTTCGTTGATGTTTTCCATGTTCTTCTTGTATTGTGATCTTGTTTGAACCATAAAAATAGGGATCGTTTGATCTTAATATTTAGGCCCAAAAGAGAATAACTAGGGAAAGAACCAAGGATCAAATGGGGTGGTGATGATGATGAGATAAATGAATGAAGTGAATGAGTGAAAACTTTGAAGAAATTTTTAGGGGTTATCCTAAAATTTAGGCTTGGATTGATTTTGATGGTTTGACTAGGTGTATTAAGTCAAACAAGATGGTGGTGAGCTTATAAACCCTAGGAAGTTGTGTTATCCTAGGGAGAACTTGCACAAGAAAATGGATTGGCTAAGTGTTTCAAGCCAACCAAGGTGATCATGAACTAGTAAATCTCAAGAAGTTATGTTATCCTAGAAGTATATTTGCTCAAGAGATTTGACTATTTGGCTAGGTGTATTAAGCCAAGATAGAGTGATGTTGATTTAGCCTTTAAGTTTAGCATGAATGATTTTTATAAAGTTCTCAAATTTTTGTTGATGGGATGTGATTTGATTGATGGAGAGATGGATGAGAATGAAGACTTTGATCCTAGACTCTGACCTAGACAAGACTCTTTTTACAAAACCTCGGTGTTGAAGAACATGCCACACTTCCTATGTGAGGAAAGCAAACCTTTCAAAAAGCTTAGGATTATGTTGATAATAGAATGCATACAAATTTGGGTATTTTCTTGAAGCCTTCTTATATAAATTGTATACTAGTCTTTCTCTGACTTCAAGGATCATTTCAAGACGTTGTTCGCGGGATTTTAGACTAATCCTTTTGAATCTTGGTTTTGGGATCTTGAGTTTTTGTGAAATCATTTGAGACAACACATGTGAGGTCCAATTTGTTTTTTGTCTTTCCTTAGTGAATTTATTTTTTTACCAAAAATACATTCTTGATTATGTTTCAATCTGTATGTCTAATGTCCCACTTTATTTTCATCCCACAAGGTCCATTATGTGGAAATCAAAGAAATTAGGGCAAAATTTTCCTAGGTTTAACCTTAGTGAAAACAAATGATGATAAAATCCAAGCACTTAGAAACCTCTAAGGATATGATCCCTAGGGAAAAAAAGAGTACTTAAATTTTTCAAGGATATTTGTTTCCTCCAAGGGGTTTGAAATTTGGAGCTCTTTGTGAATGTTTGTTTTTCAATTGTTTTGAAGACCAAACAATGTATTTTTCATTTCCAAGCACATGTACAACCCTAGGATGAAGAGACAATATTTTGTTGGGTTCCCACTTGGACGAATCCAGCTATGCATATTATGTGTATGATTAGATGCTTGACCACGCAGGCTCCCCCTTATAGTGCACACACTTCTCAGGTCAGCCAAGCATCAATACCCATGAATCTCCCATGACATACTTTTCATCTCTACAAAAAAACCGCATGTATAACATGGGGCGACTTAAAAGGACATGACCTTTTGCACTAACAAAATAGATAAGGATTTTGCCTTCTAAACAAGGGTTTTAATTTGAACTTTCCATTCGTGGAGATTGACCCATGCGGCAAGAGACCATTTTTTCCCTTCTTGTCGGAGCCAACCACATGATACTGGCTTTTGTTCCAGTACCCACTTTTATATCTTGGCTGGAAATACACTTGTCCTTAGTGTGTTATCGATTGGGTTGTTCCCTTGGGTGAGTAATTTTTCCCACAAGGTAGGCCTGCTAAGATAAATAAAAACGAGTAAAAAAATTCGTAGTTTGATTAACCTTCATTTAGAAACAAAGGGAGAACACATGCAATAAGCCTACTCACACTCGCAAGATGTTTTGTTCAATTTTAAACCCAAAAAATGAAGTGTGGAGGTAATACTTTTGACAACTTAATATCACAAAAGACTTTTGATTCTCAAGATCACTGTGAGGCGTGAGAGAAGCACATACGCCTTTTAGATGATATTAGTTTGTGAAAATGATTACAAAACATCAAAAACACACATGTTCATTTTAATCCTCAAAGCAAAAAAATGAGTTCTTTTTAAAGCACCAATTTTAAAGTGTGAGAATAGCCTTGTTCAATTTTTCAACCTTTAAACAAAATCTAGTAGATCGTTTCTAGGTTCTTTTTAGCCTTTTGCAAACTTTTGAAAAAAAAACAACTTGTTTGTTCTTTTTAACCCAAAAATTTTTTTTAGTGTTTCTAAGGCATGAAAGTAAATAAATTATTTTTTAAATAGAATTTAAAGATCCTAAGAAGTGTTGAACAGTATAGAGTTTAAAAACCCTTTGTGCATGATAAACATGATGCCATGTTGAACCTCCTATTTTGCTTTCTCCCTTGTTCCAACCTTCATAAATGACAAAAACCAGAGAGCACAAAAACAACAAACAAGTCAAAAGTTAGAAAATTAAAAAATTAAAAAACACATGTTAAAATTTGAAATCTGACTGTTGTTCGCGACGGAGTTAGTGGGTGCATCGGAGTTTGGAAATGAGGCGGTGCTATATAGCGCCACACGTTTAACTAGGTGCGGCACTTTGCAGAAACAAAGACCGCAGGTGCGACGCAGTTTTGTAGGCGGCGTAGTTTGGAACTAAAATATGCGACAGAGTTTTGCAAATTTGAAATTTTTTGAGCGAGAACACGGGTGCGGCGTAGTTTGAAAAAACAATGGTGCAATATAGCGTCATGCCTGCAAATGCGGCGCAATCTAGGACCGCGGGACTGGGTGCAACGGAGTTTGAGAATGTGGATCAGCGATAGAGTTTGCAATTTTTGAAAAACCAAGCGCGGGAATAGGTGTGGCGGAGTTTGGAAAAGATGCGGCACAATATAGCATCGCGCCTGCAAATGCAGCACAATATAGAACCGAAGACATGTAACTTGCAAAACAAAACGTGAAAAATGCGGATTTTTTTTTAAAACGTGATAAAAAAGGTAAAGCCTTCCTTTTAGCGCCAAAAATGTGAACCCCTAAACCTGCAATTACACAAGAACAACAAATAAATTAAGATGTTAGATCGAATGCAAACAAGAATGAAGGATTCCCCATGAAATCCATCTACTCAAACTTAAATTAGGAAAATGAAGAACAAACTAAATAAATGAAAAGAAATCCTAATTAAGTGATCAAACTAGTGATCCCATGGGGGAATTGGTGCCAATTGAATGTTGAAATTGGCCCTTTCCCAACTCCTAAATTGCAATGTTGAAGTGTGTAGATTGATCGAATCTCCTCAATGAGATTTGAGCATAACCTAATTAAGAATTGTGAAAATGATGAAGTATGGAGTGATGTGCACAAAATTGGCTCTCAATGTTAAGAGAGTAACTTTGCATGAGATTGTGGATGAATAATGAGAAGATAAGCCTTCCATTTATAGATTTGAATTTGGAAGAGAAAATAAGATTTGGGCAATGGGGGACTAATTTTCACCCAATAGTTGAATGCCACTTGTCACCATGTGAATGGTTGATGGTTGTGCACATTTTGGCTAAAGTGCCAATAAATGCAATTAGGTGGAATTTGAATTTGAAGAAATGACATACATGAGAGGGAAAAAAGAATGAAATAAATGCCACTTGGCTCAATGCACAAGGACATGTAAGAGGAGTGAATGCCTTGTTGGATGTACAAGTCCTTTTGAATTCAAACTTGAGGGAATATTCCTTTTTGATGCCATGTGAAGAAAAATAGAGATTTAATAAATGAATTAAATCTATTTTCATGTGCAAGTTGCATTTTGTAGAGGATTTTAGTGATAGGGATTAACTTAATCAAGAATTTAATTAATTTAATGAGGGATTAGATGATTTGGCAATTTTGACTTAAATTGATGAATTAATTTAAATCAGAATTGAGAGGAAATGATTAATTAAATAAATGATTTTGATTTATTTAACTAAGTGGGAAAATGTTAGATTAAATCAAATAAGGTTTAATTTATTTAATTTAATAAGAGGATTTTAGAGACTTTAATCAAATAAAATGATTTATTTAATTAGGCAAAGATATAAGGTCAATTAAATTAAATTGATTAATTTAATCACTAGAGGAGAAAGACTTAATTAAATAAATAATGATTTATTTTATTAAGGGATGAAATGTGATGAAATATTGAGAGTATGATTTAGGAGGAAATATCGTTAGTTAATCGGGATCAAATGTGCCAGATCGAATTTGTACATTTTCCATGTCTACACCTACACTAATCTTGAGAGGAGGATAATGCAAAACTTTTACAAATCTTAAATAGTACAAAATCTTAAATATAAATAAACATAAATATCATGCATACCACAAGACAGTGATTTACGTGGGGAAAACCCTTTCAGGAGAAAAAACCTCACACTCCAAAATTCGCCCAATATATTATTCAAAAATCACAAAGATTACAATATGCTTGTAGAACAAGTTTCTCACAGTACTATCACCAACCTAAGGTCCAAAGACACCACAACTGCTATCAAATTCTCATAATACATCACAATACATAGTCATAATACAATTCCCTCATAAAATAGGGTTGCCTTCTAGGGAAATTCAAGCTAATAAAATAGCGCTCGTCAAATCTAAGACCTAATGATGAATTATCTATATTTAAATTAATAAAATATAAATACAAATTTTCTTTTGGGGGGGATGCCCTCAAGCCCCTGTTGGGGTGCGCTACCTTGGACCCCTCATGGGGGGACCCCCTACACCCCCCGTCGACATCGTATGAACAATACCTTATGTATCAATAGTAACTTATGTAATTGAAAGGTTGAGACACATTTTCCCAACATAGCTAAGAACCCAACATTTTATGTCAGGACCAAGCACATTGATATACAGTATCATTTTGTTAGAGATATGGTTGAAGATGACAAGGTGAAGTTGGTTGAGGTAGAGAATTTGATGAATGTTGTTGATTATTTAACTAAGCCTATGAGCACATAGAATTTCAGATGGTGTTCAGAATCTATGGGCCTTTTGGCCCCTAGCAAAATTTTAAGAGATGATTTTTGTACTTCCTCCCTTTGCTCTTGCAAGGTTTTTGATAAGTGGGAGATTTGTTGGGAAAATGTGTCTCAACCTTGCAATTATATAAGGTTTATTGTTGATAGGATGTATTTAATATATTTACTAGTTACATTGATAGGTGTAATTTATAGTAATAAATTTAAGAAATCCCCCTCGAGAAAAGATATAAATCTTGGTGAATCTTTCACTTTTTTAGAAAAAAATATTAATTTCTATTGGTGAATCTTTCCTTTTTTTTAAAGTATTAATTTTATTGGATATTTTTTTACATCACTAAAATTTTGTAGAAAATCTTGGAGAATAATATAAAAATACATTAATTACGATGACGAATCCTTTCATGAAAATAAATTAATTCTTATGAAAAGTAGGGCCTGCATGTGGAAATGATCAATGGGTTTAAGGGGTAGACTCAATAATATTTAGTTGACACCATTGATTTAACATATAATCTAACAACCCTCACTATATTCTTCAAGGTAAGTTTTACCTACAATCTGTAATGATCACGGGGCCCAAAATTTATTTTAGATCATTGATCTCAATGGAGGTCAATGATCCAAAATAAATTTTGAGCCCGATCAGCATTACAAATTATGGATACAATTTACCTCACAAAATATGAGGGTTGTTAAATTATATTTTAAACAAAAGGCTGCAACTAAAGATTGGAAATACGACCCTAAAGCAACTAATAATTATGATATACTATTAGTGAAGTAATATAGATTTATATAATAACTTATAAAATTTAAGTGTTAATAGTGGCATGGTGTGATGGTTAAGTTGTTGCATTGTTATTTTTTCCATCAAGTTTCAAACCCCATTGTGGTGTAATTTTTGAGAATTTATATTGGGGATGAGGTCCCTTGTTTGTAACCTCACTATTTCATAACTTTGAATCAAAAGCATTTACACCTCTAAATAAAAAACAAAATTTGAGTGAATCTAATCTACTCATGTATCAAATATTGTGGCAAATTTTTGAGTTGAATTTTTTAATAAAATAAATTCTTTGGTGATTTAAATAAGACTAAAATAGTTTTTGTAAAAATATGGCAATTCATGTCGTGTTACAACTTGAACTATTATCCAAATTTGAGTTCCCAAATTTCAACTATTAGCCAATTAGCGAATATGAGCCACAAAAAAAATCACTAGATTAATATACAATGGGAGCATGGGATGGAGTAGAATGTGAGTGTGTTAAAAATAATAATTTAAAATATATTAAATTGCTGACATACATTAAATTAATGATTTATTGTAAATCTAGTCCGTTCATCATTAGGTCTTAGATTTTATGATAGATATTGTGTTGGCTTGTCTTTCCCTAGAAGATAACCCTATTTTATGAGTGTGTCGTATTATGGCTATGTATTTTGGTGTATTCTGAGAGTTTGATGGTAGTCGTGTTGCCTTTGGATCTTTGGTTTGGTATAATCTTGTGAGAAGCTTTCTCTACAAGTATATTGTAATCTTCGTGATTTTTGAACAATATATTGGGTGGATTTTGGAGTGTGGGGTTTTCCCCACGTAAATAACTATGTTGTATGAATTATATTTATGTTTTTTGTAACTATTGTAAAGATCTGTATAGTTTTGCATTATTCTCCTCTCACGATTAGTGTAGGAAGTTGTTCTACTACCTTAGCTTCCTTACATTTTCCCCCTCCTCGAAGAGGGAGGAAATCATCAAATAGAGTGGTAGATTGATATAGTGAGTAATCATACCATGCCACAAATAATTAGCTATCTACACACACATAAGGTATTGTCTTTGTTAAAAATATTAGTTTTATACATTATTTTGTCTTTGTCAATTTCTCTGTAACTAGCTTAACTGGTAATTGTGGTTAAAGTTCAAGTTTCATTTCATTCCAATTACAAAATTAGATGCTTGATTTTGCCAAATCCCCTAAGAATCCTTACTTTCTTATGAAACCCCGAGTCTCATTGTAATATGGACTAGGGATAAGACTTCTCACAAAACATTGATTGGTGTGTGTATGCACGTGTGTGATGGTTATGAATTTTAATGTCACTATTAATGAACGTATTATTATTATTATTATCATTATTTCATTCGATAAATTTAAGGTATTGATTATATTTTTTGACTAACTCAAACTAATGATTAGAATGGTGGAATTGTGTGAATAATTAGTTTAGTTGCAAGGTGAGGTAGATTTCGTGGCTCGATGGAGAGAGACAAGTATATCACAATGTCATCCTTTGTTTCAAGACCTTCCATCACCAATTTGTAAACCTCGGTTTATATACCAAATCAAAATAAATAATGTGACCTTTAATAAAGTTTTAAGAGGTCAATTGAGTCTATCAGAACTTGTTTTAATTTTTTGCCTCTCCCTAAGACCGTAAGAACTTTCAATTTTTATTTTTTAATCATTCCTAAATTACATCTTAGGAACCATGCATTTGTATAAAGCTTGATTGGAGTCAGATCAATTGTAAGCATGAATTACTAGTAATAATAATAAATTCATTAAATTTGAATATATATATGGATGTATACATATGTGTGTATATATGTAAAATAAAAAATATGAGGAAATATAGCTTCTTTATTTTAGAAAAAAATTCAAAACACCACTTTCGTATCATCAACCCTTGAGGATGTGAAAGAGGAAATAAAAAATGGGGGAGAAAAAATGTGAAAAAAGGAAATTAGGTAGGGGTTCAACCAGGAAGAAGTTGCAAAAATTACCATTTATGACCCATAATTTCCTTCCCCACAATCAATAGACAACTAGGATTTAATGGGAAACACACAAGAATTATGGGAAGGGGCGACTATGCCATTAAGAGGCATGGTGACCCTCAACTTTAAGGAAGACTTGCAGATTCTAATTGAAAACAACGTGCCATAGGACTAAAATCATAGACCTCCTTTAAGTGGAATTTTAGAGTTTCACTTGGGCACAAGAGAACAAAGGGAAGGGCATTGAGGAGAGTTGGAATGTGATTTAGACGAAGGGGAATTTTATTGGTTGATTAGAGAGTTTTCTAGGCACCAAGTTGGGTTTGGACACCCTTGTAGGTTCCTTATTTTCTTTCTTCTAATTGTACTTGGTACCTATATTTAAATTCTTGTGTAAATCCCTTTCTCGAGAGTCATTCTTGAAAAAAATCATAGTTTCTTGTGGTTTATTTATGGCCTATTAGAAGACATTTACCTAAAATATTACTAGCAATTGCTTTAAAAAATTGAAACATAATTTTTGGTTCACCATGCTCTTAACCTACAAGAAAGATATACAAGTTTCCCAAACATATTAGATTGATAATTAGTATTTAAATTCCTATGTCTGGGCCATAATAATTCCAATAACTTGCAAGAAATATTATGGCCCATATGTTTAAATTTGACAAATCGCTCTATAAATACAATTCATCCAACAAATTTTTTATCCTTTGTTGATATTAGCAAGTAGATATTTGACTAGATTTAAGGGATTATTGGATCGTTGTTCAAACTCAACTGCCATGTTGATTTAAGATGAACCTTTGGTTGTTGACAAGCTTTACTGAATAACCTCCATGTGGTTTAGGGACTAATTTAAGGTTTGAATTAATTATTAGGTTTAATAGAAACACATGGATTCCCTATAGCTAGTGATAATCCTTCTTATCTAATATTTCCTATGATATAAACTCCACTTAACAAGGATTGTGTCTTTATAATCTACTAGATTTAAATGGCCTCGACCTCACTATTCTACCTACGATTAATACCTTAAAAACTATGCTCATTATGATAAAAATAAATAAATAGATAACATATTTGTGAAATAAGAAGATAATGAGATTTTAACTTCCTATGCTATGACCGTATTTTAGCAAAAGATATAGTGATTGCTATCAATGGAAGCTATATCAAGATAAATTTAATGAGCATGGTGTAGGGTTATTAAATTGGTGTATAAAATTATATCTGGTTAAAATTTGGAAGATTGCTCGTATTATCTTGGAGGGTGGTGGTGGACATAAATAATTAACTTCTTTAATCTAGCTGGTTCTTCGAGATAAGTAGGCACTCTCTCCAAAGGATATTAAAATAAACCCAATATGTTGCCTTAATAAATGTTAGCTATCTACATTTTACCTTTTAATACATGGGGAAATTGTTTAATAATTCTCCTATTCAAGCATAGTTTGAGTTGGCTGAGTTGGCTACCCTTCCTTGACATAAATGGATGCCTTACCACACATTGAGTAGTAGCCTGAAGGAAAAAATATGGAATTGAATTGAATACCATGTTCCTCCTGTCACACTTTACTAAAAATTCACTAGATTTCCATAAACAAAGCTTGTCCTAGGTCTCTGAATAACTTATTCTAAATTAGGAGTCTTCTTTTCTAGTATGTATCTAATCATGGTACAAGGGCTAGCTTTTAAGGTATTATAAGATGGATGGAGTAAGGACTCTATGAATACATAGCTAGAGGGTGTATACCCACTAAGACATAGACTAATCCCCTCATTCTAAAGTGATCACCGATTGGTAAATCCTATGACTCATATAATATAAGCTTATTAATGCTCCAACTTGACAATAGTCATGGAGTGTTATTTTCTTATAGATTGTTAGTCATACCTTATAGATATTAGGGTGGTTATGCTAGTGGCATGTATGCCTTAGTTCCAACAAAATGCAAGTGATGGATGGCCCATGTTACTCTAGAATTTTGGGTGGATTTCGTTAGTAGCATGCAAGATTTAGTGCCACCAACATGTAGGTGATGGATTCCTAGTGTTAATCTACAAGGTTAGATGGCTTACACCAGTGGCATGTAGGCCTTAAGGCCAACACGATGTAAGAAATGGGCCATATTTTATGCTTATACATTTGATGGAATTAGGGAAAATGATAATTCTAAGTAAGAATAGGTAAGCTTGGGTATACCTAATTGATACTCAAAGTTGTCATTGTAGGAAATCCCTAGGTGAATGATTAATGGGTAGTTACCCTATATATAGTAGGATTACATGATTGTTAATCTCTCTCTCCTCGAGCCACCTAATATGTTTGAATGGGGTGGATATGGATTGTATCAACTTTGGTTGGAATCACATTGCACCCTAGTGTGAACCATGGAAAGATAATAATGAGGATTCAATAATACCTCTGCAAAACATTTAAGGAATGATTTCGTGTAGTATCAACATTTAACCTTTACTAATCATTATGTCTAATCTTATTTGTATTATTGTGGATGAACCTTAGTTTATATGAAATTGTAAAACATTATATTGCTAGAAAATACATTGAATTGTTGTGTCCTAGTTGTCTAGTTTACTCATTTGTTATGATGGTGGAATGAAATGATATTTTTTTAAAGTTGTGTAGTATTTTTGGGTTTAGTTGGGGTTGTTAAAATTGTGTCATTTCATGATTATCCTATTTTGGTTGTCAGTTGAATGTGTGAATGGTTGGGAGGGAGATTTCATTCCTTCGTCTAAGTTGTTTATTTTAAAATAAAAAATAATAATTTTGATTAAGTTGGAATATTGTTAAAATAATATACATAATAATATGTAAATATAAAAGCACATACATGAAAATATTAAATTCAAATAATAAATTATCTTACCTAAAAGTTTATTGCAACACATTTATGGATTTGTGACCACTCCATGTCAATGCCTAGAATGGAGGAAGAAGCAACTAAAATTTGAGTGGACATAACTACATTGAAGTGGAAGTATGAGAGGAAGTAATGGCATGTGCCATTTTGGTGCAAAAGAAGGAGAGGGGAAAAATAATTTGCATGGGTATGGCGTTATTAAGGTAGAACTACAATTTTGGAAGGAAAAAATAAGAGAGTGCATGTGAAGGGAAGAAACATTTTGAAGGAGGTTGATTCACAGGTGTGGAATTATTTCTTATTTATTTGGGTAAAATATATATCATGTATAAGGTTATTCAAATATTCTTTGCAAAACAGAACAAATAACATAAGAAAATAAGAGTTGCCTTTTGAATTTGAATATATGTGTGTATGTGAGTTTGTGTGCATATATGTGCATATACATTATACATGTATACATGTATACATATATGTACATATACATACATGCAAACATATATATATACATACATACATACAAACATATATATACATACATATATACATATACATATGTATGTATACTATACATATATACACATATATGTATAGTATACATATATACATATGCATACATATGTATGTATATATGTATAATATACATATATAAATTTTTATATATATGTATATAGGCATACATGCATACATATACACACATATATGCATATATACGTAAATGTATGTATGTATGTATGCATATTCATAAATATTTATATACTTATACAAAAAGTGGTCACCTATATTATCTATTCTTGCTAACTAGAATAGAACAAGTTCTTGTGAGTCAGAAAGATACATGGGAATGTATCAATCTTAGCACATGGAGAATTTGTAATTTGTTTTGATATTTTTCCCAATTTAGTGAAATTATTTTCTTGCATATTGTAATTGACTATTATAATAATGTGTTCATGTGAAAACATTGAGGTCTTTTGATGACAAGTTTGAGAAAGAGGTTTGTGAACAATGACACTCATATTTGTATAGAAACATGATTTTTATATTTAAAACTTTGACCAAAGTAATACAAATGTTGCTTGAGTTGTCAATTTACTATGTCTAATAGGTTGTATTTAGTCGGAGTTGTCATACTTAACTAGAGGGTATTTGAGGTTGTATGGTAGATTGGTGACAAATTCAATACACTACATTAGTTCTTAGATGATAATATATGGTTATAGACTCCTTTACCTATTGCCCTCATGAAGGGTAGGGCCACTTCCAGTTGGAAGTTGTGTAATGGATGATCGATTAGTGGTTAGAGGTAAAACACTTCGATGATGTTCTCTCTCATGTAGTTGAAGATCATTGAAGACTTGTTCATGATGGAAAAACTCTTTATATTCATATGTATACTAAAAATAATATAAAATCTACATGATCTATAGGTGTATGATTTATCGACAGATAAATACATGTCCTGCCAATGAAGTATACTTGAGTTCATATATGAAATAAGTTTACTTTTATTGAGTATAATGATGCTTACTTAATTAATGGTTTTAATTGAATTATTCGATTTTGAATGTCTTTATTAATGATTAAAAAAATTGTGTTAATTTGACGATTTTATTTTAATGAATGATTGTTCATCACACCATCATCCATTAAGGCAATTAAATGGAGAAAATTTTGATGATGGGATCTTGATGAGAAAAAATGCATTAAAAGTGTTAGGAATCAGGGTTTAGGCATACCTCATGATAAGTACTTGGGGAGGAGGAAGGTCAAAAATTTGATTTAAATAAATGTAATTTGGTGTAAATGGTCAGAAGTTAGGGAATTGGGGGTCAACATGAAAGCATGTTGGGAAGAGGAAACTTGATGGCCCAACAAGGGATAAGTGTAGGGAACAAGAATATGACATGTTGGGATTGATAAATTTGATACCTTGTTAAAGATAAAGGGAAAATTGGAATTGGGCCAAATGCATTCTTGGAAGGGGGACTTTGAAAGTCTGAAAAACCTAGAAACACTTAAATTTTTAGCATACAAGCTATGCACTTAGACATTTTCTAGGGCCTTTGTAGCATCCAATAATATTATAGGCATGTATGGATGATAACCTTAAAAGGACAACGCTTATGTTAACCTTGACCAAGGGAGATTCATTTGGAACTACCTTAGGTTAGTTATTTATGATGGGTAAACAAGGCCAAAATGCATAAGGACTCATGTAAAAGGGACATACTCAAAATGGGGTGCTAATAAATCTTATTATTTAACATAAAATATTTTCACCAACCATATTATTAAAAAAAATGGGCAAATTCACTAGAAATAACCAATGATGTGAACAAATTTGAAAAAAATCATCATGATTTTCTTTCCAAAATTAGGATACATTCACCATAAAAATTATTGCCTTGAGCTAATATTTTCCAATATTTTATTTTTTGAAGGGGGTTTTCTTAGAAACACCAACCACATTATTATTTTTTAAATATGGGTGAATTCACCAACAAAAATAAAAAACGTGAACAAATTTGAAGAAAATTCACCATAGGCTTTTTTGTTCCCAAAATTGACATATATTTGTCATAAAAATTATTTCCTTGAACTAAGATTTGTTAGGATGTAATATCTTTTTTGGGGGGTTTTCTTAAAGTTATCCCTACTTGAGGTATTTGGCATGTGACCTTATATATCTTAAAATATGACACACATGACTTCTTCGAGCCATGCCGAGTGAAGTTGTTACATGGATGATGTGATGGTATTTATGTCTATGTTGGATGACTAATTAGAATGAGGTGATGAAATAATGAAAGTGATGCAAGATCAATGAATAACTAAATATTAACGACTAAGGTGGAGGCTTATTTTTAAATTGTTGTTTTGATGGTTATTTGATAGGGTTGTTACAATGATGACAACATGATGATACCTATGCCTATAGCTTCATTGAACAAGCACTCTCAATACTTGTTGAGTTCTTATTCTTCTATTTTGTTTTTTTATGATGTTCATTTATTCAACAAGGACACAAAATTTTGGAGTAGAAGAAAATGCCTCCTCTTGCAACACTTGAGTGATGTCCATATGGGAACCACAAAACCTTAATGTTGTTCTAAAATAATTAAATCATCAAGATATTACATGGATGTTTGACTCTATTTTGGGTGATTGTGTTTATTTATTTGGAATGTGATTTGTGAATGAAACCTTATTTTTATTTGCTTGGATGTTTTTTTATATTATTTTTTGCTTTTGAAATATTGTAAGTTGAAATATTTGATCAAAATGAATTAACTAAATTAAATGTTCGTAAATATAAAAAAACAAACTACTTGCAATAGAATAAATTGATAAATTCAATCTACTTGTTTGGAAAAAAAAAATTTTTTAGATAATTTGAAAGAAATGATAAGGGTAAGGTCCCATAGATTTAATTTTGCAATTCGGCTTAAAGTTTGAGCTCCAAAATTTAAGGAACAAAATTGGAGAACTTTGATAAAATTTAATAAATAAATAAAAATTCTCATTTTTATTTTTTTTAGGAATATAAAATTTTAAGTGAGACAAGTGGCAAAAAAATTTCTTAAGCTGTAGGGCAATTTCTAGCCTCACATCAATTTCACGGGCTCAAATTTGTAGTTCTAAAAGGTAGAGGTTGCTATTTTTGGAAAAGATTCCAATTAAACCTATAGAATAATTTTTTTTGCTTCATGGGACGACTTGATCCATGAAAATAGAAACCGAAACCCCCCATGGGACCATACTTAACTAACTCTATTTATGACTAATTTGTATTTAAAAAAACATAAAGAACATGCAACTAACAAAATGTACTAAATAAATGAATTCTATCAACATATTTATTGTACCTAATTTCTAATATTTTCTTAAAATGAAATTATTTGGTCTTGATTATAGAAATACAAACTACTTGCAATAGAATAAATTAATAAATTTAATCAAATTATTTGAAGAAAAATAAATGATTAAGATAAATTGAAAGAAGTGACAACTAAATCTATTTACAATTTGTTTTAAATAGAAAACATATCACTAACAAAATACACCAAATAAAATGAATTAAAAATTATAATAATAAATTTACAACATTTATACAAAATGATATAACAGTACAAAATATAAAATTTTATAATAATCTACAACATTAATCTTCATGATCAAGATTTCAAACAATACAATAATATAGACGCCAAAATTCAGCCTGACGTAGGTTGCATGCGCCAAAAAAATACGTTAAGAATGCGATTTCAACTCTGAGTTTGGAAAACAAAAATCAATTCTCAAAGATCATTTCTATTTTTAACGCCACCTTTAGTAATAAATAAATACGGAATCTGTCTAAACAAAGAATACGTATGCCTTTCCCAATAAACAAACAATAGTAAAATTCGTAATCGCTAAAATCTCCACTAAAGTTAGCTACGTTCATTCCTAATTCAAAACAATAGTAAAATTCGTAGTTGCTAAAATTTCCTCTAAAAAGTTAGCTACGTTTTTTAGTAATAAAATCCCTATTTAGTGGGCGAACAAAGTATTTAGTTCGCACCTGCAGAAATTAATTACTGTCAAGGCGCTGCTGCAAAAGAGTATTCATTTAAAAAAAAAGTTACATACATTTTCGTTGCAGTCTCTGATTGTCGTAGTGCATATATCCTGTCTTGTTTTATCTCTGTAAAGCTCAAATTTCTGTTAATTGCCGTTCATTTGAGCTCATAATATAATCTTTTGGCAAAGAGAATGTATCGAGGGTTTGAAAGGCCAAGGGTCTGAATATTGCTGTGATGTGTGTGCCTTACGTTGGAACTTCTGAAATCGATTCAACTATTTGAGCTGGAGGGAATACAAGGATCAAATTTGGTTTTTCTTGTAAGTCTTCTGAATATTTTTGTTTTTTTTTTGTCAATTTGGTTTTTCTTGTAAGTTTTCGTAATCTTTGTGTTTTTTTTGTCATATAATTCATATTTGTTTGGAATTGTTATCATTTGCAAAAATCTCTGTTTACCGTCATTTGCAGATTTTGATTCAATTTTGTTGTCGTAGTCACATTTAATTCATAAAAATAAAAATATAGAAGTCAGGTAGTCAATTTAGGTTTTGGGGTGGGGTGCAGTAGTTTTCTTTTTTAACGGACACACCTTAGTTTTAGCTCTATTTTTGAATAAATTGAATAATTTAATTACGGCAATTCAATTTATTTCTTAATTTGTTCAGGTGCTAAAAAATATACTAGGCTTGCAGCTTTTGTTACTTTTTCCCTAGTAATTTATTTCTGAATTTTGTAACGGGGTTACATTTTTCTTTTGTTTTTGAAATTTTATTTTATTATAATTTTGCTTTTGAAAAAAAATTGTTTATACTTTTGACATTTTTTCAATTGTACAGTTTCCTTTTGCTTTTCAAGAATTACTCTGCTTATTTTTATATAGTAGTTCTGGTAAATAAAATAACACATTTCTTCTAATTATCATAAAACTTAGGAAGCGAAACTGTAAATGTACATCTTGTTATCTTGTTTGTGTTGATCTAGCTGTTTTATTTTATTTGTGCTTACAAGGGGGGTTTTAAACTTTTAAAATACTGGTTTTAGGATCTTCTTTGGTAAACATGTGAAAGTGAACATGGAATTCTTTCTTTGGTAACTCTTCTGATTATTTTTAGTTGTTTTAAATACAATTGATATTTGCTTTGGGTTATTTGGTTTGGTATCATTGTTTTTCTTCCTGTTTATATGCAGTTTCTGAATTAATTTAGGTTTTAGTTAGAAAATGTTACAGCCTTTTTTATCTTCTAATTTTTTACAATGATATTCATTTTTATAATCTTATTCAAATCAAGGAAGGAGCAGCTAGACCTTTCTTTTTGTTTTTCTTCTGAACAAAGGTGTTACGATATATTTCTATATTTATTTTATGTAATTGTTTTCACTTTTATGAGCGTTTTTTGGTTTGTCTCTGGACCATTATTTCCTTATATTCTTGTAAGAGGTCTGGAAGTTTGATTTATTTACTGTTAATTTTCATTTTAAAAATTCTGTGATTACTAATTGGATTTGTCATATTTCTATGGCTGGAAATTTTTGTTTTGTTTTTGTGGAATCACCTGACATTTCTTTTCTTTGCAGTTACCGAGTAAAGGAAAACAAAAATTTCTGTAATTATTAATAAAGTTCTAGAAAAGAAAGTCCAAGAGTAGTTATTTTGTTTCTGTAAACCTTACTTATTATTTTTGTTTACTTAGAAAGGTTTCAAAGAACTACTTTTACTGGCAAGTGCACATGGTATTAAGGGCTTCCTTGATTTAATTTTTCTCTTTTTAACTCTCCTTCTGAAGGGATCTTGGTTTTCTTAGTTTATCATACTTTCCTATTGTTTAATGGGATGTGAGAGTACAGTTTATATCAATGTGAGGTTAAACAAAAGAAGAATCAGATGTTGTTTGGTCATAGGCTCATAGCTGACTTTGCCTTTGTTTTTGTTTCCTTTTATTTGTGGATTGCAGGGATCTGAATAGTTTAGTATGAACAACATGAGATTCAAGGAAGGGAATATGGTTGAGGTTTGTCATTCAGATGGGGGTATTTTTCAGTCTTGGTTCAGAGCCAGGATCATTTCATGCAATGCAGACTGTTACCGAATTGAGTATGACAACCTTTTAAATGACCATGGAAAACGTGATGTGGAAGATGTGCGGGCTGATGCAGTTCGACCAGAACCTCCTCACATGACAGAAACGAGAAAATTGGCATCTGGGCATATGATTGAAGTGTATGATAATCATTCATGGAAGGTGGGTAGAGTTCTCAAAGCCTTACCTGGAAGATTATTTGTTGTAAAATTAATGGAATCATTACGAAAGAGGACATTTCATCAGTCTGTTATCCGTGCTCGGCTGTTTTGGGAGAATGAAGGATGGCTGCATAATGTTGAGGTACAAATCGGTTCCACAGTTTGATTATTGATTTGATTTTTGAGTTGTATTTATCTTCTTAAATGAAAATTGCATAAGTGTATTTTATTTCTTGCAAGTTTTTAAGAACTCGCATGTATTAACTTTGACAGAAAATATTACAATTACAACGTTACATATTTGTATGTTTGATGGTGAAATTTCATTCTCTTTCCTTTGTTTTATTTTTAGTTTGGAGTAGCTATCTTATTTGCTGTGCAGTTTTTGTTCCTCCTTTTTCTTTCTGTATAAATATTGCAATTTCAGATTTCTTGATTAATTTTTAATACGGTTATTACTTTTTTTGTGTTTTCATATCTGGGTGCGAACTTAGTGCTGTACCATTATCTGTTATCAATATTGTATTGATTCTGTCCTTACCTTTTGGGGTGCAGTGATTTGAAAGTTTCTGTACTTTGAAGAACCAAGTGTAGTTTGAGTAAATAAAGTTTGTTAATGCTAAAGATGCCTCATGTATTGGAACAATTTAACATCAAGCCAATATTTGAGTACTTTATTCATCAAATATTTGTGCTGTTTCTAGTGATTATATTCCATGAAGGTGTGAATAATTAACAATTAAAAGTTTTGCATTTGAAATGAAACTTGTCATGAACAGAGGATAGTCATGTGAGATTTAGAACATAGACTATACTGCTCGATTCCTTTTGTGATTGTCAATCCTCGGCTCTTTGAAGTATCTGTAGAGTAAAAGGCTAGCTTCTAACAAGCTTGGGGGGATAGCTGGAGAGCACTCTGTAAATCTCAGGAAGAGGTGACTGAGAGTGCTTGTACTAAAGAAAACATCTGGAATATTTTATATTTAATATTTATCATCTAACAGATAATATATGTTTTTCATATTTTTTAATCTTTTTAACATATAAAAGCCTAGTAATAGTGGACAAAATGATCTTCTCATATATTTTTTCTCCCTGATTTTATTTCATAAAAGATGATGATTAATGGTTTATGTTTCAGTTTTCAAGATGTCTTGAAAGGTTAAAGACTGCTTCGTGTGGATAACTAATGGTTAGTCTAACTTCTGATACATTCAAAGAGAGTAAAAACAACCATTTTTGGTTTATGTTTAGTCTGCCTGTAGGAAACAGCCTTGTGCCAGGGGTTGGATAGAGAAAGGCTTAGGAATGTTCCTACACTATTCTCCATTCTCTTTTCCTAAGGAGCAGGGAGGGCATCTTGGGCATCCTTGATGTCACATTCCTGTATATGCAACTAAACGGGTTTATTTCACCTCTAAGATCATCTAACCACCAATTTTTTCTACTATAATTTTTCAGATCCAAGATATTATTAAATTATTAATGTACTGAGGTTTGCTCATGGTATTTGAAAATTTATTGGGAATATATTGAGTCATATATGCCATAAGAAGTAGTATTTAATTCAATTGTCCGATGCTTATTTTTATGCAGGATGGTAGAGACCATTTACTTAAAATGGAATTTCGAGTCCACAAGAAGTCACATTTTGGAAATCAATTTCTGGATTTAAATGCAAAAACAAATGCTGCATACAATGAACATGAACAAGTTGAGGCTAAATACTACCCCAACAAACTTCTTACAAAGAATCTAAAAAGAAAGGTAGGCAGTCAAGTGCAATGTGCCTATGAAGGAGATGTTTTTGCTGCTTCTCAGAAAAGGAGTGCAGCTAAGAAGTTTAGGCATCAAGAGGTGTTAGCACAATCAGCCTTGCCTGTGTTGGAAAAAGTATATCCATTTTCTTCACACAGAAAATTTATGGGTAAGGAATTTGTGTGCATGTCTCCTAATGAAGCCAGAATAAATCGATTGGCTGAGGAAGCTGAAGGCATTCAGTGCTCTGTAGCTAGTAGTACCAGTAGCAATGAGTTAGATTATGTGTTACATTCTGATAACAAGAATTCAAAGCAGCATTTCAATGAAAGTCACTTTGATGACACTCAGTCTTCCTCTGAATGTCCAAACAACAGGCAAAATGAATCTTTTCCTGAAAATGAAGTAGAATGTAAAATACATAAATTAGAAATTCATGCATATCGGTCTGCAATGAGAGCTTTTTATGCTTCTGGGTGTTTAACTTGGGGGCGAGAAACCTTGCTGACAAATCTCCGTTTTGAGCTACACATTTCTGATGAGGAGCATTCATCTGAGTTGACATGGTTGCTCAACAAAAGCTCTGTAAGTTAACTTTTCTGTAAGATTTGTTCTGTCATAGGTAATTCAAGATTATGTCAGGATTGCCTTTTGAGATGTTGGTTCTTGTGAGTACAAGTTTCTGCATTCCCTTGCTTCTGATTGCAGAAAAGGATACACTGAACAGAAAAGTTTTTGTAGCTCATAATTTCATGTTACAAATATATGAGAGATTGGCAAAGCATCAGTTGCCACACAAATGTACTTATGAATTTTGTACCATAGCTTCTCATTTACTAAATAAATTCCAACTGAAGTGTCTCAACTTATGGCTAACTGCTATGCCACTTTGTGGAATTTACTCTAGGCACACAATCAATGAGCCTATGAAAAAATTGTACCAGAGATTCTCATTTATTAATCTCAAATTCCAGTCCTTAAATTCATCAACCACTGATGATGCCATTTTCTTTAAAGTTGATATGAATGCAATATGGAAGTAATGAATATGTATGTCTTATATTGAAATTTGGCATGTCTACCAGAAGAAGGTTTGGATAGAAACGTTGTGCTTTTTCAGTCTGTTGGATCTCCTCCGATGTAAAATAAAGAGCAGTTAAAATCTTTAATAATTGAAGGTGTTGAATGTGGCTTTAATGAAGTATAATGTTTGGTGCTTATAATGTATGGTGTATGATGTAGTACGCATTTTTTAGCATGCTAATTGTTTCCATCAACCATTATAATGTTAATTTCTGTTAACTAATGGACGCAGCCAGCTTGTTTCTTTTTATCATTATGCACACTGACAATAAATTTTGTTTCAAAATTGGCATATTGCTTCACAGTTTCATCTTGTTTTGTTCATAAAATTTTCTATTCAGTTTAATCATGGTATGCTTTTCCTTAATTAATATAATGAACTGCTTAATGTGTTTTAATGTGAAACTGTGTTTGACTAATACTTTTTATTCACAATTCAAGTACTGACACAATTATTGTAGAATTTTCTTGTACATATGTATTTGTCTTTTCCTTTAATCCTAAGCTAGGCAACTGCAGACATGAGAGTTGCTGATTAAGACATCATACACATATGTATCCATTCTATATTTTGCTCTGTCGGTCTTGAAATTCATGATTGGCTTAAAAATTTGAGAACCAGATTCTACGACTTGTCTACTCTTTACATAATTGAGTTATTTCTTTCTTTTTATATTGGGTAATTGCATTTGTAGCACAGCATTTAAATGAATTATGTTATCGGAGAGTGGAAAACTATTAGTCATTTTGATGTTGGCTGGTGCAATTGTTGGGTACCATATGTTTACTGCTCTATCTGATAAAATAAATACATGAATTAATATAGAGATGACAATGCATACCGGATACATGAGTAAAATATATCTTTATTCACGCATGAAATTATTATAGAAGAAGACCAAAGAAGGTCAGCCAAGGATTGGAGTCTATTTGACTAGATCATACTGATAAAATAAATACATGAATTAATAATAGAGATGACAATGCATACCAGGTACATTAGTAAAATATATCTTTATTCTCACATGAAATTGTTACAGAAGAAGAGTAGAGATTGTTAGCCAAGGATCGGAGTTGATGTGACTAAATCATACTACTTTCTTTGACGATACACAATCTATTTCAAGGAATCGACAGTTCCCAAGAAGGACACAACCGTCAAGTAACCGACACTTATAACTACCCGAAGGGACAACCAATTAATACATAGCCGGGAAACATAAAAATGGACATTGTTTATTGACTACACCATAGAAGTAGCATATTTACAAGACTCAGAATTTGCAAGCTGATTTTTGACTTAGACTCAAATTCTGACTTGGCACTTATACTTCATTGGGACTCAACAAATTGAAAAAACAATGAAATATAGATAATGTTTAAGGATTTAAAGCTTTTATTATGCACTCCACATACATAGTATACATCAATAATGTGAGTACGAAATGCAATTTGAGTTTAAGGGAACCAATTTTTTTAAATATATAAATATTCTCAAGTGTTTTTGGCAGTGTTCCACGGGGGTGCGTCCCGTTGCAAAAACCTCGCATTTCCTAGACGTCCTCGTCTCAAAGACTTGGGGACTTGGGGGGAATGTCCCCCCATTGGCCCACCACCAATGCCACCATCCCACCACTTGCATCGCTATCTCCAAGACATAGCTATGATTTCGAGGACGTTGTGGTGTGCTCAAGATGTCTAGGGGACTCCTAGTTGTCTCTAAGATGTATAATTCTTATACTCATACATCTTTTTATAACTATTTTTCAGGTACTATATGTATTTCAGCGCCCTGTCACCATCCTGCCTCTGTCCCCTCGTCCCCAAACTTAGGCCCTTGGTCCCCCCGTCATCAAAACCCGTTCGCACGTCCTTGCGGCCCCCCATCAAGAAACTCCATGGAACTATGGTTTTTGGTGTAAAAAGCTCATGGATTATTATATTTGTGGTATTAGAAACAAAATTCACAACATGGAGTCATGAACTATAGTAGATAGGAGCTTGTGTCACTCAACCCAACATCACTAGCTCTATGTGGTCTTTTGCACTTGTATTTTAGGATCAGGACTGACTTGGCAAATCAAAAGCATAAATATAATTCAATTACTTGGGATTTGATTAGAAAAAAGCTGACATAATTAAAAAAGTTGCATTTCCATTTGGCATGGCTCAAAAATGATTTGTATTTTTTGTCTTTTAAAACTAGAGTGGGTATTTGGGGGTAGTAGACCTAGAGCAGTTGAGGTGCAATATCCCTCATGGGGTCTAGGGGAAACACCCAAATTAAGGCCTTTGAGATCACATAGACCTTTAGGGCGTGTTACTCACGGATTGAATATCAACGTACACAATGAGTGAACAAGAATAATTGACAGAACATAACACCATACTAGAATGTAAAGTATAAAACCATCACTGTTGTCTTTATTCATTAAACATATGCCAGTAAAAGTATATTATGACAATCATAGCAACAACAGTAACATCTCCATTAACTAGATGACTCTTGATACATTTAGTGCGCGGATAGTGGTTGAAGGACCAACCGCCGCGTCGTTTCATTACATTAATTATTCTCTCGTGAATTAATTCTCGAACTAACTAGTACGTCAAAACAATTACATTAAATATCAAACTAAGTTTTATTTCTTTATTCTCGACCGACTAATTACATTTTGGCCAGCTACATCATCCCCCCCAACAAGTAGTCGTCTTCCAAACGACTCAAAATGAAAACTCAAACATAAAGGGAATTAAGAAGAGGGAGGAAGAGAGTGCGCCCCTGGGTGTATAGACGAAGAGGGAGTCGTCATGGATTGCTGCTGGAAGCGTTGGAGTTTCTGGGTGGTCGCCTTCTACCGCTCTCGAGCTAGCTTCACCATCTTAACTGCCTTGGTGAGTTTGGCTTAGGCCGCCGCCAAGTCCTCTTTGGTACCTGCCAAGTCCTTGTCCTTCTCTACTAGCTGAGCAGCCCTCTCTGCCAACTGCCTCTCCTTCTTTGCCAATTGGTTATCCCTCTCTGCCAATTGCTTGTCCTTCTCTGCCAACTCTTTCTCCTTTACTGCCAAGGCCCGTGCCTGCTCAGCCGTCACCTGAGCCAGCTGCTCGTGTGACTTGTGAATCTGCTCTGCGAGCTTTGTACGACTTTCGACTGCCTGTGCTAAGGTCTTTTCCTATTCACCTTCAGTCTCTATGAGAAACAATTGTTGGCACAACTGTAAATAAGCGTTTCGGTAACATCGCTCCATGCCGTGGAGCGCCGTCAGAACCTTGCCGTGCCTTCCTACGACTGCCAGTCGGCTTGGCTGCCACACAACCGTCATCTCATCTAGCGTTTTCGTTGTCGGCACATTCGGCCAACCCTTTTCTACGAAGCATTGGAAGAATTCCATCTCACATCCCTATTGCATGAATGCCAAACTGCGTTCTGCCTCTTGTGCTACTAGGGGATCGAGTCTCGTGATGAGTTGTTGACTTACTTCGCCAATCTCCTACATATGTCGACCCATGGCACTCAACTCTCCAATGTACCTATGTAGGGTGCTGATAGGGTGGTGAGGATCTACTGGTGTCATCCATATCGGTCCTGCCGACTCATCCCCGCTCGACGGTGCCTCTCCAGACTGCCCTTGTCTCCGTCGCCTTGGTCATGAGGGTGAAGCAACTGCACGGCCTGATGGAGGAGTTGTCCGTACCACTCCCCGTGTCACTAGATGGTAATGATCTGGCGGTGGTTGTGAGGCAACTACTACTACTTGACCAAATAAGGTACCTCCTTGCTGCCCACTTGGCTGTGTGTTCGGTGGAGTGCTCAAGGGTGGCTGCGCATTTGGAGTGCTCAAGGGCAGTTGTGCATCTAGTGGCAACTGCGTACACTCTTATGCGCTCGCTGGCTGGGTGGCCGGATGCACACTTGGCTCCGTTTGGGCACTTTCCTAAGTGCTCGGTTGTGTAGCGTCCTGTATAGAGATGTGAGTTGGTTCCTTGGCCATGCCTGGCGATGGCGAAGGGGTCTCTGCTTGTTCACCCATCTTGTCAAGCCAGGCATCCACAACCTCGTCATCTTCTTTTCCTTCCTCGCGAGCGATCGTTGCTGCTGGCATGGGTGTTGCTGCTACTAGCGTGGGTGCTGGCATGGATGTTGCTGGCGTCCCTTGTACTGCCAGTGGAGGGACTATAGGAATGGCTTGTTGGGGCACATTTGGTGTGTCGTCAATGATTGCCTCCTCCACCTCCTGAGACTCAACCTCCCCAGCTACCGAGACCTCATCTACGCTCATCTCCTTGTCCTCGTCCAATGACACATCAATGGCTACATCTTCTGTGGTGTCGCCCTCTGTAATGAACCCTCCTAGCCTTTGTGGAGTGGACATCACATTTAGCCAATTCTAGAGTCCCTGTTGGCTAAGTGTGTCTGATAAGGGGATTCAGTTTCCAGTTTGGGAGTTGGGTTTGTTGTTTGCCGAGAGACCTATTTTTAGCAAGGGCAGTTGGATGCTCACTGTCTACAGTGAGCCTTGTTGCAATGTCAGTTACTCTCCAGTTCGAGACTTTGGACGATAACTTACTATTTTTAGTAAGTACTAAAAATAGTAAGTCTATTTTTGGAACACTGGACCAGTTCAGGCTTGTCAGTGCAACATATTCAGTTGATAAAGTTACTTTGAGGAAATCATTTAAATATTTGAATGATGCCTTGAAATGTGTGCTTAATAAATATAACTTTATAATTTTAAATTAAAGGGGACATAAGGGGGACACTTTATAAAGTGACCTTGGATGCCTAGCATAACAACTTAAAGTTGTTTTTAAATGTCATTATAATATTTGCTCCATGGGTGCCCAAGTTATGAGGTAAAGTATTAAAATTAATTTGAAAATCGAAAGCTCTTGAAGTTTGGCGTTGAATTTAGGGTTGGGGGTTCGCCCTAACTTGAGCTTTTGAATAAAAGACTTTTGGAGGCTCATTTTGGCTTATCCCAGAGTTTGAAAATACAGGGATATGCTGGTGGTTTGAAACCAGAGTTTACAGGACGGGAATGAGGACAAAAAACCTTAGTTTCTAAGACTAGCCCTGACAGTGAAAGACCTTGCTCAAGCTGGTGTTGTGTGATTCCATATAGGGATCACAACTGTGCTTCAAGGATGAAGATTTATCTTTATTTCTAAGTGGATTTCAGTTAGTTTTTGGGTGTGAGTTTGCTGGTTTTGGTGTGGTGTATTTTCTCTTTCAATTGGGTGTGTATATTTGCAGTTTTTGGAGCTTTCTTTTTGAACCCGAGAACCACATATTTGCTCATAAAACAAAAATGGAGATAGATTTCGAAATGGGTACTTGACCAATATGTTTCTCTTGCCAGGGTGATCATTTCAAGCATAAGATTGGAATTGTTAATGAAGATTTGGATTTTAGGGAGAAAATCACCCCTTCTTGATGGTACGGCCTTGCGGGTGTGAAGGGCTGGTTTATTTGAGCTGGAAAGTGTCATTATCTGCTTGTTTTTGAAAACCTTTCTGCTGTATTTGGGCGTCATCCAGCTAGGGCGCATTGGTTGGTGACTTGGGTTGAGTGTCACTTTCAAGAACCCTTTCATATTGCTGTTAGTCACACTTTTCCAAGTCTGATAAAGCTTTAAATCTGATATTGATATTGTTTTTGTATGACTGAAATAATGTTGAAAAAAATTCAGAATATCATAGCTCTTTGAAAGTGCTCTTTCTAGCTTTTATCTTTTCATATCATATTTTTGTTATGCACTTCTTTGAATATTCAAATGCAAATGTAAAACCCTTCACAAGCATTGCAAAACACTTAAAGAAACTCACAAATAGCAAGCAGCAATATAGGGAAAAAACAGAAAAAAAATATTGGGGGTTGATTATTACACCCTCTCCACTGTGTTCTTCCTCCTGCCCGTCTTCCTCTCCGCTCGACCGCTGTGGTGAGCTAACCGTTTGCTATCTTCGCTTTGTCGACGGTGCTGGTTGTGCCTCATCTCCTGTGCTTTGTATGCCAAGATTTGCCCAATAGAATACAATAGGCCAACCATTGTCAATCTCAGCCAACGGCTGTAGTGCACCCCAATGGCTAGCAGGCACTTGCCGACGGATTGCATCCAGCAATAGCCCTATGGCATGCTACGTCATGTAACAAGCCTTGTGTCGAAGATTCATAAAGTCTCTCATCCGCGCTGAAACCTTGGTCGCCCAATTGTACACCACACTAGTCACCAATCCAATCATCAGGCTTATCATCCACACGGCAATATTCGACGCCCTATTGGCTCCTGTAAGTCTGCTTTTGATCAAATCAAGTACACACTTCCACTCAGCATTGTGGAGGAAGTTCTTTCACATTTCTTTGTTACTAGCACCCCAAATGGTATCTCTCTCTTCTTGCGTTGGATAGGATTTGCACACCTTGGCTACGAGGGCCTCCTTTTTTTGCTTCGTCATCTTGCTTGGTGGTTTTGTTGATGCAGACCCTCGAGAAGTGATTCCAAAAACCCTTGTAAATTCAGGAGCGCCATACCACACTATCACCTCGTAACCCCTGAATTTGATTATGGACTGATGGTCGTGCCTATCATAGCCGACTACCAACTGGCGCAGATACGACTCAAAATCTCTGGCGTTAAAGAATGGCACCTGCGTTGCTTTGTCCACCTGTGCTTTTTCTAATGCTTTCTTCAGTATGTGAGAATCAGGCGTCGAAGACCACCATGACCGACAC
Source organism: Sequoiadendron giganteum (assembly GCA_007115665.2). Classification (NCBI taxonomy): domain Eukaryota; kingdom Viridiplantae; phylum Streptophyta; class Pinopsida; order Cupressales; family Cupressaceae; genus Sequoiadendron; species Sequoiadendron giganteum. Next base: position 349,761,350 of record CM021100.1, read on the forward strand.
TCTACACCACTGAGACTCTACCAAGTGATTGTCTCCGGAGTGAGTGCAACGTCACTTCCTTTGGCCATTGCTATGCCCCCTGCAACCTTTGGCCGAATGATAGTCAACTTCTTTGCTTTGCTGGAACTGGCTGCCATTTTTCTTTCTCGGTGATATTTGTTTTTTTGATAACACCAATGCGCTTCTGTTTTACAACACTTGCTTGCCAGCTTTAAATTGCTTGTTTTAAATATTGATTGCCGATGGTTACAATAATTGTCACTCTCCACACTGCTCTCGGCAATCTTTCTTCTGCTGATTGGTACGACCTCTGGCAATTTGAAACTTCATACAACTTTTTGCAAACTTTTGATTATGACTTGCAGTTGTACGGTTTCTTGAATATGGGAAGTTTGTCCACCTTTCTGAGCTTGTACGGTTGTTTCCCTCTTGTTTTGTGCAAGCCTCTTCAACTTGACAATCCGTACGACAACCCCTACTCTCCTTCATATGACCACCTTCGGGCTTTGATTTCGTATGACACTTCCTTTTGTTGCTAATTGTTTGGCTTTGATGGGATTAGAAGCATGTACGACTGTTTTTTCTTCTTCGTACAAAATTTTAGCAGTGTCTTGAACTTGTACGGTTTTTGTTTTACTTGAGCTTGTACAACACACTTAGCTTTTCGTACAACATTCCTCATAGTGAATTTTTGTATGGCACTTTTCAGTATTCTTTTCCGTACGGAACTCCTCAATGTGAATACTCGTATGACCTCTTGAAATTTTTCTTTTTCCTCCTTTATGTATTCACCTTCCTGTTCTCTGTTAGGTCGCACAACTTTCCTAAATCGCATAGCCTCTTCTTCTCCTATGAATTGTCGTTCCCTCCCTCCTCCAAGAACTCATACGATGCTCCTCTTTATAAATTCTCGTACAACCTTGTGAAGATTTACTTGCTCGGCGTCTTTGGGTGAGTTCTTATAATTGCATGAGCTCCTTATTTTGCCGACTTCTCTCCGATGTCTTCTGAGTTTTGTATGTCAATACAACTTTCATTTTGCTACTCACTTTTATTTTTGTTCCTCCTTTGCCTTTTTTAATCTCCTTTCTTTTTAATATTTTATTCTTCTCTTTTCTTGTCTCCTTTTTCTCTTTCTCTCCCCCGTCACTCTTTTCTTCTTTGTCTTTACTTTCTCTCTCCTCCGTCTCTTTTTTCTTCTGTCTTTATTTTCTCTCTCCTTTCTCTTTTCCAATTTTTTGCTTTTTTCTATTATTTCTTTCTTCCTAATTGTTTTTTCTTTTAACACTTATCCTTTCGTCGCCTTCCCGAACCTTCAATTCCGAGGCGTAGTGCCATTTGCAGGTGTACAAAGGCCTCTTGTAGCACTCTTCTTCGCAATAGGTACCCATGAATTTGACATCGAACCATTTGTCCACTAATGGGACTAGGCCTATGCCTTTGAAACTGCCATCCACGTACCTCTCGCCGTACTACTGGTACCAAGTCATGTTCTCTCCGTCTACTTTCGGTGATCTGGCTGGGTTTGGTATCACTCTCCATAACCTGTCCTCCATTACCACCTTTCTACCCTTGGTGTCTTCCGCTGTTCCCTTCTCATTTGCTTCAACACGTCTTCCGTATACCCATCCACATGCGACACAAACATGTCTTTAGTCATTATTACCTTCTTCAAGCATGGGCCAATCTTCTCGGCATATGCTTCCCATTGTTCATCGTACCACCATTCTTCATCGTCTTTGTTGTTGTCGTTGGGTTGGCCCTCGCTTCATTCTTTCGTTGCTTTCTCTTCCTTCTCCCTCTACACTTCTTTATCTAGTTCCTTGGTGAGGTATCCCCCCCTTATGCCTTCATATGGGGCCTGGTAATTCTAGTGTCCGTGCACTCTCCTCCACAGAGCAGGTGTTCCAAAAACTGCTTTCGTTAGATACTTGTGCACCCGGGGTACTGCAATACCCTCGACTTTCTTACTGGCCAACCTTTCTTCAACGATCCTATCTCTGCCTGATGAGGTCCAATCCTCCTGTGGAACATACCTGTGGCCGCCTAAGCCCCAGTCCTGTTCTTTGGTGGCTTCCTCCTTTCGCATAGGCCAGTCCTCCTTGGTAGCGTAGTTGAGCATATTGATGGCTATTATATCTTTCTTCTCCTTTCTCTCCTGATACAACTTTAACTTTGATCCGCTGATTGTTTCTAGTAGCAGTGACCCGTCCAAGTTTTCTAGCTTTACGAAACCATTGTCGCAAGCCTCTCTGATTTTAAATGGTTTGAGCCAATGAACCTTAAACTTCCTTGGATTGATTTCGTTACGGTCATTATATTTTAAAACCAACTTCCCTGACCGGAAATTCATTCGTCGGGGATGTTTGTCGTCCTAGAACTTTCTCCTCTATTGCATTGTTTTCGTTGCCCATCGTGCCATTATTCTTCGTTCATCTAATTTGTTGAGTTGGTACAATTGTTCCTTTAGACTCTCTGTGTCACCCAATCGGTTCTCGACAGCTATCCTTAGGTTCGACACCATGTACTCCATCGACACCATCGCTTCCTGACCGTACATCAACTAAAAAGGTGTGCTTGGTTGTCACCTTGTATGTCCTATGGTATGCCCATAGGACGGTTGGTAGTCTTTCCTCCCAATCAACCTCCTCTACGCCACATGACTTATGAATGATTGATACCAACATCTTGTTCATGGACTTAGCTTGGCCGTTGGATCGTGGGTAGTACGGAATTGATAAGTTATGGAAGGTTTGGAACTTCGTCGTCATCAACCGAATGGCGTGGTTGACAAAGTGTCCCCCACGGTCATTGGTAATTTGTATTGGAATCCTGTACCTTGTCACTATCTGCTCGTAAATTAATCTCATCGTACTCTATGCTGTGTTATTTGACAACACTCGAGCCTCTAGCCATTTTGTCAAATATTCTGTAGCAACCATTATATATCGGCACCAGTGTAGTTGACTTACTTTCAATGGCCCGATAAATTCCAGTCCCCAGCGTTCGAACAACTCTTGGGTTGCAACGAATACAAAGGCATGAAGTCTCGTTTCAAGGGTTTCCCTACCCCCTGGCAGGGGTCGCAACGTAACACCCACTCTTGGGCATCTGTGTGCATCATTGGCCACCATAGGCTCGCCAAAAGAATTTTTCTAGCCATAGCATCCGAACCCATGTGACCTTCAGCTAGACCCTTGTGCACTTCTTTGAGTATGCCCGATATTTCTTCCTCTATTACACATCTCTTGAGAATCTGGTCGGACCCCATTTTATACAACAACCCATTGATTAGCTAGAATGTTCTGCTTTTTAGTACGAGCTTCCTTCTTTTTGCTGGTGGCATCTCCTTCGGAAATGTCGATGTCAATAGGTACTCTCTAATCTTGTCGTACCATGAAGGGAGTTCTGCGATTTGAAATAGGTGTGCATTCGAGAAATCTTCGTTCACTCCACCTTCAGCAGGTTCGCCTGATCGGATCCTTGACACATGGTCGGTGATCACATGGCTCTTTCCTGGACATACGATAATGGTGAATGTGAGTTCTTGGAGAAGTAACAACCGCTTGTTCACTCTCCCTTGTATTATTGGCTTGTTCACCAGGTAGACCAGGGCTTGGTGGTCCACATAGAATGTGAACGGAGTCGCCAACAGGTAATGCTTGAATTTCTGCACTGCGTACACCATCCCGAGTGCTTCACGTTCGGTCGTACTATAGTTTTTCTCTGTTTTTGAAAGTTGCCAACTCGTGGAAAACACTGGGTGGTCCAACCTGTGCACTCCCACTTGAGCCAGTGTCGCTCCGATGGCGAAGTTGGAGGCATCCACATGCATGTGGAATTCCTTGTTCCAGTTGGGGTACGCTAATATGGATGAACTAATCAGCCGATCCTTCAGTTTGATGAATGCCTTTTATTGTTCCTCCGCCCATATGAAAGGTTGTCCCTTCCTTGTTAGTAGGTCGAGAGGGTAAGACACTTGTGCGAAGTTTTTGATAAACCTCCGGTAGTACCATATGTGCCCGAGGAAGGACTTTACACTAGTGACGTTCTCTGGGGCCTCCATCTGTACGATTACCCTTACTTTGTCTGGATCGGTTTTAGTCCAACTTTGCATACAATGTGTCCCAATAATTTCCCTTGTGGCACCATGAACTTGCACTTCTTGGGGTTCAATGCGAGGCGGGCTGATTTGCACCTCTCCATGCACTCTTCGAGAGCCTTCAAATGTTTCTCCTTGTCACTATAGATTGACTAGTTGTTGAGAAATGCTTTGAAGTTGCCCACTGACATTTTGTCGAAGATGTGTAATATGATTCTTTGGAATGTGGCTGGTGCGGTACACAACTTGAATGGCATTTAGTTGTACGCATATACCCTGTCCTCGACCACAAAGCTTGTCTTGAGCTTGTCTTCGTCGGCGATGCTAATTTGATTGTATCCAGAGAACTCGTCCATGAATGAGTACATCTCGTGCTTGACGACCTTTTCCAGAATTGTGTCGGTGAAGGGGATTGGAAACAAATCTTTGATTGTCATCGCGTTCAGGCACTGAAAGTCAACACATATTTGGATTTGCTCGGATTCCTTCTTCAGAGAAATGATGATCGGTGATACCTAGTCGTTGACTTCTACTTTGAAAATAATGCCCGCTTCCAGCATCTTCTCAATTTTATCCTGTACTTTGGTAGCGTAATTTTTGTTCATTCTATTGGGTCTCTTTTGTACGGGTTGGGCTCCCGGTATGAGAAGGAAGGCAAGATAATAGAAAAATGAGTTTTTAAAAGTTCAAAATGGGAAGAATTAAAATAAAACAAGTGCATAAGCCGTACATTGTACGAAACAAGAAGGAAGGCAAATATAAGAGGAGTCGAGCAAACGTGGCAAGGCACAAAGGCACCCCGCAAAGAAGCAAAGGCAGATATCGCAACTTAAAGAGTAAACTGTACAGTGTAACAAGCATTGGTAAAGGCATCGTATGGCGCACCATGTAGTACAGAGTGAAGAACAAGGCATTGCAAACAGAGGTCATGTGGACTGAAGAAGACAGATTTGAGAAGACTATACAAGCCAAGGAGTCCAGCGTAGGACACAGAGGGTTCAACATATGGTTGAGGAAGTTCATCTTACGGCTAAGAAAGCTAAGCATACGACATCCACAAAGTCTTTCCGTATGACGTTCTCAAGGTCAATCTGGAAGTCTCCACAACATTCGGCAAAAGAAGTCTTCTAGGATTGAGTACTCGTGTACTGTCCAGGCTGTACGGTTCCAAGAAGAGTACGCACAAAGCAAGAGGAGGCCGTATGCATAAAGAAAGAGAAGGCCGTACACATAAAGCAAGAGGAGGCCGTATGCGTCAAGGAGGCCATACCATCTGTCGAATCTCTCAACACCCAAGCCGTACCACCTATCAACCTTGACAGGTCATCCCGTTTACTCGTTGCATATGTTGGAGTTCATCCTGTGAGTAAACATTTGCCACTCCACATTTGGACTTGCTGGGAGTCACCATTTTTCCTATTAGATGCACCTTTTGTGATAGTAACCTTCTTGGAGAGTTTCGATTTGTACGTTCTAGTGCCTTGCACTCTTGGGCACGCCTTAATTCTCTACTCATCCTTCGTCAGTATTTGTCACCTTCGGGTTGCCTTTGAGGTTTATTCGATGCTCCCTTTGTCGTAGTGTTTTCAGCTTTGGTCATTCAATGTTCCAATCTTCCTTCAATATCCACTACTTAATCTGGCGAATGGTCCTTGTTAGATTGTTCATCTAGTTCCTTTGGCCTTCCCCTTCGACGAGCTCTATTCGTGTGAATTGTTCTTGGATGGTTGGGTTGGCAATTTCTTTCTTCCCTTCCCCCTTGATCGATGGTGTGTCTTTTGACGATGACCCTTCTTTGTCACTTTCCCCTTCGTTCGATGTTGATGGTTCGGATGGTTCTACAACTTGGTTGGCGAGGTCCGCTTGTGTTTCATCATCGGGAAGGGGTAGGTGTCTGGCTATTTCAATCCAATCTCCCCTTGTACGTTCTCTTATTCTGACGGTTCTATCTCTCCTGATTACAGCTTTTGCTCGCACTTCAGCTTTGACTTCTATTCTTGGGTGGACTTGGACTTTCTTTGAGAAGTTCTTTTCCTTCGTCAACTTTACTTCTCAGTCATCATCGTCGTTCAATTTTCTCTTTTATCCTTAAGTATCTTATTTTCTGGTCAATTGATTCGTGATCGCTTTGTTTTAGTTTACTGTTTTTGTTTAAGGTTACTGGCATTAATTCTCTGATGTACATCGGTGATTTGTATAATGCTCTTCCTCCTCTCTTTTGGTACGTTCTTCGTATCATTGTAGTATCTGTTGCCTTTGTTGTTCTATGTCTTTCTCGATGTGAAGGTCTTGCAGTATGATATAGTGTCATGCTATCAATCTCGACAATCTGTTGAGAAGACTGTCAACCTCCGGATTGACGATCAAGAGATGGCGGCCCGAGGGACCTCTCGCCTGAGAGCTTCCCTCCATATGTGCTCCTTGAGTGAGATATCCCACAAATTTATGAGGTCTTTTGTCAATGCGTCTTATCTTTCCTCGTTTGCTTGCACCGCCTATTTGGCTAGCTGCCCCATTACATCGCCATGACTCTCGTTTGTGTTTGGTGTATCGCTAGAGTTTGTATCGGCAACGACACTAAATGTTTACTCACAAAGTTACTTGATCGATTAACATAGAGTAAATGAGAATATATAACAACAATAATAGAACATATCAATTACACATACACTGCACAAAATATAGGTGTTGTATTCTCATTCATTAGATAAACAATAAGTACATCATATCCAATTAGTCCGGTCCCCTACTACAAATGAAATATGAAATATATAATCGGCCGATTTTAGTTGAGGACAACAACCGTTGGCAACTACTTGGTACAATTGACCAACCGTCAGGGACTAATACCCGATTACAACATATACTAATTAGTTTTTGCTGTGCACAATATTATTTATTTATTTATTTGGCCGACTAAACAAATTAACTTTCGCTTGACTATAGTCCTGGGTTTGGCCTAGCCAAGATTGATTTGAGTAATATTAAAACCCTTTTCAATCACCTCATAACCGGGTGGCCTTTTGCAGGCTCCGGTTTGGAACCATAGGTGAATTGGATTGGTACCCGGATCTAGTTCAAACCAGATCAGGATCTGGCCGGTCACTTGTAGGATCCGGTAACACAACTGGTTTTCTCATACTTTCAACACATGGATTGTATTTAGAGATTCCTTTGTTGTATCTCTTTTTAATTTTGTTCTGGTGGTTAGACAAGGTTACTCATATTTCTCAATGTGACCATCTCTAAAAAAAAATCACTCTTTCAAATTATGTATTTTGTTATAAATCCATAATATAAAATCAAAATTTTTAATGCACAAAAAAGTGTTTCTGAAAGTAAGTTCCTGAGGGGAAGATTGTTTCTTATAAATTTGGCATTAATTTTTTATCTTTTCTTATACTTTCAGCACGTGGATGTATTTAGACATGCTTCTGCGATATCTCTTTTTAATTTTATTCTGGTGGTTAGATAAGGTTCCTCATTTTTCTCAATGCAAATCTCAAGAAAAAAGGTTGCTCTTTCAAATTCTGTGTTTTGTTGCAAATCCATAATAAAAATCATTTTTTTTAGTGTGGAAAATAAAATGTTGAAAATAAGTTCCTGAAGGGAAGAAAATTTCTTAGAAACTCATTTGGCACTCATATTTTTTAGCTGGTAAATGAAAAAACAAGGCCATGCCAACTTCCAACTTTATTACAGTGTTTCTATATTTATGTATGAAACTAAATGTTATTAACTGGGCATGTTATAATAGACTGGCATGCCTATGATGTTAGTGGGAGATTTCAATATATGTGACTTCCATAGGTTTAGCATGAAAGCCTTTTAGGTACTGCAATGAACATGGCAAAACTGTAGGACAGTAAAACCACATCAGTTTTTGTCTTTTTTAATATATGAAGGCTTATGTTATTTATTTCAATCACATACCATAGCAATTTTCTTTTTGAAAGGCTTCTTGGTTAGACAAGGAATCTTCTGTTTTGAGTCTTGGCAAGCTGCTTTTTAATTGTGGATGTGTACCGACTCCCCTTGTAACAGTGATTAATATTTAAAATCAATGTAAAGCAGTACACAACAGGTCTATCTCTGAATCATGAAGCTGATGGGCTTGAAGGCAGAAATATGGAGATGCTTTCTTCAATAACATTTGAGTTATGCTCTTGTTTTATGTTCAAATTTTTTTTTGTGTTGTAGGAAGCTGTGGCATGTAATGTTTTTCAAATAGGTCAGTCAAATAGAACATATGATAGTTTCTGTGGCTTTTGAGGTATACTGAAACTGTTTTTGCTTTTTGTGGGTGTATTTATGGTATTGTATTTATCATCAATATGGTGACGTTTGGAACAAATACAACTTATATTATTATTGTTTCTGTGGCTTTCAATGTATACTGAAATTGTTTCTGCTTTTTGTGGGTGTTCATGGTTCTTTATTTATCATCAATATGGTGACATTTGGGGAATCAAATGTTTTATCCGTTCCTTTACCCTGAGACAAGAAATGTGTTCGGAATATGAATTGCCAGGTATAGCTATGCATGCATGTTCTTTGCCTTTTATTAAAGGGTTAATGAATCTAATTAATCAATTGAAATTGATTTCCTATATTGGCCTTCATTAAGCAATGCTAATCTTCTGTGTTGCAAGGTAAAACAATATGTCTGCTATCAGACTGCTTGTTGTATTGAAAATTAACTGGTTTTAATTGATTTTTTCATTCTTTGGAATTAAGACAGCTTGAGATTTTTCTATTGCTTATGTTATTGAATGCAATCAGTAATTCTCGTAGTTTCAAATCAGCAGTGTCCTGCAGAATACACCAATGTTCTGAATTTGTATGTTTAGCATATTTCGTAGAGTTAATATTTTTGGCATCATGCAGATAAACATTGGATTCTTCAAAGCGTGTGATCCTGTGGTCCTTGGCAAGTTGTTAGCAACATGAGATCCTTCTAAATAGAGAAAATAGTCTCCTCCACTTCCATCTTGCATGATAAGTTCTATGATTCTGGAAATTTGATTCACTTCTGGCACAAAGTGGCTGCAGGTCACCCGGGAGAGTGGTATGTCCCTAATAACTCATTTTCCTCTTCATAATCTGGATGATTTGAATGTCTTGTACAGAACTCCTCTAAACTATGTGGTAGTCATCTAAACATATCGATAGCTGGTAAAATAATGGAATGCATGGCTTGTTTACCTATTGAAGATTGCATTTTGGTATATTGCTAGTGTGAGGTGTTGTGGTGATAAATTATGGTACTCCACTGACACTTTCGTTGGCCTTTTCACAATCAATATTTGATTCTTGACACATTTGACTAAAACTAGTATAGTATGGGCCACTATGTAATGTCATACAACAAAAAGTTTGAGATGGAAACGCTAAACTTCAAACACAATTGAAATCTGATTTAGGGAGCCTGTTGAAATTGTTTCAATGCATACATCTATACGCGTCTATATCTTTCAATGTGTATAAACATGTTAGTAGTGTGATGCGAATATTTTTTTATTGCACATCTTCAGTAGAGACATACATGATAGTAACTGATTTGCAGCAATCCAAACTAGGATCTGGATAACCATGTGATGTTTCGCTGAAATTAAAATTGCACTTAGTAAGGAGCTACTGAGCACAATCCAAGCTACTCTAGTTAATGAATGATATTCTGAATTTTCTGGTCTATTATTGCTACCCACATAAAGCAAAAAGAAAAAGAAAGTCTCCACTTTTATTTGGAATTCCCTTGCACAACCCAATGGTGCATATCAACATGATCCATTTCACTTTCTGTTTCTATCAACAGCTTACTATTGATACTGCAACACATATGTCAGTTGGGTAGGATAAAAAACAATTGTCATATAAAGGCTGTCAGATTGTCATACTAAGTTAGTGGTTCAGGTATGGGTATTGGAACCTGGTATGGCAGTACGGCTTTTTCCCTTGGGTATAGGTATGGGAAGAACAGATTTTTTTGAGGCTATTTTTGGGGATGACAAAGGGGATGGATATATAAAAATACAGAAATTTTTATAAATACAGAGAAATTTGAGAAATTTCAAATATTCATATGATAACATTGATAAGGCTTTTGTCATATTGACATATACATTATAGAATCCTTAAAACACAACAATAGAGTTCACATGAGAGTTGAACAAATTAATATTTAATTGCTTCCATGATTCATTGTCAATGTGCATATGATATAAAATTAGAAAATAATAATATTGCATACACCAAAATGCCCAAAGGCTGCAAGTTTGCACTACAAATGTCAAAATGACAAAGTCACAAATGTCAAACTGTAAAGCATAGTGATGGAAAGTATGAGGCTGCCTCTAATCAACATCTCCTAATAGTGCATCCAAATCAGAGTCTGACTCTAAGTCATTGCCACCATGAGTAGGAGGGGCTGGCTCATCTAATGGGACTCCAACCAATCCCTCTTGTGTGTCCTCCTCATCAATCTGGGTGGCATCTTCTAGATCAACATCCCACCTTAAAATTGGAGTCTGCCAATACTCTAAAATCTGACGATCCTAAAGTTGCAAAGCACTATGCACGACCACCAACTTCCTTGCATGTCTAGAGGTCAATCTATTCCTCTTGATAGAGTGAATAAAGTTGTATGTGGACCAATTCCTCTCCGCAACAGAGGAACTAACAACTTGTGAAAGGAGCAAAATATCAAGTGTCCTCAATTCTGGTGCATCTTTGCCATGCCATGTCCACCATCTAATAGGATCCATTTGAGCTAATGTAGCTCTATCTATTTTCACCTTTGGTTTGCAAAATGTTAGACCACAAAGATTACTAAAAGCAAGCCATTGTGTGCGAAGTAAACTCGACTCAATTGAATAAATCTTTCGAAGGGCCTTCACTACCCCTTGTTTTACCTCTTCATCATCTCAAGGAGGCAACCTACCGGCTTTTGGTGCATACCATTTGGGATTGAGAGCAAAGGCTGCAATATGAAGTGGGGTGATCATAGTGTTCCATCACCGCATCACAATGGGCTGTGTGTTGCTCATAAAATCCCAAATTAGGATCCCTGTTACAAATTGCTTGCTTCATTTTTCAAAGCATGTTGTCAAATGTCTCATAAATCTCTCCAAGACTAGGAGATTCCGTATTAGCTTATCTAATGACATCCACAACTAGTGAAATGAAGGAGAAAGTATATCTTTAAGTGCAAACAAAAATTTGAAAAAAGACAAGTTAGAAAATTAAAATAAGATTTTTGTTAATAAAATCAGCAATCAAATTATAAATTATAAATTTATCAACAAAATGAAAATCAGCAAGTTGATAAAAACAATTTTTTTTTACCTCACATTGGACCACCAATCATCATTAAGAACTTTTTGTTGGATGCTTTTTCCTTTTGCAATGTTTGTAGTGTTTGCAGTAGACCATCTACTGTACTTTGAATTAACCATCATCAGCTGTAGAGCCTCTTGCACCTCAAGCATCCTCTCTAACAAAATAAAATAATTGACATACATTGTCTCCATAGGTGTGAGAAGAAGAGAGCAAGTGAGGTGTGATAGTAGCAAATAAACATCTGGATATCTCTAGCTTCCTATCATTGCATGTTGTACCCGACCTATTTTCCCTATGTCTTTCAATGCATTGTTCAACACATGAACACAAGGGGTCCAAAAGATGTGCTTGTGAGCACCTTGCACCATCATGCCTACTAACTTGTACACACATGCCGAATCAATAACCACCTGCACAACATTGGAGGAACCAACCTCCTCTACGACATCTCTCAAACTACAAAATTGGAATTTTGCATCCTTGTGCTTCCTAGAGCAATCAATAGCTCTAAGAAAATAGGAGTGTAATAATCTGACCCAAGAATCTATGTCTAACTTTTGTTTGATGCCACAATTTCAACTCATTGGCATTTCGTTAAACAAGTTATGAGCATTTGTGTGAAGAGATTACTGATTTCGGATTTCATAATACTCTATTTAATGATATTGGAGCATATAGGCAACACAAACATTCATAACCTCACTAGAATTGATGGAGCAATGCCAGCAAACAATTGGCACCAATAACATTATTTGAGAATATTAAAAATGTCATAGGATAGTTGGCTGTCAAAATAATATCAGATTAAAGAGATAGACAATTTTTAATGTTCTAACCTCAAATCTTAGCTATTCAGCGATATCTTGCTCCATGCCCAAGTTACCAAGGCCCCCTCCTCACGTCTAGCCTTGAGTAGAAACAACCTGCAAGACTTCCTTGTAGATACGTCACTTTTTACAATATATAGTGGATGGTGGCTGAGGTAATCTTTCTTAAGGTCCCAAAAATCTCTCCAAAAATAGAATCGCACTTCTCCTTATAGCATCGACTCATCAAATGCTTATGGGCTGTGTAATTTGCATTTCACTGAGCATATGGGATGGCAATAATCACCACACCAATATTGGCGTCACAATTGGCAAACATTGGATGATGCTAAGCATTTGTTTATTAGGCTTGTGATTCTCCTAGTGGTGGTGCTTTTATTCCACAACTACTCGTGCCCCTTTAGCAACAATGACAAGTATTCCACAACATTTTATTATACGCGGCGCTTCCATTTTGTTTCCTTGTGACTCTTGCAATGACAATATTTGGCCTGCTTAATTTGAACTCTGTCGACCCCTCCTATAGTTGATACTTTTAAGGAATAATGGCACAGAGGATATAATGCAGTATGACTAGGTTGAGTAGAGATGAAGAGCAATTAAAAACATAATTAAACTCCTTCTAATACCTGTCTCCTTGTGTCTCTCATATAGCTCCAATATTTATTTTTGGAAACACTTTTGCAAATACTCCAATTAAATTCTTTAAGCCATAAATATCCTGAACAACTACAAACCTTGGAATAAAATCGAACGTCTGAAATATGTCTTGGAAAGACTTCACAAATTTCAAATAATTTCAAAACTGAACAATGAAGCTCTCTGTGAGTTTTGAGTCGAATCCACCTACAGATGGAATTTTCTTGCATAATCATGATAAAAATGCTGAAATTGAATGTAGTCATAGGTTGTAACAATTTGTTACTGTTTCTCACCGATTTTGATTTTAATCTGCAACTTTTTCATTTGGCTAGGGTTTTACATGCATTTTTTTACATTGTTTGGAATCCTTTCACTACCTCTACATAACTATCTATAGCCATCGAAAAGGAGGGTCATAGTTGTCTAGTCTTCTTTGTAGGGTGAAAATTCTATATCCAATCCAATTGTTTAAGAAATTGCATCTTAAGTGTTATGTCCCCTTTTTTTGATTTCCCTAAATTTGCCCTGTATCCTTAATTTCCAATAGGTTCAGAGCTAATATTGTTAATGCTAAATTCTCAATCCTATTGGAGAGCTCCTTCCAATGGCTAATTATGGCTTGATTTTCAGTCAGTTATATATATGTGTATATAATGTGTTTAAATGATCTGCTGCTAAGTCTATATATTAGACATAAATTGTCCCCTTTAAATATATTTTAATTTATAAGTCTGCACACTGCTTTCCCAGTCTGTGTATATATATCTCTACTGTTCCCCCCTTCTAGGCTGAGCCTCATTTTCCTTTATATAGCCTTTGATGTGAGAAGTTGTGCCCTCTCATCTGTATCTCTTCCCCTTAACAAATCGCACCCCTCAAGATAATTGATGCCGTGAGTTAGATGCCATTTGTCATTAACTAATATCGATCTCTTAAATATTGGTTCCTTTGTGTTTGTGGAGACAATAACTAATCGCTTTATTCCTTCATTGAGAAGCTGTTTCTCCATGCAGCGATAGTCTTGATGCTCTTGACTGATTGTTATCTTCCTTTAACAGAATAGACTATTAATTATTGGTGACCCGAATGAAGGCCCGGTTCTCACAACAATGCTCATACGATTTTATTGAAGGCCACGATCGGTAGCTTCTAATGGATGACCCGATAATATTTACATGAATATATTATGCTCCACGTCAGTTCCAAAAGATTAATGCAATGGTAAGATGAATCGAGAATGGTAGTATCATAATAGTATCGGTGGCTTAGATTCCTATAATCATCGGCTTCTTAGACAGGCTGGTTACAATCGTGTCTGTGATGCATATATTCAACAATCATCATTAATTCATTTGCCAAGCCGTTGCTTCCAATACCACTCTAGCGATTGGATCAAATTTGTCTTTATGTTGACTGGTAGTAAATATTGGTGGTCAGACATTAAATTTACCTCTACGTAAGCACCTATGAACTCCAAGAGGTGGCCCGATAACCCATATTAATCAACTAACTTTATCGCCTGCTAGTATTATGGAATTCTCTTTCTTGTCACATGGCTTCTTCTTGAGTCGTGCCCGCCTTCAATATTGTATGGTTGCTCGCTTTCGCTTGTCCTTAGTTACTTGAACATTCCACTTCAATCATAATCTCTTGACTATTTATAATTACCATATTATCTTATGATAATGGTATTTATAAAAGTATTAAATCGATATTATTCCCTTTTGTCATTATAATTATGATTTATAATGATTTTGAGATTATATTTATTTTATCATTTTATTTTGGATGTTTATTATTATATTCATTTTATATTGGCATGCTATGCATTTTAATATATTATAGTGATTATAAAATTTAGTATTTATATTTTAATATTCATAATTATAATATTGTTTTTTGACAATTGTAATTATATCAAATGGTTAACCCTCTTAGTATATATATTTTGGTATCTTTAATGTCGCGATGTCGGGGACATGACATTAAGCTTGCTATTAGTAATGTCCCCGATTTTCGAGTAATCACCATGAAGATTAATTTAATTAATTAAATATTAATTTGTCCTGAAATAATATTTTGTACATTTATATTTAATTAGTTAATTATTTATCAAAAGTGACTTTATTAAATGCAATGCTCAAATATTAGAGAAAAGTCACTTTACAAATGCAAATTATTTAATAAGCAACAAAATGTAGTGAAGTATAAAAGGGGGTGAAAAGAAATGAATTGATCATCATTTTGGAATTTATCTTTGGGAAATATTAGGAGAGCTTGGATTTCAGGAAGCCTAAGGATGGAAACCTTTGGGCTTGGTGGATTGGATGAAAACCCAATTCATTTATAGGTGAATTCATTTCAGAATTCACACATAACTTAATTGAGAGATTGGAGGAGTTTCAAAATTTGTAAAGTCTCTCAGGAAAGACAAATTTTAGATTGAGGTTTACAGTTTATTAATATGGACAGTACAACTAGAAGGTGTCAAAGGTAATTATGGTTATATTTTCATATAATATACTCTCCAAGAGAATAGGCCACCACCTTGCTACTTTAGCTACCAAGTTTAAGGAACTCGACTTGCATCATTAGAGTGGCCATTCTATGTTGCAGGAATAGTAGTAATGCAACACATCATGTATTAAGGACTAGACATGAAAGGATCAAGATCATTGGTCGGTGGAAAGGGAATATCTGGACGTTGGCAAATTCTAAACAGAGTGGCATAGGATTAATAAGGATACGCGATGTGGATGATTAGAGAAGGGCACCAATGTTAATGAGAAGCCTCCTATATAGCTTTTGCAACAAGCTACATACAAGTTTGGTATTAACATCAATGCCATCTTTATAAAGAAATCATGCCAGTTTGAATAAGTGCCGATTCTTTAATAAGAAACTACATCTTTATATGCATGAAGTCAGTCTAAGGTGTTGCCAACGTGGTGGATATGAAAACCGGAAGGTATATCTTGGAAGTTTATGGCAATTGCTATTTCATGTGGGAATGCTTGTTGAATAAATCTTGAATGGTCATACGACCAAATTCAAGATAGACCCTTTGTTGTAACATTTAAGCATAAAAAAATTCTTGATTCTAGGAGCTTATTTCAGACATTTTACATAGCCATATCAAATACATAGTGAGACTGTTGTAGCATGTTGATATCTGTGTAAGTGGAAGCATATCTGTGTAAGTGGAAGCTAGTAGAAGTGTAGATGAAGTGCTGAACATGTCTGCCTTTCTTATATTTCAGAACAATCATTTTAGCATTATAATTTGGACTGCAATATTTGTTATGTATGCATTGAGTGTTGTGTAAAGAAAGTTCTGCCAATATTATGCTTCATTGAGTTTCTCAATTCTGCCACCATATATAAACAAACAAACTGAACTAAAACAACAATGCTATCAAAATGTTTGTCGAAATACCTGTCCTTGATAACATAGTAGAATTTGCAAAAATTGGGTATAAATTGAGTGGGAATCTTATAGTGGTATCAGAGCCAAAATCTTGCGAGCTTGAGGGGTTATGTACCCGAGTGACAGGGTCAAACTACGCATTGAAAGAGAGCAAAAACGTAAACAATTTCAATTTCCGGAACCATATCTAGAAGAGGATACATTTTCAGCTGCATTAGCAGTAAGGCAACCACTTAGAATTGTGTATGGCAATGGAATAATGGTGGGTTTAGGTGGTGAGAGTCCTCAGGATAGGACTGAAAGAAGAGATGATCATGACAGTTTTCAAAATATACTTAACGATCTAGAAGGGGACAACGACAAATGATGCAACAATATATGCAAACCCAACAACAATTAATCACAGCTATTGGTCAAATGTCTCAAGATATGAATTCTCTTAGGGTGAGTCAGAATGCTACAGGTGAAGGTAGCAATGTAGGTAATGACATTCCTAGAGGAGCCAATATAGGTGGGTCACATAGACCTTTCTAGTCTACATTCACACCTAGGGAGGAGGAGGAAGACACCCAATAGGAAGAGGAGCAGCCATTGTTTGATGAGGTAATGGCCGTTTATGATGAATACCACACACTTCCTCATGCAATTAGAAATGAAATAAGACTTAACAATGCATAACCAACAAAAGACAAAAGAAGAACACAACATAACAAAGACCTCGAGGCCCACATAAGGAGTACCGACATGCCTTGAGCAAACTAACTCTTCCTAGTTTTGATGGTAGTGGGAAAAACATGGCATGTGCTTGGATACATAAATAGGATACATTTCTGACACTCGTAGAAGCAATTAAGTTTGCAACTTTACATTTGGAGGGACCAACATATGATTGGTGGCATCATGGTTTGGTGACACAAAACCATGCATTGATTTTGTCCTATGATGAGTTTAGTAGCAAATTATTTCCTAGATTCGATAGGAAGGATGTAGAGATGTATTTCCAGGAGTTGCCCATGATTAGATAGTGGTGATGTGGACAATTACATTAAGAATTTCAAAAAGTGGCTGTTATGGTTCTTGACATGTTAGAGAGGAGAGTAGTAATGCTGGTCACAGAGGGTTTGAATCATAATTTGAGAAGTTTATTGAAGGATTTCAAGCCTAATACACTCTTGGATGCTATTTAGATGGCACCTGGTCTTGAAACGACACATCTTACCCAAGATTTCCAAGAGTAGTAAACCATTTAGAAAAACTTTCAACCAGCCTAAGACTATGCCACCCAGGTTGGATTTTGAGTCGAGGAATGAGTTGTGTAGGAAGAACTTATGTTTCTCTTGCAAGGAACTATATAGAGGCCACTTTGGACATTGATGAGGAGGTAGTAGATACTGAAATGACCCCTTACAATTTTTTCAATTTTTATATCAACAATTTTACCCGTCAGCTGATAGCTGCAAATGAAGGCCAAGTCTCTTATTTATAACCTTTCTCTCCCAAATTCAAATTCATTTCCCTCTCATTTGAGCGCCCAACATGACATTCAAATTCACTTGTAGCAAACTGCATTTTGATTTCATTTCAAACTTCATTCACCTTCATAACTTGGCGTCCAACATAAGGAGGTGACTTTATTAAAATTGCCAATAATTCATAAGTTAGGCATCCCACTTTATCAAGTGAAATATTTATAAAAATAACTTATGTCTCCACTAGGCGTCCACCAAAGATATAATTGAAAATACATAATGGATAACTTAAATATTTCCCTTATGAAGTCGTCCAATATAGCATGAGAAATATTCACTTAAAACATTATTTTTCATCATATATCAAACTTGCCAAAATAATCACCTCAAATGTTGGAGACCAAATTGAATAAACTGCCCTACTAGATTTAGCCATAATACCAAGTTGTTGAAACACTGCCAAAAATAGCACCAAGGGTCTTGGAGACCAAACTGCTCAAACTGACTTGCTGGATATAGCCACATAATAGATATGTAGAAACCCTGCTAAAAATAGCACTGCTAAAAATAACACTTACTAAAAATAGCATACTGCTAAAAATAGTAAGTGTGTCCCAATGCATTTTGACCACATTTTGAGCAACCATCGCAACTTACTAAAAATAGTAAGTCCAAAAAGGTCCTTTGTTTCAATTTCATGTCACACCAGTGCGAAGCTCTTTGAAAACCCAAAAGGAATCCATAATCTAAATTGCAAAACTCTAACATGCAAGCCCTCAAATTCGCAAAAGAAACCTCCAAGAAGCTGGAAATCCTAATTCTGCCTTTGACTAGCCTACGGGCATTCGAGGATAGGCTACCAATCACTAGAAAGTGTAGCGCTAAAAATGGGGACATTACAGTCTGCCCTTCCCGATTGCATCCCATGCGATGACATCTCTTTGAGGCATTTCGTCTAGCACTTCCCGTGCCTTACTTTGCATCCCACGTGATGACATCTCTTTGAGGCATTTCGTCTAGCACTTCCTGTGCCTTCTTGAGCTTGCATCGTGTAATGTCCCCGTCCCCATTTTTAGCCACATACGCTCTTCAGTATTTCATAGCCTATTCCTGGAAGCCCGTAGGCTCGTCAGAGGTGAAATTAGGGTTTCCTATTTTATAGGGGTTCTGAAGAAGGTTTGCATGAATGAGGATGGCAGATTCTTTCTGGGTTTTCAGAGAGCTTCGCAGTGATATGACATGCATAGTCATCGGACAACTTGTTTGAATTTACTATTTTTAGTAAATTCTATTTCTGGCAGTGCCATCTTGGACAGTGGCATCAACAGTTAGCTAAGTTTCCATTTCGGGTAGTGCAATTTGGGCATATTTGGCTTTTAGCATTTTGAGGCTCATTTTGGGTAAAATGATTTATTCTAAGTCATTAATATTATAATTTCTTATTGGCCTCTTTGGCCTAGTATTAATGACTTAAAGTTGTTTTAAAAGGTGACCTTTGAGGGTGGATGCCTCATTGAGAGATTATTTAAATATTTCTAAAGTAAATATTTCTCCTCAAGTTTTGGATGCCTAGAAAGGTGAATATAATGTTTTAAAAATTAAAATATTTCAAAAGTGAAATGGGCATCCCTTTTGGAGGGAAAAAAGATGGAAGTTGAAGAGCCAACAGTCACCTTCAATTTTATAAAAGTAGGCCATTGCCCATTCATTTGTCATCTTTGGAAAATTATAACAGAATGTTGCTGGATTGAATTCAAAACCCGGCTAAGGGGAAACTTAGCAATTCTACTCCATTCTTCGGGCCTAAAACTATGGTTCCCTAGATGGTTGATTGAGAGTGTGCTTCATCCAGAAGTACATATTGATTTTCATTGTTGAAGATATTAAAGAATTGGGTAATATTTTCCAGTTTTGTGTTGCTGGTTCAACAATGGCTGAAGGAGATTTTTGAATACAACTCTTCACATGAATTTAATTTGCATATGGGTATTTTCTCAAACCATTCTCTTGCACTTGGTGACCCTTATTGCAAAGTATTAGATTTTTTAGTGAAGCATCTATTTTTCTAGAAGAAATCGTCCTCAAGCTAGGGCTGTACCATTTGATGTTGAGAATTGGGATTCGAGCCTTGTATTTAATTAGTTTTAGCTTTGCTAGCTTTCGCTGGTTGGACGTCTTGCTTCTAGAGTTTGTTTGTTTTTAGTCTTGGCGACCTGGAGCAGGTTTGAAGAGGTTATAATCCACTTGGTTATTGTGAAGTTGTTGGTTTGCTTTTTAAATTGTTGGCATTTCTAAATCAAACTTAATCCTTTCCAAATTATGCATTATTTCATGGGAATCTATGATGCTAATTCATGAGCAGATTATTCGAAGAAGACAAGAGCTTTTGGGGCAAAGATATGAACAAATTATTGATGGCCAATTGCTGGTAAGAAATCTTAGTTTGTTGGTTTTATATCAGATTCATTAGTAGATCAGTTTTTGGTTTGCTCTTCAGTAGTTGAGAAGATTTGGAGTTGAGAGATTATCTTTCTTCATTTGGCTATGGTAATATTGTAATTCTCATGTAATTTGCAGCTTTTTCTCATTTTGTAAGACTAAATCTCAGTTTGCTGGTTTTATATCAGATTCATCAGTAGATCAGTTTTTGGCTTGCTCTTCAGTAGTTGAGAAGATTTGGAGTTGAGAGATTATCTTTCTTCATTTGGCTATGGTAATATTGTAATTCTCATGTAATTTGCAGCTCTTTCTCATTTTGTAAGACTGCAAACAGTAGTATTGTTCCAGTCCTTTATTGCTGCAATTATTTCTTATTTCTCACATTAAGCACCCTTGGATGGTTTACCGCCAGTGTGGAAAAAGAACTCATGTTATCTCTCTCATTTTGTACCCACTGAAAAGTGGTGAATTCCCACTTACGAGTGGATGCCTGCCGCAACAAATGAATTAGTTTGTTTTACAATTTCTTCCCCCCACTGAATTAGTGGAAGTGCGAAATCCTTTCATGGCTGGTTCACCGCCTAGCTCCATTCAATTGTAACTTCATTTCAATATTTGCTTAGTTTTCTCCGCCATATGACAACACCTCTCCTTCCTTGGGATTGAGTGTGCATTCTTGGCGTTGAGTTTCTTTCAGTTGTAATCAGTTATAGTTATTGAGTTATTTAGATCTTAGGGATCCTCTGACCATATGCTTGCCCCTCCTCCCTCATCGGGTCTTAGGGCGCATTCTTGGTTAGAGTTACTATTCCGCATCGTTTTGGTTTTGGAGCTAACCTTAACGGGTGCGTGTTGCATTGTAATTAATATTAAAATCAAGGAAAAAATTGAGTGGGTATTTTACAGTGGTATCAAAGTTTGTTTTCCTGCCATCCTGTGAGTTTCAGTGTTTCAGTTATCAAATGAGAGTCAGAGAAGACCGATACTACATCAGAAAGCAGAACAGAGTTTGGTTTCAGCTTCAGAAGTTTTTGAAGTTGACACTTTTTCATAGGTTTGCGAAACCTTGTCTGGTCAGATTAAGGTATGGCTAATGAAGAAGAGAGGAAGTTGGCAGAGACTCTCTTTTTGGTTGGAAAAAGACTTGGCAAAGAATTTCAGTCAAGGGGAAATGAAGAGAATATTCTTCATTTGTTAGAATAATGTCTGAGACAAGTGAAGCCATATCCTTTGGAGGAAATACATTTGGCTTTATCACCTACTGTGAATGTTTTGAATTAGCCCTATTGGTTGGGGCATCCTGATGACGAGACCAAGCTGCTGATTTCTTCTTGTTTTATGGAAATAATAAGAATTGTTATTCCCCAGTTGCCCTATGATGATGAAACTATGAAGATCATATTAAAAATCATAGTGGAAAGTTTTCAAGATTTGGATGAAACTGGCAGTGGTTTGTTTCCAAGAAGAGCTGCTGTTTTAAAGACATTTTCAGAAGTAAGATCTTGCATCCTTCTGATATAATTGAAGATGGATAATCAGATTTGTCATTTGTTTGATTATCTATTCACTTCAACTTGGAGTGAGTAGGTAGAGGGGGTGTTTGCAGTTGTTAAAAATGTTATAATTGACATCACCAAAGAAGCTGATACTCTTCCCGAAAGTGTCCAAGTCTTTCTCAAGAATGCCTTTGAACGAGAAGAGCAAATTTCTCCAACTGCTGATTTGTTAGTTAAAAAAATTTTCAGTCAATGTGAAGAAAAATTGAAGCCATTTTTGAAGAAGACTGTTGAGGACAAAGAGGAGATCTCCGAAGCTGAAGAGGAGGATGAAAGTTGGAATCCTTTCGAATTCATAGCAAATGTTCAAGGAGTTTCCATTTATCCTGCAGTAGAGAACAATGAGTCAACAAGTGTTAAGGAACCTCAAGTTCAAAATTCAAGAGAAGAACTTCTAGAAACAACAGTTGACATGGAGTTGCATGATGAGATGATAAGTGCAGATCCAGATGAAGGGGAAGTTCGGTTGGTAGAAGATATGTGTTCAACCAACGAATTTCCTTTTCACAATTTGGGAGAATGCTGGTTTGAAAGCCAAGAGAAAGAGGAAGCTGAAGTCTCTTGCCACTACAAAGTTGATTTGATTGACTCCCTTGAATCTTGTGCAGAAAACAATGTGGAAAGAGATGTTTCTAGTAGTCATAAGGCAAATTTCTCTTCACCTAAAAACAAGCTAAGGCAAAAAGCTAAGGAATTGGAAGGCACTATGGATGGAATGATGAAGAGTGTCCATCACATGCGAGACAAGTCGGGGAGTGCAATTTAAGTGATTTTTGCAATCTTTGTCCATCAAAGCTGTTCTACATCATCTCAGCCAGCATATGAAGATTGCAGTTCAAGCTCACAAACTACTGAAAATGGAATTCAAGTTTTGTCACAGCTTGATGAATTGCATCAGCATGTTGAAAATTTGATTTATGAGAAGATGTATGTTGCATTTCCATTGCTGATATGAAGTTCATTAAGTTTTCCTTGGAGGAAATCAAATCAAGTCTTTTGCACATCATTCGTGTTAAAGACAAAGTGGCCAAAATTGCCGACAAGGCATTGGAGTGTAACGAGTTCACCAAAGCCAAGTTGCAAGAAGTGCATGAGACTCTAATTGAAGTAGAGAATTAGATTTTTGCTGTTCAATATTCATGGGAGCAAGAAAACAAAAGAAGAGCAGAGGAGCTTCAGGTAATTCTTGATGAGCTTGATCTCATATGAGAAACATATGATTTGGAATGTTGTCTTGAGAAACCGAAGCATTCAAATTGTCATCAACAAGTTTTTCAGGGTTTTGATAATCTCTTGTATGAAGAAGATGCTAGTAAGGTTTTTATAAATCCTTTTTTTGAAAATGATGAAGGAATTGCTTCAGAGATTACTGAAGGAGGAAATTTGAGTTTGTCTTCCAGTATTGGAGAGTTGATATGTGAGTTGCATGAAGTTGAATCTACTGCTGCTCCTAGTGCATCCATTCAACAAGAAATGGTAACTCTTGGATCACAAGGAAATGAAGACGTTATTTTTGATCAACTACAGAGAGTTGATTGGCACAATGATGAGGACTTTATTTATTATTTGATGAGGGTGCTTGTGAGGTTCTTGTCAGATTTCACAATGTCACCATCTTCTCTTAGAATAATTGATTCTAGAATTGAATTTAATGAAAGATTCATGGAATCTTTCTGGCAATACATGACAGAAGATTTTGGGTTCAATTTCTTCAATGAACATTGGTTTGTTGAATACTTCTTGGAGTTTCAAGAAGTGTTTATTCAGATGGAACGAGAGAATTAGAGGATTCATATGAGAACAATTCTCCGTCTGAGAAATGGTTCTTCATTGTTGATGATATGGGATCCTGACATTACTTGGTAAGAAGGTAATATTGAAAATTCTAAAAAGGATAAACCAACACATTGTTTTCAAAATGTTGTTGAGATCATTAGCTCTTGTGTTGGGACTTGTCTCCAATTGAAAGTTAGTATTTGGGATCCCAAGTATTTTTTAATGAAGAATGGTAAGCATAAAAAGAAGGTTGGTTGGAGAGATAAGTGTAAAAATTTCAGTTCTAAGATTGCTGCTACTTTTTTAATCTGTCAATGGATCATTATTTCTAATGATAAATTGGTGTTCTGGGATGAAAATATGATTGGTAGATGGTTTGTGGTGGCATTGGGACCTTTTTTGAAAAAGCCACCAACCTTGTTTATGAGCAGCTATGTCAATTTTAATGAGAAATTCTTTTGTTGCAGTTGTTGTTTACCTTCTTGGATGCTGATTTCCCAAAAATCAGATCAATTGGATCTCAAGATAATTGTTTCAGACCTGCTTGATAGTTGGTTATCTCATTTTCAGGTTTCTCCATTTCATGTTTGGACTGAATGCATGCCTCAAATGAGCAAAAGAATGATTCAGAATGGTCAAAATTCTGGCATGAGTAGTTCATTGATGATTGTTAGTGGACTTCTTGTTACCAACTCATACATTATTGTTTGGGGCAGCGAGCTACTAGCTGATTTGATTCATCAATTTGAAACTTTTGTTGTAATATATGTGAAGATTTCTTGGAGTTCTTTCAACGAAATCAGTTGGCTTCAAAGTGAGCATTGCAGTGATGAGTTTAGAGCGTTGTTTTATGATTGGCATTGGTTTGGAAGGGTGTTTGAAAACATTTATGATGCTGATCAGAATTATGATAGTGAGATTTGGAGGTCTTACAAACTGATTTGGGACCTAGACACTGACTTGTTTGGTGCACCGTCTTTTATGGACCGAGTTATGTTGCTCCACTTTTGGCTTGCAGGTGTTTTAATCAGAGTAGTGCAACGGATTAGTGGAGCAGTGTTCTTGAGAATGATTTGGAATCCTGGAATCACTTGGGTTTACAATTTAGCAACTGAAGATGGGAAAGCCCATGTTGGCTTTCTAGAGTTTTCTCCCAAGGTTTTTCAGTTTAGTCTTAATCAGGAGGTCTCTTGTGTTCGCAGTTTGCAGAGCAGTACTTCCATCAGTTGGGGCTATTGATCTCCTAGGTTGATTTGGGACCCTGGGATCAAATTCAGTTCTAGTTTGGTTTGGCATGGTGATTTTGGAATGCCAATTGAATTGCTTGAGAACAAACAATATTGGGAAGGGCGAACTGTAATGTTCCCATTTTTAGCCATACGCTCTTCAGTATTTGACAACCTTTTCTCGGAAGCTCGTAAGCTCGTCAAAGGTGAAATTAGGGTTTCCTATTTTATAGGGGTTTTCTGAAGAAGGTTTGCATGAATGAGGATGGAAGATTCTTTCTGGGTTTTCAGAGAGCTTCGCAGTGATATGACATGCATAGTCATCGGGCAAATTGTCTGAATTTATTATTTTTAATAAATTCTATTTTTGGCAGTGCCATTTTGGACAGTAGCATTAGTAGTCAACTCAGTTTCCATTTCGGGCAGTGCAATTTGGGCATATTTGGCTTTCAGCATTTTGAGGCTCATTTTGGGTAAAATGATTTATTCTAAGTCATTAATGTTATAATTTCTTATTGGCCCCTTTGGCCTAGTATTAATGACTTAAATTTCTTTTAAAAGGTGACCTTTGAGGGTGGACGCCTCACTGAGAGATTATTTAAATATTTCTAAAGTAAATATTTCTCCTCAAGTTTTGGATGCCTAGAAAGGTGAATATAATGTTTTAAAAATTAAAATATTTCAAAAGTGAAATGGGCATCCCTTTTGGAGGGAAAAAAGATGGAAGTTGAAGAGCCAACAGTCACCTTCAATTTTATAAAAGTAGGCCATTGCCCATTCATTTGTCATCTTTGGAAAATTATAACAGAATGTTGCTGGATTGAATTCAAAACCCGGCTAAGGGGAAACTTAGCAATTCTACTCCATTCTTCGGGCCTAAAACTATGGTTCCCTAGATGGTTGATTGAGAGTGTGCTTCATCCAGAAGTACATATTGATTTTCATTGTTGAAGATATTAAAGAATTGGGTAATATTTTCCAGTTTTGTGTTGCTGGTTCAACAATGGCTGAAGGAGATTTTTGAAAACAACTCTTCACATGAATTTAATTTGCATATGGGTATTTTCTCAAACCATTCTCTTGCACTTGGTGACCCTTATTGCAAAGTATTAGATTTTTTTGTGAAGCATCTATTTTTCTAGAAGAAATCGTCCTCAAGCTAGGGCTGTATCATTTGATGCTGAGAATTGGGATTCGAGCCTTGTATTTAATTAGTTTTAGCTTTGCTAGCTTTTGCTGGTTGGACGTCTTGCTTCTAGAGTTTGTTTGTTTTTAGTCTTGGTGACCTGGAGCAGGTTTGAAGAGGTTAACAAGGAGAGAACTCGAAGCAGATATTGGATTATGGATTTCACTTAGGCTTTTCAGTTGATCACACAATATGGCAGCATTTTCATTCACTTTTCCAAGTTCACATATCTCAGGCTGGGTGGATTTGAGGATGCTTCATATAAAGCCAAGGTATACAAGTGATTACTTCATCTTCATTGAAGTATGTAGGCAGATGCCAACCAACAAAATGTAATGTCCCATTCCTAGGCAATCGACAAGTGTTGTGGTTAATCTATCACTTTAGTCCTCGTAGACTAATAGGATGGTTAGGGGACCCTTCTGAGGGCATTTGTGACTTGTTAGTCAACCATTTGGGTCTAATTGGTGTTTCCTAGGTCAGTGTATTCTAGGGTTTTCACACTGTGCCTTTTAGAGCATTCTTGGGACACTTTGTCCACACTTACTATTTTTAGTAAGTCACAAGGTTGTTAGCGACTTGGTCAGTTGGCAATATTTCTATGTTGGGAATGTCAGTGAATTATTACCATGGTTTAATCTCAGTAGTTATCATGGCCCAAGGATTTAAGTTTAAATAACGTTAATATTAAAGTTAAATTAAAAGATTTAGCTTTAGCGTTATTTATATATTTTAAGTGACTTTATGATAAAGGGGTTATAAGAGATTTTTAAATGATTATTTTATATCATAAAGTTGGCCGCCCAACTTAAGGGAGTTATAAGGACTTGAAGTGAATTAAATAAAATTAAATTAAAAAGTCAACATGGGTGTGGGATTTGGGAGAAGTATAAATGCACTTTTATGTTCTTTTTGCTCATTTTCATGTTTGGAGAAAATATTGAGAAGGGTTTGCTGGTTGGACTGAGGTCTTAGCTTTGTGAGGATGGAAACCCTCATTAGGAACTTCAATTGCAAGATTGAAAGACATCCCAAGGTTGAATGCCGATAGCTCCATTTAGGGGTTATGCATTGCACGTAAACGATTACAAAGAAAGCTTCAATTTAGGGTTTGAAGAATTCATGAAGAACTTGCAGATATATTGATCAAAATTTTCAAAGTAAAGGTATTTATAGAGGGTTTGATCTATTTCAAAGTTTTGGTTATTTTAGGGATAGTTTGGCATTGTATGCAGAGGGCAACTACAAGAAATATTTATTATTATAGCTGCAACTATTCATTACTTATACTTGATCCATTACTCCAGCTGACCAATTGCTGTCAAGCTGGCAATGTTTCAATGTGTCATCAAAGAGGCGCCATATTGTGTGAGGCCGTGAACACTCATCTAAGGTGACAGGGGCGTGGTTAGATTTGCATGAGATATCATTGATGTTAGGTGATTGCTTTTTAACATTCAAACACCATATATTTGAGAGGGCGTGTATGTTAATAAAACAAGATTGGCTGGGCGTTTCATTTCCAGCTGCCAAGTGTCACCTGGAAGGAGGACATTGGAACTAATAATTTATTGCTAAGCATATACTTGGAGGTGGTGGGTGGTTGGATGAAGTTGATGTCGCTTAGAGAGTTGAACATGGTTTATGCTAAGGGATTCACCTCATCTCCTAAGGCATTTGTATTGCCTATTATTGCCCCACATTGTAGGGAGTTGAATTGATATTCAGGTGTGAGTTAATCATTACTCATTAAGCTTGTTATTGAATTGTATTCATTTTCAGAATTGTGAACGCAAAAAACATCAGTATTGCATTAGTGTTATTATTCCCATAATCACTTGTGTTAGCAATGAGAATTTAAGATCAAAATCTATTGAGTTTTCATGAGTATTTCAAATGTGGATCTTGTTGAATGCAATGTGAATTTAAAATATCAACTGAAACAAATCAGACAACTAGATTGTTAACTGTTTGACAATATGCCCACAATGTCAAACATTGAGAAATCGTAAAATTGTCCCAAACTATGATGGGACATCATAGTGGTAGCAAATCTAAAGTTCCTGCCAGCCTATTGGAAGATTCAGAAAATTTCAGAGTTATGACAATGAATTTTAGTAGGGTTGAAGATTAGATCAAGAGGTGATATGAACAAAAACCTATCCACATCATAGTGGTAGCAAATCTAAAGTTCCTGCCAGCCTATTGGAAGATTCAGAAAATTTCAGAGTTATGACAATGAATTTTAGTAGGGTTGAAGATTAGATCAAGAGGAGATATGAACAAAAACCTATCCAACTCTTTGAAGAGCATAAAAGCATGCTTGATAGGGTTAAAAAACAGGTTTCTTTTGATTATTTCTTGAGTTTAGTTGTAACATTGAAACCTGGTACAATAGGTTTGGTGAACTACATTAGAAGAACAAAGAAAGAAAAATCAGAAGTTACCATTGAATAAAGGTTAGAGAAGGAAGAAGTACTTGTTTGTGACTTGCAGCTTACAAATAATCATGAGGAAGACAAAAATCGGTCAACATGCATTGAAGATTGGACTCTAAGCCTTAAAGAAAGCAAAGCTACAAGTGGAGAGCACATGACACTTCAAAATGACTACAAGATTGAAGAAGAGTGACCTATTGAAGCTACAAATGAAGAGCACATGAAGATTGAAGAAGATACCGCCATGGAGATTGTCAAACCAGCCATGTTAAATCAGCTACAAGAAGGTATGAGTTCATTCGATATTCCTCTCATTGAGCCTAGCATTGCTTCATCACCCTTACCTCATCTTGGCAAGAAATCAAATTGTGGTTTGGGTGCCTTTGAGATGGACTTTTTTCATACATATGATGGCAATTCAGAAATTTCAGTATGTGGTGAACAAAGAGGTTTGGATAAGATTGATTGGACATTGCAAGATATGGAGGATCACTTGGTTGTTAAGGAGGTCATAGAAGTTCATACACTCTTTAGATCAGCCATTGAGGAAGATCATGATTACTTTGATGGTGACCCTTTGATAGAGCATGATGATACCCCAGTTTTATACACGGATGTAGTGGAGAAGAGGCCAAGAAGGAAGCTGATTTGAATGTGCATGATTATGAAGACCAATCAAAAATTTTGCATAGAGGTGTTGGGTCTCATAAATCACATTCTTTGGAAGGTCAACTAAGGGTAAATGAAGGTATGATTGTGGCAGTTCTAACCCATTTCGATCATGTTCATAAGATGATGGCAGGTTTGTGTTGGAAGGCTCTATTGAATCTTGACGGTTTTGAGGGAGGTCCATTTCTTGCCGACTTGCACAAATTCAAGGAGGCCTTGGTGGTAGTGAAATCAAACTACCTACACTTACTGGAGGATAGATATCATCTCCTCACACTTGGTGAGATATAGTTTGATGCCTTGAGAAGAAAAGAAGATGAGGTGGATAAGCTTTGTGAGGAGTTGAGCATGGCACACTCTTCATCATACACAACAGAATTTTAGACTTCTATGTCAGCCACATCCGATGAAAAACAATGCAACATGGAGATGGAAAAAAGTGGAGACATGAAGGAAGAATTTGAAGGGTCCTATGATAAAGTCACGAAGATAGAAGAGACACATACGCATGAAGATTCAGCTTGCAGCCATGAGACAGAGTTTGTGACACATGGTACACTTGATTTCACTTGGAGACGTCTCGTGGACCAACAATTGTTGATATCCATCCACTCATGGAAAGAGAGATGATTGAGATTGAGGAAGACATCACACTTGGGCATGGGGTAAGGACTGATTTTCTGATGTATGACAATAGTCCCTTATCTTCATATCATCATGATATAACACCCAAGAGGATCAGCCTTGAGGCTTGCGATTTCCCTTGGGAGACTCATGTTAGATCGACACAATGCAACAAGGAGGAAGAAGATATTTGAGGTGAATGAAGACACTATGGAAAGGTACGACAACTGTTTTGATTTTTTGATTTGGAACTACAGTCTCTGGTTTTTGCATAATCTTGAGTTGGCAGCTCCTACTCATGAGGATGATAGTAAGAAGTCTTCTTTTATTGTTGTAATTTATTTGGGAGACAAACATGAGGTCTTATTTGTGTGTCCAAGACACAAGAAGACCAAGTTAGTACAACATGACATGGCATTGACAAAAAAGATTCAAAGCATGTGGCATATGAGGAATGAGCCTTGTATGGTGGGAAAGAAAGTGGAGCAACCAAATTTGAGGTATGATTCAGAATTCCTTGAGTATTTACATAGATTGCTTCATGAGGTTTTGGTGTCACCTCTTTCGGAGAGCCATTTGAAGGCTCTCATCATATACTTGGATGACATTATGGAACATACACTTTGTGGGTCAACCACTAATGTTATGACTACATATGTGGATAGAGATATAAGTGATGCAAATGTGGTTTGGTGTAATGTCCCCTTTTCCTAGGCAATGGCAAGTCTACCAATTGGTCCCTGTAGGCTAACAGGTTGTTTAGGGACCTCTTTGAGGGTGATCTATGGCTCTTCAACAAACCCTTTGGTGCTTATTTCAGTACTCTTCAGCTCAGTGTCCTAGTTTATTTGTGGTGTGCCTTTTGGAGGCCATTTTGGACACTTTGACCCACACTTATTATTTTTAGTAAGTCACTCAGATGTGTTGCTCATACTTACTATTTATAGTAAGTCAGTGGTATGGTTAGCTGGCAGAGTTTCTATATTTGGCATGATGGTGCAATTATATCCTGGAGTTCTATTGGTTAATATTGGACTTATGCACTAAATATTAATAACGTTAAATAATAAAGTTAAATTAAATAATTTAACTTTATGCATTATTAATAAATTAAAAAGATTTAATATTGAAAGGGGATATATGTGATTTTTAAAGTATATTTTACAATATAAGTTGAAGTGCCATTTTTTAAAAGGGAGATATAAGTGACTTTTAAAGTATACTTTATAATATTAAGTTGTGCACCAAAATCAAAATAAATTAAAAGTAAATTGAATGAAATGAAATTTAAAAGTGAATTTGAGGTTAAGTATAAAAGGGAATTTTGGAGTTCATTTTATTCATTCATTCATTGTTTAAAGTAGATTATTTTGATAAGGGTTTTGCTGAAGAATGGAGAGTTTGAAAATCTCAAGCTTTTTGAGGATGAAATCCCTTAGGAAGAACAACTCGATACAGGAGTGAGAGATCTCCCAAGCCAATTTGTAGACAACTTCACTCAGAGGTTGTGCTTGTGCTTCAACGAATCTGCAAGAGAGTTTCATATTCTAGGGTTTGAAAGATTTATCAAAATATTGCACATATATTGCACATATATTGTTCATCATTGCTAGGAAAGGGTTTGATGATTTAATTGCTGCCATATATTGGACGCCAAGTTTAAGGTTTGATAATATTCTTTCTGCTGTTAATGGTGAAGACCTAGTTTGGACTGTGCATGGGTTTTGAGGAGTATATAGATTGAATGTTTGGGGAGTTGTGCATAGCATCATTTGTATTTCAGAGAGGCGTCTATTCTGCTATATGACTGCCGCAAACTTTATACTTCATTCTAGCATCCATTTTTAGAGGTTTTCAAGGCATATCTTACCTGTGAGTTCATGAATTGTAACTCCCATATTTTTTGGGTATTGTTGTTTTAGATAATAGGGGATATTATATGAACTAGGTTGTCAATATTTTGTGAAAATACTGAGTATCTAAGCTGATATAAAATTTTGGAATTTTCAATAGTGTATTCCCTATGTAATGTTTAGTTTTTGAGTTGAAAATTATTATTGCAATATCTCCTATTTTCCTACATTATATTGTTGTATCAAACATTGCAAATATATCAATTTCATCAAAACAAATAAAGACAGGCAAAATAGGGCGGCATATTACATCTGGCCTTTAAACATTCATGGAGAGTTTGCTTGTGATGAGTCTCATCATATTGATGAATCTTTGGTAGAGTTTGCAGCTTCCGTACTTCAAGGATTTTTGATGGAGACACTTGCCCTTGTGGCATACATTTGCAGGAATGAAGTTTTAGTGGAGCTATGATCCTAGGTATGGAGGTATTACTATGCTATTTGATTTTGAGTCACTAATATTTGTGTCTTAGTTGGGTTGTGGTGTAGGGTTTGGAAGTGAGCATGATGACATTGGTGTTCCAACCCTAATTGATGGAGTTCTACTCCATGCTTTGATAGGAGATGGCTGTTCTACTTCATGGAACATGGATTTCTTACATAACTCTTGGAGGACAACGACTGTTCGAGAGTTTGGAGGAGAGTTGCATCATCTCCTCATCATTGGAGAGTGGCATAGGGTTGATACCCTATCATCCTATGACCTTTGCGGTATTATTTGCATCCGCATAGGTCTGATTTTTAGTCTTGAGGTTGCTATTCTGTTTCATATCAGCAACCTAGGAGGAGCTGTTATACATTTTCTTGCACCTATGATGGGTATTCTTCACATCCATGGGAGATCTACAGGAGTTGGAGAGTGGTTTTGAGTTGCTAGCACTTTGAGCTTTCATCTCCTCATGTTTGATGGATGTAAGGATGTGGTGATATGGGATCTAGGTGGTAACATGCTTGGCACAATATTTCATTTGGATCTAGATGAGTTGCTTCACAACTCATGGAGCATTGATGATGATTTTGACAGAGTGGAGTAGCGGAAGCTTGGAGACTTGTGGTTGTGTTTTAAATTTCACATTCTTCATCACTTGTTGACAGGCATGGCTTTCTTTAGGGCTTCAGATTGGTCTTTGATGGATTTTGTATTCTTGGAGGATGGAGCCTTTGGTGATTTGGAGGTATTGGCACTTGTGGTTGAGAGCATTGTTTTTTTTTAAGGATGGGGCCGAGTTGAGTTCGAGTGTGTATGGCTTTTGCCACCAGAGCTCACTTCACGGGGGTATTCTTCGTGTTCTTCTTGGGAGTTGCAGCCATAGGTTGAGGAGTTGTGTGGTCACAAGACATTTGATTGGATGGAGATACTTTTCATTTGATGATATTTTGTAGGATGCAGGTTTGAAATTAATTGTTTGAGGACAAGCACCTTTGGGGAGGGTGGACTGTAATGTCTCCTTCCTAGGCAGTCAGTAGGTGTTGTGGTTAGTTTATCACTTTGGTTTTGTAGACTAACACGATGGTTAGGGGACCCCTCTAAGGGCATTTGCGACTTGTCAATCAACCATTTGGGTCTAATTGGTGTTTCCCAACTCATTGTATTCCGGGGTTTTCGTAGTGTGCCTTCTAGAGCATTCTTGGGACACTTTGTCCACACTTACTATTTTTAGTAAGTCACACAGTGGTCAGCGACTTGGTCAATTGGCAGTATTTCTATATTGGGAATGTCGGCGAATTATTACTATGGTTTAATCTTGGCAGCTATCGTGGTCTAGGGATTTAAGTTTAAATAGAGTTAATATTAAAGTTAAATTAAAAGATTTAACTTTAGTGTTATTTATATATTTTAAGTGACTTTATGATAAAGGGGTTATAAGAGGTTTTTAAATGATTATTTTATATCGTAAAGTTGGCCGCCCAACTTAAGGGAGTTATATAAGGAGTTAAAGTGAATTAAATAAAACTAAATTAAAAAGCCAACTTGGGCATGGGATTTGGGAGAAGTATAAAAGCACTTTTGTGTGCTTTTTGTTCATTTTCATGTTTGGAGAATATATTGATAAGAGTTTTCTGGTTGGACTGAGGTCTTAGCTTTGTGAGGATGAAAACCCTCATGAAGAACTCCAATTGTAGGATTGAAAGACATCCCAAGGTTGAATGCTGATAGCTCCATTTCAGGGGTTATGCATTGCACATTAACTATTTCAGAGAAAGCTTCAATTCAAGGTTTGAAGAATTTATGAAGAACTTGCAGATATATTGATCGAAATTTTCAGAATAAAGGTATTTTCAGAGGGCTTGATCTATTTCAAAGTTCTGGTTATTTCAGGGATAGTCTGGCATTGTATGCAAAGGGCAACTATAGGAGATATTTATTATTACAGCTACAACTATTCATTACTTATACCTGATCAATTACTCCAGCCGTACCAATTGGTGTCAGGCTGGCAACGTTTCAATGTGTCATCAAAGAGGTGCCATATTTTGTGAGGCCTTGAGGACTCATCTAAGGTGATAAGGGCATGTGGTCAGATTTGCACAAGATATCATTGATGTTAGGCGGCTGCTTTCCAACATTCAAACACCATATATTTGATAGGGCATGCATGTTAATAAAACAAGATTGGCTGGGCGTTTCATTTCCAGCTGCTAGGCATCACCTGGGAGGACATTGGAACTAATAATTTATTGCTGAGCATATACCTGGAGGTGGTGGGCGGTCAGATGAAGTTGACGTCACTCAAAGAGCTGGACGTGGTTTACGCTAAGGGAGTTGTCTCATCTCCTGAGGCATTTGTATTGCCTATTATTGTCCCACACTGTAGGGAGCTGAATTGATATCAAGGTCTGAGGTAATCATTACTCATTAAGCTTGTTATTGAATTGTATTCATTTTCAGAATTGTGTACTCAGAAAAAAATCAGTATTGCATCACTGTTATTATTCCCATAATCACTTGTGTTAGCAATGAGAAAAAAAGATCAAAATCTATTGAGTTTTCACGAGCATTTCAAATGTGGATCTTGTTGAATGCAATGTGAATTTAAAATATCAACTGAAACAAATCAGAACAGGTAGATAGTTAACTGTTTGACTATATGCCTGTATTGTCAAACATTGGGAAATCGTAAAATTGTCCCAAACTTACGTGGGACATTACACAAAAAGTACAAAGAGAAAAAGAAAGTAGGGTATCCGTTTCCTATAACTCTAAGCTATTACTTCTATAAGCCTTTTTCAGATGCAAAAAGTGTAGAAAGGTTGGTGACAAAGATAGGAATATATTCTTATACAACCAGAATGTGCTTTGATAGCAAGAACTATGTGGGACAATTTATATTTTGTAAATAACCACGCATCCCATGTTGAAGATTTCTGGGAGGATTGTGTAGATAAATTTGAAGAAAGAAGAAAGGATTGGATGTGAATGACCGTCGAGTAGGTTTAGATCTATGATATACAGTGGGATATAGAGGATGATGGTTCAGATTTGGTGGACCCTATTTTCATCTCTACCATTCAGATGCAGCCTCTCCCTCCAATTGACTGGGCTGAAAAGGTAATAGTTGATATCAAAGAGAGAACGCTTGTGAACCTGAAAACAAATGTTGGATTCGGTCAAGAGCCATTGAAAATTTTGCAACTAGATTGCTTCCTAAAGACAATGCATCAAGGAGACAAAAGTTAGCCTCTTCTTCACTTGGCTCGCCTATTACATT
Organism: Sequoiadendron giganteum; assembly: GCA_007115665.2. NCBI lineage: Eukaryota > Viridiplantae > Streptophyta > Pinopsida > Cupressales > Cupressaceae > Sequoiadendron > Sequoiadendron giganteum. The sequence continues at coordinate 349,796,692 of CM021100.1, forward strand.
CACATATTCTACAAGGTCAAAACCAATTGTAGGAGGAGATGGTGATGATGAAGATCCTGAGAAGGGATTTGATTTGTAGAAAACATGTGAAGAAGCAAGTGGAGTTCCAAGAAAAAATTTGGAGATGAAATGAGCTCCTCTTCTCAAGCGCATGTTGAGGAATAGCCATAGGTAGTTCATATTTCTTCCTCGCCACCTCCTCCTTCACAACATTCCTCTGCTCCACATGCATCTCATCCTCATACTCCCACTGCACCTTCTCCTCCATCTCCACCACTAGTGAACACTAGTACTGATTTGGTCCCAAGGACTATTTTGCCTCCTTTAACATTAAAAACCCAAACGGTATCTCCCCTTTCTCTTTGGTTAAACTAAGTTATCACAAGGAAGAGGAAGCATGCTTAGGTGGAAGATCTAAGCTTTGCTGTAGTAGCCAAGTTGATTTAGGATATTCCTAAATCAAGGAATGTTCACACAATTTCTAGATCGATGGTCGATTCTTCTAGGAATCAGTTTGTTGAGGTTGCTGAACCTATAACAGATAAAGATGAATAAGATGCAATAGAGGCAGACTATCATATTACTAGAGTAGACTTTGGTCCATCTACATATAAGGGGGACATTCATAATGCACAAGTATTGGTTACAAAACTGATTGAAAGAGTAGAGAGAGAAAAAGAAGCCAAAGAAAATCTAGACGATCAGGTAAAGGCCTTAACTTCCCATATCAAATCCTTCATTGATACTTCTACACAGCCATTAGATGCTCTACCATCTACTTCATCTAATGTGCCTCTAGATGGAATAAGCTCACATATCATTGAGAAGATTGGCAAGTACTAGGCTTATGGAAAAGAAATTGAAGCTTGGATAGAGAAGATAATCCTCAGTTGTCTTATATACATTGAGGAAGCCATGAAATATTATGAACAGTTGTGGAATAAAAAGAGGGAAATTGATATTGAAGCCCAAGCTGTAAAGAAAGAAGACGATGCTTTTTCTTTGATGATCAGGGAAGTGCAAGAGATAATAAAAATTGATATTAATATCCTAATTGAAGAGATTTTTTCCCAGGTTATTTAAGAGATTTTTTCCCAGGTTTGGTTTAAAAGCATAGAATGAAAGTTAATGACTCTTAAACAATCTTCAAATATATTTAAGAAGTAATCTAAAATTTGCGATTCTATTCCTTTTGACTTCAAAACCAATTGTTCATCTTCTTAAGCTGATATTTTAGAAGATGATGAAGCTTCTTTGTTGAATGTTGCATCTGTTAAGAAAGATTTTAAGGAGTTGATCACATAAGAATTATCCAAAAAGGATAACATTGATTGCAAGACATTGGAGAAGTTGGGAAATATGTCTTCAACTCTAACTTCTTTCTGGAAAGAAATATTGAATCTCCATAAGAAAGTTGATGAGGTCAGTGATGAATTGTTTGAATGGAAGGCAAGAGTAAGCAGCTCAACTGTTCCTCACGGTAAATCTCTACTTCCAGCAATCGCAAGTTTTAAGAATTACAGAGCTAAGATTTCAGCAATGCAGACCAAAGTCCTAGATGAAGGTGTATCTGACAGCCCCAATCAGAATAAGGATAAAGAAGTGCCGTCGCAATATTTTAGCTATTACTCTATCTTTATTCTCAAAAAGTTAACTGTTCATTAAGTTAAAAGTGAACTTCATTCAAAAGGAAAAAGTTGAATAAAGTTTTTTAATATCATTTTAAGAAATAGTTACACTCAAAGAAGTTACATTTGTTATCTTATTTGAGGTAGTTTGAGTGTAAGGAGAATTTGTTTTCTTAGCTTCTAGTTTGCTTCTTCCGGGTTATCCTTTTTCCATTTTTCTTCCACTGATATTTTTGACAACCATTGTATAGAAACTTATGGTGGAGACTTTGTGCTCATCATTTTCGGAGTAAACAATTCACATGAACTTACATGCTATGTATTTTTCTTATGTTAAATTGCAGCTACATTTATAGGGTTTCTTTATGATTATGTGGACTTTATTTCTCCCTTTGCATGTTTAAATATTAATTGTTAAGTGAAGATCTTGTGGTTCATTATATTCAGATTTTCTCTTTCTTATGTCAGAGTAATATCTGGTGAAATCTTTCCAATAAGTTGAGTGTGGAATTATTTATAGTGTAATGCTTTAATGCTTTGTATTATATATCAATCATACAAGGGAGATGCCCCTCTGAAAAGCAGAGGAAGATTGTTAACTTTTAAGCAATCTATCTAATTGTGGTAAACCTTGTCACTGTACATTGAGTGAGTCGAGTTGTAGCAAAACATTGCAGTGAAAAATTTTCTTACCAACATCTACCTAACACCTAGCGTTGACAATTCTTGTATAGGCTAATCCTATTGTCCTTTGTTAATAGATTGAAGCCCTAAGGTAAAGTTTCATATTTTAGAAGAACCGAGCTTTCTCTTCCTCTACCACACTTTATGAAGTATATTATAATTGTTATTTGGAAACTCTTAGAATCTAGTTATCATTTATGAACTATGTAATATGCATTGCAATCAGTGATATGAACATAAATGAAAAAAACTACATTCCACAATTAATGGGCTAAAGAAATTCTCATTTTAATTTTATATCTCTATGCTAATAAAATGCCTTCAAATTTAGAAAACAAGTTTTTCTATATATTTTGTGTTTTTCTACTTTTTTAAAATCTGATTTTTCTTTGATTAAATCCCATCTTTTTGAAAAAATCTTAATATTTTGGTTTGTCATTTTTTTTCCCAAAAGATTTTGCTGCTATGTTTGAATGTTTATGAGTGTACCTTTAGGTAGGGGAAGGTATAAATCTAAACTTTTATTTTTCTTTAGGGTTGCAATTTGACAGCTGGTGAGGCAAGTGAGGGATGTCAGGGAAGGCAGGTCATCCAGAAAATTCAAGTAAAAAGTGGGAGCATCTCAATTTTTTTTGTGTGTGGAGGGACAAGAGGGGGATGTTTTGTTATAATCCTGTTGTCCCTAAAATGTCCTTAGATCACGGGGGCATTTGTTGGGGATAGATCCATGACAATGCTGTTGTGATCCTAGAATCATTAAGAGGAGAGGATACAAGAAAAATACACCATTGTAGAAGATTAAGGAAGATAATGTATGTTGTGCTCTCATAGAAGTTATCATTGGAGTGATTGCTTCCTTGAGGAGTATTGTGGGTTGTGCTTTACCTCTAGTGTATTCTTCTATATCTGCATGTTTCCACACATTGAATAATATATTGGTACATCTTGTGTTATGTGATCTCATTCTATTTTACTAAATTTCTAGATCCTTTGAAATTTATTAATATCATCAGGTTATCCCTAATTTTTATTTTTACTTTTTAGCACAAGAAATCTAAAATGGTTAGGATCTTGTGATTTATGGGAAAGTGCTTTGAGTGCAATTAGAATGCAAGGGAACTTTAGTGTAACAAATAAAATTAGTTAGTGTGCACTCATTTACGTACTTAGAATTAAGGAAATATATATGAAGATTGAATCAAATGTTCACAAAATTCTAGTGGTATAATTGGAAACACTCCTCCCGCAAGAGATAGGGGTTCAAATCCCTCCTAGAGTCTTTTTTTTTCTAAACGTAAAATATGTTCAAGTGATTTAAATTTTCCTAAGTTGTCAAATCGGGTATGGGCACAGGTACGGTTACGTGGGTACGACATTTTTTTTTTTGGGGGGGGGAGGGGGGTGGGTTTACGTTTTGGGTATGTCTATACAAAAATATAATAACATATTTAAATATATATATATAACCTAAAAGAAAAAACTAAGTTTAGAATGTCATATACCAATGCATATGCTAAACAAAACCATGACAAATTTCAATTTTTGAAACATAATATACTAATTTAAATTCAGTTTTTAATATCAAAAGGATCAAACTTGAATGTCATAATAGATAATCATTGTTTTATATTTAAATAATACAAATAGTACCCAATTCACCAATCTGCAACTGCATCATATGGGTCATCATCAAGACCAAGATCATCATCAACATTAACATTAGATGATGGAATCCCATTGGCACTTGCACTAAAAGTATGTTGACTAAATATACTAATTTAAATTCAGTTTTTAATATCAAAAGGATCAAACTTGAATGTCATAATAGATAATCATTGTTTTATATTTAAATAATACAAATAGTACCCAATTCACTAATCTGCAACTGCATCATATGGGTCAGCATCAAGACCAAGATCATCATCAACATTAACATTAGATGATGGAATCCCATTGGCACTTGCACTAAAAGTATGTTGACTACTTGACTCCTCAAAAATTGAAGATTTTGCAAATGCAACAAAGGAAAGATCTAGGTCAGCTCGCTTCGATTCTACATCCCACATCTTTTCTACCCTTTATTTGTACTCATCTTTGTGAGTAAGAAGGCGCAAGTTGGAATGAATAAAAACTAGCTTCTCTGCTTTGCTTGATGCCAATTGATTGTGCTTCACTGAGTAAATGAAGGAGTATGTACTCCAATTCTGCTTAGCTGAAAAAGAACTAGCAACCTATTGAAGCAAAGGGAGCTCTCATTAGAGTTGTTTAATTAAAAATTTTGTAAATCAAACTTCAAATTTGAAAATAATGCATTTTAATTTTAGATTCCCTACATGTTTCTTCAAAAAGTGCTGCCATATTATAGGGTCAGAGATGGTGGAGGCTTTAGAGGCTTCTAGAAGGTCAGGGAAAATTCTAAAAGAAATCAATAATACATTTATAGCCCTAATACCAAAGAAAGAAAAGGTCGTGAGATTGGAAGACTATAGGCCAATATCCCTATGCAACACCATATACAAGATACTTTCCAAAGTCATGGAAAATAGGCTAAGGCCTTTACTAAATAACATTATTTCAGAAGAACAAACGAGCTTTGTTGCAGGCAGATCAATTCTAGATGGAGTTATAGTTGCTTAAGAAGTGATTCATACTTTGCAAAACACTAAGAGAGCTAGAACGCTAATCAAACTTGACATCTCAAAAGCCTATGATAGTGTAGATTGGCGTTTCTTATGTAAGATGATGTGGGCATTTGGCTTTAATAAGAAATGGGTCAATTGGATATTTGAGTGTATATCGACTCCAAAATTTTCAGTTTTGATTAATGGGATTCTAGAAGGTTATTTTAGTTCTTCCAAAGGTATAAGACAAGGGGACCCATTGTCTCCATTCCTCTTCATAATCATTGCAAAGTCATTATGCATAGCCATCAAGGGTAATCATGATAAGAAGTAGATTGAAGGTATCAAAGTAACAAGAGATTTCACTTCTACACACCAACAATTTGTTGATGATACGTTATTGATGGGGGCAGCTAGGAGAGAAGCAAGAAGATTCCAAGATATACTTTGGTCTTATGAGAAAGCATCTGGACAAGCAATTAACAAAGACAAATCAGACGTTTATTTCTTTTCAACTACTGAAGCAGAAGAAACACAAATTATCACCATACTAAAATGCAAGAAGGGAACTTTGCCTTGTATATACCTTGGAGTACCTATTGATAAGGGGCCGTGAAATTCAAAGTTATGGGACCCATTGAAGTAAAAAATGGATAAAAGGATAAACTCACGGAAAGGGAAATGGTTATCATGGGCAGGCAAATTAGTTATGCTCCAGGCAATAATATCAACACTACCAATATACCTCCTATCATATTTGGCATCGACAATAGGTATTAATGCTTTCATAATTCAAAAAATGAGAAACTTCTTTTGGCAAAACACGGAAGAGAAAAATAAAATTGCCCTTATAGCTTGGGAAAAAATCTGCAAACCAAAATCTTTAGGAGGAATGGGACATAGAAACCAGGACAAACAAAATCAGGCTTTGGGGGCTAAACTTGTTTGGGGAATGATCAAAGATCCCCAGTCAAGATGGGTTAGGTTATTGCAGACCAAATACTTAAATGTTGGAGAGCCAAAGGACATTATAAGAGTTAGCAATCCACCTAAGGGGTCAAGGATTTGGAACTTCATGCTAAAATGCAAGGCTTTAGTGACAAATTTTGTATCTTGGGATGTGCATGATGTTAGATCATGTTTATTCTGGGAAGACTCATGAGGAGGTTATTTGAGTATAGACAGTTCCATAACAATTGAAAGCACTAAGACTTGGCTCAAACAAAATTGGGGAGAAAATATTAGGGACTATGTCAACTTCCTAGATGGAGATCCAGCCCTAGGATGGGAATGGAAAAACTTTGATGGACTTCTAGTATCTCATAATGAGATATTTCAGTTAAAAGAAGTATTAAAGAACAAACAATTAGTGTTCAAGCAAGGAAATGATATGCTTATTTGGGCGGCATACAAGATCGGACAATATAGTGCAAATGAAGGTTGTAACTTATTGGTTAGTCAAGAGGAGAATAATGACGGGCATATCACAAACTATTCTGGAGTAATAAAATTATACCAAAAGCAAGAGTTTTCTCTTGGCTAGCAACAAAAAAGAAGATTTTAACAACAATGAAATTTAAGAAAATGGGCTTTGCAAGCCCTTCAAGGTGTGTTCTTTGCAAAGCTCAGGAAGAAAGTATAGACCATCTCCTCCTAAATTGCCCTTTCTCGGGAAAATGTTAGAGATGGCTTTGTGCCAAGTTGGGCTAGATTGCAGTCTTGCCTAATGATATCATTTGGCCAATTAGGGGCAAGGATGGACTACTACGTGGCTTATGGGAAATTAGCCCTTCAACACTAATCTGAGAAATTTGGAAGGAGAGGAGTAGGAGGATTTTTGATAACAAAGCAAGACGGGTTGAATTAGTCCTTAACATAATTGAAAGCTCAATTGTGGAGAATATGAATAGCAAGATAACATTAAGACCCAACATCAAGGGTAACTTCATCGAATGGGATGGAAGAATGAGATTTAAGTGGCCAGGACTCAAAGTTCCTTCTTTCTCAGGGAATAACGATCGGAAAAGAGAACAAGCAACATGGAACCCACCACAAGAGGGATGGTTGAAGTTAAATTTTGGCGGGGTATCAATAGGAAATCTTGGTCCCTCTGGAGTAGGATGGATAATTAGAGACAGTAGGGGACATACCATAGGCAAAATAGTGGTTCCTCTTCCAATAGATACTAACAACATAGCAGAATTTAGTGCTCTGCACATTGGACTAGTTGAATGTAAAAGGAAGGGAATAAGGAAGATAGAGGTGGAAGGAGATTCAACTATTATGGTGAATGCAACCAGAACATCAGTGACACCTAATTGGAGATTAAAAGCATTGTTGGATAGAATAATGGCCATTTTAGAATACTTTGAATGTTTCACCATCAAACATGTATATAGGGAGGCAAATAGGGAGGCCGATGAACTTTCTAAACTTGCAATAGAAGGTAAAGAGTTAAGGCGGTGGCATGAAAGGTATATGACAAGAAACTAAACCCAAGCTAAACTAGTAGTGAGATCAATCAGTAAAATCAGAGAATTATGAAGATAAAAAGCTGAGACAGTTGGGTAGCTATCTTCAATTCTAGAATAGTCAACAAGAACCCATTCATATCAATTGGGTTTAAGCAAGAGGATGCATATATGAGACATGAATATGTAAGTTAATATAAAATAAGAGAAAACCATATTGGTGGATAAACTAGGCAAGAAATATGAAGATGGAGATGATGTTGGAGATGACAAAGGTTTTAGATGGAGGAGTTTAGTTGGGATAGAAAATCTTATCCTTTAGTAAGGTTAGGAAAGAAGGTGAAGGGCAGAAAATTAAAAGGTCGAAAGTTGGTTTAAATTTATTCACTCTTAGTAATTAGTTAGGGCCAATCATACTAGATCAAGATACTCAGAAGATTAAAGACTGGTGGCATCAAACGTTCCCAGGTATGGTGAAACTGATGATACTCAAGGTAATATAAACTGGTGAAACTGTTTAATCCAAGGAGAGGATCGCGGAGAAGGGGTGTTCTTCCAAGCAACAAGTAGAGGGCTGAATCATCCTCTCATGCTCCACGCAGAAGAGGAAGGCCTACTTGAAGCAAAAAGAGAGCAACGCCCTCTTCATCGGGCTGCAAAAGGAGGAAGACTTCCACACAACGCTGAGAAGATTATGCAGATATGAAATCATCAATAGTTATTTTTTGAATTTAATGAATTTAGAAAGTTGATATGTTTGAACTCTTTAAATATAGTAGATGGCAATATGAAAATCTAATATGGAGATACTTCTATAATAGTTTATGGTGGAAATAGATGATTCTCAGGGAAATATGCCCTCTTTTTTGAAATTTTGTATGTAATAATGGAAACTAGAATGGTCTGGTGGGTATGGTTGGATGATTGTAATTCTTTGTATGTAACTAAAAACTTTCAAAGATTAATATATTGGCCTTGTCGTTTATTGATAAAAAAATAAATTTAAATGATAAAACTTAAAAGTTAAAACCAAATTTAGAGCGGTAAAAATTCAAAACTTACTTGAGATAAGACTTTTATTGCAAGAACTTGGAGGTGTGGCATCTTGTGGCCATTGAGGTACCACCAAGAGTGAACATCCTTCCTATATTTGTCACAAAGAACATAAGCACTTTGACCATGAGAGGCAACAAAATCAACAAATTTAGTTGTAACTGCATCTTCCATTTCAAGATCAGTGAAGAGTTTAGCAAGAGCTTTCCTAAGCCCTCGTTGAATTCTACATCATTGTATGGTGGCACTCTGTTTGGTACAACAAGGATCTCTGGACTGTAATATTTGGGAGTCAAAGCGAAGACAAGAAGATGGAGTGGGGTGATCATTTTGTTCCACCACTCAACACAACTTGACTACACCTCTTTGAAGAAGGTTTCTTCAAGACCTCACTCTCTTGCATTTATGATGGATTTCATCTTCTCAAGCATTGAGTCGATGCCATCATAAACCTCCCCCAAGCATGGCTTATCCATGTCAATAAAGTGTATCATACTCATGATGGGCTCAATGAAAGCAAGAAGATATTCCACCCGATCCCACCAAGTGTCATCTAGAATCTTTTGTTTTACATTTGTTGCCCTCTCAGTGTTTGATTGCCTCTGTATAGCTCATGATTGGCTAATGACCATAGCAGAAAGCGCCTCTCGCACCTTCACAAGTTGTCTCCAGACGATTGTGTTGGCTGCAAATCTAGTCTCAACCACCTATTTGGAAATAAAAATTAAATAATTAAAATCAATATATATATATATATATATATGTGCAGGATCATGATGGGCCAAAAAGTGGCAATGAGAAAAAATCACGTTTTGGATCGGCTCAAAAACGCGAAAATGCCGAGTTGACCTTTCTAGGTTCGGGTGTCAGTAAGTTTACCCGAACCAAAAACCAAACCTAGTTTCCACAAATCGGATATCCGATTTTTATAAACTGTATATAAAAAAAACAATCGACTGTTTAACTTCATTTCTCATAGTTTGACGCGAGCGCAAAAGGAAAAAACCCAAATCCGATATCTGCTTTGATCAGATACCCGATTTCAAAGGTATGTATTTGGTTTTTTCAATCTTGTAATTGATTTTTGAAGTAGATTCTCTTATGTTTAATTAGGTTTTATTAATTTTTTTTTCAAAAATAGGGTTTTTTTATTGATTTTTTAAAAAAACTAGAGTTTACATTGATTTTTTATTAAAACTTAATGTTTTGAAATGGATCTTGATTAAAAATTAGTGTTGTTGATGTATTTTTATAAAAAATATGAGTTTGTTATTGATTTTTGTGAAAAAGTATGGTTTTTTTTGGATTTTTATTAAAAACTAGGATTTTTTTACAATAATTTCATTTATATTGTGTAATTTCAATTAGTTTAATTAATTTTTAACTTTAATCAAGTATTATGGCTGCGAATCCAAATCCACAAATGCCAAACACTCCACCACCTCCGCAGTCAAATGCTCCACCACCTCCGCAACCACCAATTGAAGACTTAATTGGTGAAAAATTGGGGCAATTGAGGGCAATTGAGGGGAATTTGTGAAATTTATCAGAGAATGCCTCGATTGAGAGATATGACAAACACATTGAGGGAAATAATTAAAAATATAGAAACCCTCTCCACCCAACATAATTCCTTTTATTCGTGGCGAGAAGACATGAGGGAATATTATCGATGTGGATTGTCTTACGATGATATGAAAGATCTCCAAATAACCAAAGCCCAAATAGCTTCTTTATTCATTGACCCCCGCACCGGTTTGCTAGTGAATTTTAATAAAACAAAACTTTCCATAAAATGGTGCATGCATAGGGACATTGTAGCTAACTTTTGGGATCGTTGGTGTATGGTTTTTGATAAACCACCGAACAATAATTCTGACATACCATTTTACTTTATTAAAAAATTATATGCTGAGTTTGTGTTAGGGCATCATGTCAATTACTTTGAAATTAAACCCTTCCAGAATGTCGGTGGAGGTATGCCCCAGGATAGACCAGGGGCAGTTAGAGTAGTCCCGTGCCCAAATGTTCCCCTTCCTCCCCTTCCTCCGCCACTTCCAATATATCATCTAAAGATTATCCAGGATGCATCCACACAAACTATTTAGGCTATTCACTCTTTGAATGGTCATTTGGTTTCGCATGCTTTTGTAGTAGCTCAACCACATTTTGGTGATGTTGGCGAAGGCTCGAGTGTTGTTGCATCCTCCTCCTCAGGTCTACATATTTGTGTGCCACATACTTGCACTATGTGCCGCCAGATATGTTTGAGTCCTTTTGTACAATCCGTTGAGCATCCCTTGGACACTTCTGATTATGACTTCTATGATGCAGACATTATAGATCACTCGCAGGGGAGTGAAGCGCACCCTACAGAGTCATCTCCTGCTAGAGAGGGAGATGCTGAAATAGTGACACAGGTAAGATTTAAGTTGTAATTTCATAACTTGCATTTGTTTTTAAAGGAATATTAATAAGAGATAGTATCAAGTACTAATATTTATTTACATGGTCTATTTAAAAGTTGATGTCTGAGGAAGATCTCACACGGTTGACTGATAGCACCCTTAGGGCCATTTCATTTGGCTTGGACACACATGCAGTATATATTTTCGCACTTGTTTACATTTTATATTATATATTTGCTTGTCATTTGAATTGTTATTAATGAAATTATATAATAACTTATATGTTTATCTTGTTTTCCTCTTGTAGTAAATACCTAGTGCGAGTGAGGTGCAGCATCGTCTAGACTATGGAGGCACAAATCTAGACAAGGGGAAGGTAATTGAACTCAAATTGGATTGAATTAATATTTTTAAGATTTTATATTGATTATACATACGTCGACATAGATTGGTAGTTTCATATGTACTTGTCAATTTTATGTACATACAATTATGAACTTTATAGATATGATGACAAGGGACACATCGCCTAAATGAGTAGTTATTGGAACACTTCAAGGAGGAGGTGTCGAAACACCTGAAGGAGATAAAGAAAAAGATCAACCTAAAGAGGTATGTGCTTATTTTATTTTGTGTTTGGTAAATAAGTTCCTATTACCAATAATCGTATGCTAACTTGGATCAATTTTATGTTTTTGTTCACATTTATAGATTGCCATTTCAAAAGTTGATTTGGTATATTTTAGGACTCTTGACCCTTTGAAAAGACGTATATTTCAGGTAATCAAGATTTCAATTTTAAAGTTCAATTAAAATTCAATGTATATTGATTTTGATGTTAATTATTCAATTTTAAATTATATATTATAACTAATCTCAATTGTGGTTTGAATTTTTCTTATGCATCTACCTTCAGAGTCAACGAGTGCTTCAAAGAGGCTCCATTTTGATGACCCACCAGTAGTTTAGGATGAGATAGACATTTTGGCATGTAAATTTCGAATACATATTGAGATGGCATATGCCACATTTTGTAAAACTTTGTTTGAGTTGGCGTCGATGCCATTTTTGTATATGGACATACACTTGATTATTGGATAATTTGATATATAGAAGTTGACAATCGAAATTTAAGTTGTTCCTCATATGTGCATGATTAAACTCTTTGAAATTTTTATTTTGAGCAATGGTTAAATATCAATGTACAATAGCTTAAAACTGAATGGTTATATTATGTAGTTTATATTTATATCGCTGATTACATTGCATTACACATCTTTCAAACTCAAATCATTAATTCACATTGCATAACTAACAACTAGATAGTTCTAACAAAGTCAACCTAAGCAGTTATATAATTACTTCACATTGCATAACTAAAAACTATGAGCAGTTGTCAATTGCATTTGTTTGTCATTGAATTCTATGAGACCACATTTCTTTGAAGCTTTTTTTCAAATAGTTCACTGCCTTGTCTATGCTACCACATTTTTCATACATGATAGCGATCACATTAAGTTGAAATAAATTAAATGATAACCTATGGTTATTTAATTTATACTCATTTTATTTAAATGGATGAGGCCGACCTTCCTTGATATTATTTTGTAATTTATTATTTTCAAGAGAGGCCGACTTCTTTGAAGAGTCACCTTATTTTGTATAAATACGAGGTGATGTTTGTTCATTTCCTCAATCAAGCTCATTCAACATAATTTGCAATCCAAGCAAAAGTTCGCACTTGAGCATCAACGCTTCATCTTGCAATAGCAGGTTGATTTCAAAGAGAAGCATATTCGATTGTATCTTTGCATCTATGAGAGGTGCTATTATTCATTGTATCAAATTCAACCATGAGCTGGGCTTAAGTTGTAATAAAATTTCTTTTTGTGTTTATTGTCTTATGTGTTTCATTTTTTGAGTGTTTTCAGTTGTATTATCTGATCTCTAAGTTGAAGACAACGAGAGAAATGGTCATATTGTTGATGTCAAAGATTTGCCCATGTTGGCTCTTAATGATCTTCCTTCATTTTGGGAGTCTTACATTCAAGGAATCGGTGTGAGATCGAAACTTCCCAAGTTTGATCGGTTGAGAGCTGACTGTATTCAAGAGGAGTCAAGGTTGGTTGCGAGAGGTATTGGATGAAACCCTACAAATGAAGACATTCATGTTCTTTCCGCTCAATCCTTGAAGAAAGAAGGAAAAAGAGTAAAGAAAAAATGCTTAAAGAGGAATGGAGATAAAGGGTCGAATGGTGCTCCTGCATTCAAGAAGTGGGACCTCTATCGTGTTTACTGGGATACGATTTGCTCAAAGTCAGTCAACTTGGATTTAACATTGGTAGCTCCGCAAACCTATTCAGAATAGAGTGATCTGAAGAGGACATCCCTAAATCTCTACAGAAGTGTAAAGTTGCAAAGTGGTGCAACTTTTATTCTTGAACTCGTACGACCCAACGAACTGTTCCAACACGTTCGTATGGGTACGTTTACAATAGGTATGGTTCTCTCTTGCATCCAAATACGCTGAATCGCTTTGAACTGCATTGGAGCGACGTTTTCCCTTAAGATTTCAAAGTGCTAAAAGACAACAAACTTTGACAGACTATTTTTCGGAAACCGTGATGCTTATAGACTCTTCGTTTGAGGATATGGGATCGTGTTGAGACCATCTACAATAACCTCTCTTGATTTTTTTTATTTCGAAGGCGTTTTCCTGTGGTGATGAGTTTTCAGTTGAGGGAAAAGTTGCCAAATGCAAGCAGTGTAAAGTTGCAAAGTGGTACAACTTTCATTCTCGAATTCGTACAACCCAACAGACTGTTCCAACATGTCCGGATGGGTACATTTACGCTAGGTATGGTTCTCTCTTGCACCCAAATACGCCGAATCGCTTTGAGCTGCATCATAACGACGTTTTCCCTTAAGAGTCCAAAGTGCTAAAAGACAACAATCTTTAACGGACTATTTCTCAGAAAATGTGATGCTTACAGACTCTTCGTCTGAAGATATGAGATTGTGTTGAGACCATCTACAGTAACCTCTCTTGGTTTTTGCTATTTCGAAGGCGTTTTCCCGTGGTGATGAGTTTTCAGTTGAGGGAAAAGTTGCCAAATGCAAGCAGTGTAAAGTTGCAAAGTGGTGCAACTTTCATTCTCAAACTCGTACGACCCAACTGACTGTTCCAACACGTCCGGATGGGTAGGTTTACACTAGGTATTGTTCTCTCTTGCACCCAAATACGCCGAATCGCTCTGAGCTGCATTGGAGCGGCGTTTTCCCTTAAAAGTTCAAAGTACTAAAAGATAGCAAACTTTGACGGACTATTTATCGGAAATCATAATGCTTACAGACTCTTCGTCCGAGGATATGAGATTGTGTTAAAACCATCTACAATAACCTCTCTCGATTTTTGCTATCTCGAAGGTGTTTTCCCGTGGTGATGAGTTTTCAGTTGAGAGAAAAGTTGCCAAATGCAAATAGTGTAAAGTTGCAAAGTGGTGCAACTTTCATTCTCAAACTCGTACGACCCAACAGACTGTTCCAACATGTTCGGATGGGTACGTTTACGTTAGATATGGTTCTCTCTTGCACCCAAATCCACCGAATCGCTCCGAGCTGCATCAGAGTTGCATTTTCTCTTAAGAGTCCAAAGTGTTTTAAAAAAACAAACTTTGACGGACTATTTCTCAAAAACTGTGATGCTTACAGACTCTTTGTCTGAGGATATGGGATCGTGTTGAGACCATCTACAATAACCTCTTTCGGTTTTTGCTATCTCGAAGACATTTTTTCGTGGTGATGAGTTTTTAGTTGAGGGAAAAGTTGTCAAATGCAAGCAGTGTAAAGTTACAAAGTGGTGCAAATTTCATTCTCGAACTCATACGACCCAACGAACTATTCCAACAAGTCCGGATGGGTATGTTTACACTAGGTACGGTTCTCTCTTGCACCCAAATACGCCGAATCGCTCCGAGCTGCATCAAAGTGACGTTTTCTCTTGAGAGTCCAAAGTGCTAAAAGACAACAAACTTTGACGGACTATTTCTCGAAAATCGTGATGTTTACAGAATCTTCATCTGAGGATATGAGATCGTGTTGAGACCATCTACAATAACTTCTCTCGATTTTTGCTATCTCGAAGACGTTTTCCTGTGGTGATGAGTTTTCAGTTGAGAGAAAAGTTACCAAATGCAAGCAGTGTAAAGTTGCAAAGTGGTGCAAATTTCATTCTCGAACTCGTACGACCCAACGGACTGTTCCAACACGTCCGGATGGGTACGTTTACGCTAGGTATGGTTCTCTCTTGCACCCAAATACGTCGAATCGCTCCGAGCTGCATCAGAGCAACATTTTCCCTTAAGAGTCCAAAGTGCTAAAAGACAACAAACTTTGACGGACTATTTGTCGAAAACCATGATGCTTTCAGCTCTTCGTCTGAGGATCTGGGATCGTGTTGAGACTATTTACAGTAACCTCTCTCGATTTTTGCTATCTCGAAGGTGTTTTCCCGTGGTGATGAGTTTTCAGTTGAGGGAAAAATTGCCAAATGCAAGCAGTGTAAAGTTGCAAAGTGGTGCAACTTTCATTCTCGAACTTGTACGACCCAACAGACTGTTCCAACATGTCCGGATGGGTACGTTTATGCTAGGTATGGTTCTCTCTTGCATCCAAATACGTCGAATCGCTCCGAACTGCATTGGAGCGACGTTTTCCATTAAGAGTCCAAAGTGCTAATGTCAATGAAATGTGGGGGCAAAAATATTTAAGGTTGGATCAACTTGAATCAATTACATGGAAAATAAAATTCACAATGAACTTTTTACTTTTTTGGTTTTTGAAAAAGTGGCAAGCCACTGTAATTTGTTATATATAAATAGGAGATATTACAAAACCTGGTTCAAACGAGCATACCGACAGGGAAGAACCAGGAAGAAAACCTCCGGTTGCAGCTCGATTAAGTATAAAAATATTTTTACATTTTAAACATACCCTTTATACAATGGCAGACATTTGAACTGTATTTCAAAAAACATCACTGGATATAGATTATGCCTATACACAGTTATGACCTTTTTACATTGTTTCACATTTCAAAATTCAATTTTTACAAAATTTGTCTATTTGAGGCATTCAAGGCACAGTCTTCCACAAGAGTAGTATGTTGTCGTTTTCGAGTGACAAACATCTGTACAAACCATCAAGGTAGTAGTTAAACTACATATAATAGAAAATATGCTTAGAATAACCAATCAATATTATTGTAATTTCTCACATACCCCTCTCAAAGGATCAAAGTTGCCTATTGTTGCAGCAGGTCCATGAACAATCGTACCAGGAACATCGCAAAATTTGTCAAATGATAAATCTATATTGTAACAACAAAAAATATGTTTAGACTAACAAATCCATATTAATCTAAACATCCTGAATGATGATGAATTGGTAATGCAAACTATAAAAGATGCTTTGAATAACCAATCTATATTAAAGTAATGTCACATACCTATTTGAAAGGATCAGAGTTGGCTATTGTTGCAGCAGGTCCATGATCAATTGTGCCAAGAATATCACAAAATTTGTCAAATGATATATCTATATTGTCACAACAAAAAATAGGCTTAAGCATTGTACTTTCCATTCTTGAATATGCTATTAAAGTGTGCCTGAAGGGTCATCTTTTTGCTTAAAAGTATCCAATATTGCTTCATGATCAACATTACTAAGTGTCCATAGTTGTTTTGTCTTTGGTTTGGCATGATGCTTCAACAACTTAACATTTGTTGCTATAACAAGGTGTGAATATATGAGAATGGTTTTGTGTTTCTCGTAGTCTTCAAATGCAGGTATGCCATTCTTTCTAATCATGTATGTTCGCAACCAAGTTCCTACAACCACAACTGAACCTGTAGGATACACGAATCCATCATCATCTTCCATCGATTGTGTTAGTTTGTGCTTTACCCACACACATCGAGCCAACCAATATTCTAATATCTCTTCATTCCCCTGCGGTGCAACAATTGCAAAAACATGTCCTGGATGTAGTAGATCTGAAAGCCGATCGTAATCAAGTGAACTTTCCATTGTGTAATTTGTCATGGATATATTTTGAGATAAAGGAGTTAGATACTGTGGAACCCATGTATCCACCCACTCACTTGACTCGCATTGATCCCACTCGCACTGAATACAACTCTCACAAAAACAAGCCAACTGTCATGTCCAAATGGTCCATATGCTTGCATCTGAGCTTCGAAACGAATGCATCTTTGAAGAATATTTGATTGTATGACAATCCAATCTGCCTTCCATTGTACCCTCCTCAACCAACCAAAAGAATCCGTGCACTGTTGAATCAAGTGTCCCTCCCTGTGACAATGCTGAACTACACCAATCAACAATAGAACACGCATCACTGAATTTTGCTCCTGAAATCTTCAATTGCTCCTTAACTAGAGCTCTTTTTACACATGCACGTGCTCCATCATGCTCCCCTTTCCCATGCCCAGCTTCAAAAAAACTCCAAATATTAGGCACACCCCTCTCTACATGCATTCTACTCAACCAATAAAACATACGAGCATTCTTGAATTGACCTATACAGTTATCTGACCAAATGAGATGTCGGCCCAGTGCTATGTCATGCTCTTGCAAAAACTCAAAAAAATTCTCGAAACAATGTTGGACATACTCGGACGAGTGAGATCTATCATCGCTCATATAAAAATGATACTTTTTGATTATCTTTCGATCTTCCTCTGTACGATCAGGTGCATGTCTAAACGTTATGTGGACAAAAATAGCAATTTGAATGGAATTGTAATATTGAGATTGTACCTCGTATTGTGGTTGCAATGTGTATTTTTCAACAAAATCAACCACTGATATAATAGTGCTAATCGAAAAAGAGTCCTGACATATCCTGAATTGTTGATCCAACCACTGAGACCTATGACTATGCCTTGCATATTTGTAGAAAAGATTGTCCTTAAAATCTGAAATAAAATCAACAACACTACATTCTTTTGTAACCAACTCGCATCTAGAACCTTCACCTCCATTCTGCAAAGTATATTTGACTATCTTATGTCTCTTTTTCTCAACAAGATTCTTTCCAAATTCATGTTCCGAACCCTCATGAAAACATTGAACAAACTTTGACAAGCCACCACATTGTGAGCACTTCGCAATTAAACAATCATTTTTATAGAAAAATGAACCATCATCCCTAGAACATAAAAATAGATCTAGCAAGTCCATTGATGATTTCAGAAGATGCATTGCACCACACTTCTGCAACACTTCATTAGTATGCAAAATAGAATGGATATATCATACTAGTTCTTGGTACATTGAAAACTCCACATGGTATTTGCAACAAGAAGTATTACGAATCTTAAGAGGCACACAATAAAATGACTTCAAACTTTCAAAAGTTCTTTGCGAAACTTCCATATTTGGATATGTTTGATTAAATTTGTTGAACAACATTGTTTGGCTTGATTCCAAGAAATGTTTAGGATGTGGTGTACGGTCTCGACTACCAATTCTTAACTTTAAAATATCCTTTGCATTGGGTGATACTCTAGAGTTATCACGCCAATATTGCTGAATTGCCTGCTTTACATTATCGGTTAGCTTCTTATCAATACGTGTAAGCCTTCCGGCAAAAGCCCATGTATCATTTTGAAGAGGATCATCTATTCTTTCTCTTCTTGCAAGTGCTCTATCCAAAGTTTTACGATTTAAGTCAAAATCAATACAAGTTTGTCTCATAAAGAGAGCCTTTTTCAATTGATGGCTTACTAGGGCGGTGGTAATGACTCTCCGAGCAACTCTCTTATCTTTTTCCTTATTTTTTTCCAATAGAATTGAGAGCATTAAAAATATTTTTGACAATAATAGAATTTTTTTCGGTCCTTTTGTTCAGACGAATCTTCAATTTGACTAGCAAAAGTCTCATCTTTTGCATCTTTAACAATTGTACAAAAAGTTGGCATTGCTCGGTCAATGTCTTATCACTAAAATATTGGTTGAAAAGTATTCTAGCTCACAACCGAATAGTTCGTGTTGACCTCTTGCCTTCAAAATTGTTTATAATGTTATCATCAATTTCAACTAACCATTTAGGGGTCCTTGAAGGTCTTGAATTTGGAATACCTCTTTATTCCACACAAGGTTCTTCATTTCTTGTGTAATTTGGTGAAACATAATTTACACTTGCTTCAATATTATGTTCAACATCTTCATTTCCAACATTTTCACTTTGAACAATTTTATTCCCAATTTCAATATCATGTTCAACATCTTCAATTCCAACATTTTCATTATCAATTTCAATATTTTCATTCTCAATTTCAATATCATGTTCAACATCTTCAATTCCAACATTTTCATTATCAATTTCAATATCATGTTCAATATCTTCAATTCCAACATTTTCACCTTGAAAATTTTCAATATGAATTTGAACATTTTTATTCCCAATTTCAATATCATGTTCTACAATTTCACCTTGAACAAATTCAATTTCCTCTTCACTTGAAAGACCATAGGGCTCAGGTTCACCAATATTTAACATACCTTGTCTTTTCTCCCTATGACCTTCTCTATCTCTTTGTCTATATCCTTCAATTTGTTATTTTGTCAGCTTTCTCTTACGTTTTTGCTTCCGACGACTGCTGCTCCCCATTATACCAAATAAAAGATGCTAAAAAAATCATTATGTATGACAAATTTGAGTACAAGAATCTCCAAAAAGTTTATCTTTGTCTCTTCCTGTCTAAAATTACGCATTTGTCGTCTACAAAGTGCTGCAAACAGAATGCAGGGTCCGTTGGAATGTACAAAAACGACCCACATGGGGTTTTTCTATGGCCTACAAATCAGATATCTGATTTGTAAAACATGTTCTGCAACGGTAAGATTTCACCTCTGCACAATGAAGTTTCACAAATCGGATATCCGATTTGTACACACATAGACCAAAGGGAGAGGGAGAGTGGGAGAGTGGGAGAGGGAGAGGGAGAGAGAGATAGGGAGAGGGAGAGGGGTAAAGGGAGAGTGAGAGAGTGAGGGAGAGAGGGAGAGTGGGAGATGAAAGGAGGGATGAGAAGGAGGGAGCAGAGAGTGAGAGGGAGAGTGGGAGAGAGAGTTTAGAGTTGAGAGGGGGAGAGGGAGGAGAGAGGGAGAAGGGAGGGAGGAGAGAGGGAGAAGAGAGGGAGAGAGGAGGTGAGAAGGGGAGAGAGAGAGTTTAGAGTTGAGGAGAGGGAGAGGGAGAGGGAGAGGAGAGAGAGTGAGAAGGAGAGGGGAGAGTGAGAGAGTGAGAGGGAGAGTGAGGAGAGGGAGAGGGAGAGGGAGAGAGGGAGGAGAGGGTTTAGAGTGGGAGGGAGAGAGGGAGAGGGCAGAGGGAGAGGGAGAGGGAGAGATAGAAGGAGAGGGAGTGAGAAGGAGAGAGGAGGAGAGAGAGAGAGAGGGAGAGGGATAGGGAGATGGGAGGAGAGTGGGAGGAGATAGAGAGAGGGAGGAGAGGAGGAGGAGAGGGAGAGGGGAGAGGGAGAGAGGAGAGAGGGAGATAAAAGGGAGAGGAGAGGAGAGAGTGAGAGGAGAGGAGAGTGGGAGATTGAGAGAGAGAGAGGGAGAGGGGCAGGGAGGGAGAGAGAGGGAGAGTGAGAGAGGGAGAGGGATAAAGGGAGAGTGAGAGAGTGAGGGATAGAGGGAGAGTGAGAGAGATAGAAGGAGAGGGAGTGAGAAGGAGAGGGGAGAGTGAGAGAGTGAGAGGGAGAGTGGGAGATGGAGAGAGAGGGAGAGGGAGAGGGAGAGGGAGAGGGAGGAGAGGGAGTGAGAAGGAGAGGGAGAGTGGGAGAGGGAGAGGGAGATAAAAAGAGAGAGAGGGAGAGGGAGAGGGAGATAAAGGGAGGGAGAGTGGGAGGGAGATGGGTATGTGCAGGATCATCATGGAAAAAAAAAGGTCCTTAAGTGGCAATAAAAAGATAGAAAATCAGAGTTAGACAACTTGATGTAAAAATTTGAATAAGTTATCTATATCATTTCAAAAAAATGTAAAAATAAAATCTGTAGCAAATTGAATTTAGTTTCTAAACTACTAGACCTTTATTTTATTTTTTAAAATCTATTTGAATTTTTTTTGAAATTTCAATGCAGTAGTATTTAAATTTCAGGGTAAAAATAAGAAGTAGGTGTCTGTCTGACCACCCTAACCACAATAAAATGATAATATTTTTTTATAATCTTTTAGATATAAGTAGATGACTCATGTCCCGATGTGATGCATATTTTTTTATAAATTTTTTCCAAGTAAATAATTAATTATGATTTTTTTATTACAACTTAAAAAAAATATAAAATCATGTCTGTCTAACCACCTTAACTTAGTCAAAAATTCATGAAATTCATTTTATTTTATAATCCTATAGTATGCAAAGCATATAATGTGACGCATGTTTCATATTCAAAAAATGTGATGCTATTTGAAAGTTATAGATTTTTTTCAATCAGCCTATCAATCAGGACTTTATTCGTAATTCTAATAGAAAATGAGTAATAATTATTTATTAAATTCAAAGTAAAACATAATTTATATTGGTGGAAAGCTAAGAATCTCCTCTAAAAACCCTTTTCATTTCATCAATTTTGGGTAAAAAAAAAGTCATCAGCCACATGGGCCATCATATGGCTTACATATTGCCACTTTTTGGCCCATTATGATTTTGCACATACCCAGATGAGAGGGAGAGGGAGGTGGGAGAGGGGGAGAGGAGGGAGAGGGGAGAGGGAGGGAGGGAGGGAGTGAGAAGGAGAGGAGACAAGGAGGGAGAGTGGGAGGGAGAGGAGAGGGAGGGAGATGAGATGCGGGGATGGGAGGTGAGAGAGGAGGGAGTGGGAGGAGGGAGAGGGAGAGGAGGAGGAGGAGAGTGGGGGGAGAGGTGAGGAGGGGAGGAGAGGGAGAGATATAGAGAGAGAGAGGGAGAGGGAGAGTGGGAGAGGGGGAGAGAGGGAGATGGAGATAAAGGGAGGGATAGTGGGAGAGTGAGAGGGAGAGTGGGAGAGGGAGATGGAGAGAGAGTGAGAGAGGGAGAGGGAGAGGGAGAGTGGGAGAGGGAGAGAGAGTTTAGAGTTGAGGGAGAGAGGGAGAGGGAGAGAGAAGGAGAGATAGAAGGAGAGGGGAGAGAGAGAGTGAGAGGGAGAGTGGAGGGGGGAGGTAGAGAGAGAGAGAGAGAGAGAGAGAGAGAGAAGTGATTGAGCGAGAGACTTGAGAAAGATAGAGGTGGAGAGAGCGAGAGGGAAAGAGATAATATTTAAATATTTTATAAATTGGTAATATATATATATTTAAATATTTATGGATTAAATAAAATATTGAAATAATATTAAAATATTTATAGATTAACTAAAATATTGAAATAATATTTAAATATTATACATTTGATAATATATTATATATTAAATACATAATTCGGTAAGAGATTACCATAAATTATATATTAAATATATTACATTATAAACTTTATTGGATATTATATATATTAAATTATAAACTTAATTGCATTTTAAAATAATATATTAAAGAATTTATAAATTGTTTTAAAACTGATCTAAAAGATATCATATATCGAATTCAAATCCGATATCGGATTTGAAGCGGATATTCGATTTGAATCCGATATTCGATATTCTGACACAAAATTTAATGCCTTGGTATTAGGTTCGGTATTAGGCTCGGGATTTGGTTCGGACCTGCCAATCCTAAAAGTCAACACGTAAAAAGTGTTTAACAACTTTTCTTGTTTTTCCAGACTTCGCCCTTGTGGCTGATGACTTTTATTTTACCTAAAATTGATGAAACGAAAAGGGTTTGTAAAGGAGCTTCTCAACTTTCTACCAATATAAATTATATTTTACTTAGAATCTAATAAATAATAATTATTTATTTTTTGTTAGAATTATAACTAAAGTCGTAATTGATAGTCTGATAGAAAAACATCTATAGCTTTCAAACGGTATCACATTTTTTGAATCCAAAACATGCGTCACATTCTATGCTTTGTATACTATAGGATTTAAAAAAAAAAAAAGAATTCCACTAAGTTTTGACCAAGTTAAGGTGGTTAGAGATACGAGTTTTTATATTTTTAAAAAGTTGTAATAAAAAATTCATAATTAATTATTTATTTGAAATAAAATTACAAAAAAATATGCATCACATCCGGACATGAGTCCTTTACTTATATCTAAAATTTTATAAAAAATATTATAATTTTATTATGGTTAGGGTGGTCAGACAGACACCTACTTTTTATTTTTTCCCTGAAATTTTAGTACTACTGCATTGAAATTTCAAATTTTCACCAAATAGACTTTTTTTTTACAAAAAAAACCTATTAGTTTAGAAACTACATTCAATTTGCCACAAATTCTATTCTTACATATTTTTGAAATAATATAGATAACTTATTCAAATTTTTATGTCAAGTTGCTCAACTCTGATTTTCTGAATTTTCATTGCCACTTGAGGACCTATTTTTTCCATGATGATCCTGCACATACCCATAATAATAATAATTAAAGTACATAACATCAAAAAATTATATTGTTTGAAGTTTGAGTTACCTTCAGTAGCTCTACTCGTGAGAATGATCTAAAAATAGCTTGCGACATGTGGTGATTTGTTATGAACATTTGGATCTCTTCAGCTTCAACATAGACTTGTTTGATCCAATCTATTTTTGTACCCAACTTTTGTAGCATGAGGTTTAGGGAATGCACAACACAAGGTGTCCAAAATATATGTGAGAATTGTGTCTTAACTAACATACCAACAACTCTACAATTCTTTACATTGTCTGTTATAACTTGGACAACATTTTGAGGACCCACTTCATTAATGCACCATATAAGGATGTTAGCAATAAATTGTGCATCCTTTACCCGCCCCTCACAATCCACAACTTTTAGAAACATTGCCCCTTTATGGCACATTGCAATCACATTAATTAATGGTCTATTTCTTTCATCCTTCCATCCATCAGAAATAATAGACACACATGTTCCTTTCCATGAGGCATTGATGAGAGATAATGCATCTTCTATATGTTTGACCTTCCTTGACAATATAGTGCTACACACCTTCTCATAACCTAGGCTTGTGTACCCCTTTGGAGCTTCATTTTTTTCTTTTACCATGTTGTGCCAATAAGGTGATCAAACAACATTGAAATACAAACCATTTGCATAGAGGCATCTTCCAATGGATTGGTCATCAATATCTCTGGCATCATTATTAAATACCCTCTCCAATGGTCCCCTTGCTCTCTTCGAAATAGTAGCCTCACTTTTAGTTTCATTTCTTCTCAAAAAAGGATGGCTTTCTACTACAATATCAGGGTCAACACTATGTGTGAGATGAAGAAGTAGGCGACTTCTATGAGCCCCTTCTTGTACTCAATGGATGCCCCATTCTATTTTCAACCCTTGCATCTATTTCCTCTTGCTCAATATATTTTGCTATTTTAGAAGGTGGTATAGGTATTTTATTTTTTCCTGGACATGGTTTAATTCCTTTCTCAGGAATTGCACACAAATGCACTTTCACTCGATTGTAGGAACTAATGTATCACTTATCACACCCACGACATATCCAAACATATGCCCCCCACCTGGAATTTACTCTAACATTTTTACATGTCTCCATAGCAGTGAAGCAAGGTCAATATTGAATGTGTTAGGAACTAGATGAAGAATAAAAACAAAAACACAAATCAAGCATGGAACAAGAACACAATCACAACACAGTGATTTACCCTGGAAAATCCCAAACCAAAGAAAAACCAACAATGAAGATCTTCATATTAACCCTCAACCCCAACTAGGTTGAGCCTAGAGACTTCAACCAACCACACATATAATGGAGTCACCAAGCCATTATATAGATTTCCATACATGCAAAACCATTGGCTCAAAACCATGAGCTCCAAAACCACATGGGCCAATACAACTAGCACAAAACCATGTGTTCAAGACCACTTATGGTTAATTCACTAACTCTAATCCAAGAGCTAATTTAACCCAAAAATCCCTCCTTTAAACTTGGTCTTGGGGTTAGCACAAAACCCCCCTTCCACAAGCACATACAAGACCTTTCCTTTCAGGGATCGAGCAAGCCATACTAGGTCTTACAACCATCAACCCATATACATGTATACAAATTTACATACAACTCCATTACAATCTTGTTCTTCCTACAACCACAATGCTTACAACAACACTGACCAATCTTACACAGACCTTCTCAACCTTCTTCTGGGAGCTAGAGCATTGAGGCACACGTTCAAACCTTCTATTTCAGCAAGAATATCAGATTGAAAAATAAATGTTGCCTTATCTCCACACGATGTGAGCAAAAGATCAATCTTCAATTGATTCCTTCAGACTTCCTCAAGCTTGTCAGGCTAAGATATCTTCATAGAAGAAATACCTAGAACCTTAAACATTGAGAATTCTTACATGCATCAACATGCAAGCCACATGCGAGTCCATGCAAGCACATGCAACTCACAAAAAATTACATGCAAGCAAAAAAAAGATCCTAGAACCTTGCTCTGATACCACTTGTTAGGAACTAGATGAAGAATAAAAACATAAACACAAATCAAGCATGGGACAAGAACACAATCACAACACAGTGATTTACCCTGAAAAACCCCAAACCAGGGAAAAACCAACAATGAAGATCTTCATATTAACCCTCAACCCTAACCAGGCTAAGAATAGAGGCTTCAACCAACCACACATACAATGGAGTCACCAAGCCATTATATAGACTTCCATACATGCAAAACCATGGGCTCAAAACCATGAGCTCAAAAACCATGGACCAATACAACTAGCACAAAACCATGTGCTCAAGACCACTTATGGTTAATTCACTAACTCTAATCCAAGAGCTAATTTAACCCAACAATCCCCCCTTTAAACTTGGTCTTAGGGTTAGCACCAAACTCCCCTTCCACAAGAACATACAAGGCCTTTCCTTTCAAGGATTGAGCAAGCCATACCAGGTCTTATAGCCATCAACCCGTATACATGTATACAAATTTACATACAATTCCATTACAATCTTGTTCTTTCTACAACCAACATGCTTACAGCAGCAACCACGACCACTTTTACATAGACCTGCTCAACCTTCTTTCGGGACCCAGAGTGTTGAGGCACACACTCAAACATTCTATTTTAGCAAGAACATCAGATCGAAAAATAAATGCTGCCTTATCTCCACACGCTGTGAGCAAATGATCAATCTTCAACTGATTCCTTCAGACTTCCTCAAGCTTGTCAAACTAAGAAATCTTCACAAAAGAAATACCCAAAACCTTAAACACTAAAAATTCTTACATGCATCAACATGCAAGCACATGTAAGCCACATGTGAGTCCATGCAAGTACATGCAAGTAAATGCAACACACATGCAAGTATATGCAACTCACAAACCTGTACATGCAAGCAAAAAACAAATCCTAGAACCTTGCTCTGATACCACTTGTTAGGAACCAGATGAAGAATAAAAACATAAACACAAATCAAACATGAAACAAGAACACAATCACAACATAGTGGTTTACCTTGGAAAACCTCAAACTAGGGAAAAACCAGCAATGAAGATCTTCATATTAACCCTCAACCCCAACCGGGCTGAGCCTAGAGGTTTCAACCAGCCACACATACAATGGAGTCACCAAGCCATTATATAGACTTCCATACATGCAAAACCATGGGCTCAAAACCATGAGCTCCAAAACCATGGACCAATACAACTAGCACAAAACCATGTGCTCAAGACCACTTATGGTTAATTCACTAATTCTAACCCAAGAGCTAATTTAACCCAACAGAATGGGGGTTTGCCGATGAAACCATAACTAGCCGACCTAGTATTTAAGAACAATCTATTTATGTGCAACACACTTACAATTTGTTAAGAGAAGTTTGAAAATTTTAAAAAATTAATTAATTTACTTGAAACTATAAATATTAAATATTTTAGTAATTTAATAAATTCATGTTTACAATTTATTTATTTTAATTTATAATTAAATTTGAATGATTAAAATTTTATATCATTAAAGAAAATCAGTTTTAAAAATTAAAATATATAACTTTAAGTTTTTAAACTAGGGTTTTTAATTTATTTTTTAATCTTCTAAATTTGTTATTTATTATTTTATGTGCAACACACTTGCAATTTGTTAAGAGAAGTTTGAATTTTTTAAACTTTACTTGAAACTTGAAACTTGAAACTAGAAACTAGAAATTATAAATATTAAATATTTTAGTAATTTATTAAATTAAAATTTACAGTTTATCTATTTTAATTTATAATTAAATTTGAATGATTAAAATTTTATATCATTAAAGAAAACCAGTTTAAAATTAAAATATACAACTTTAAGTTTTTAAACTAGGGTTTTTAATTTTTTTTTGAATCTTCTAAATTTGTTATTTATTAATCCCTAAATCTAAATATTAACTATTAAATAAAAACAAAATATTTAACTTTCAATTAAAAAATTAGGGTTTCAAACTGTAAATCAAGGAAAAAAATGAGAAAAAATTGCAAAATAAACAAAACCTACCTGCAACATCCTCCTGTCTTGGTTGAGACTTGATATTTCCCCTTAAATTTGCCTTCCGTCCATCGAGATTTGCTCGACCTGATGTTTCTATGCCTTTCGCCGCAGATTAGAGCCTCATTTCCTCACAACAGAATGAATAAATAAACCTAGGCATCATGTTTTTTTTTTGTTTTTATGTATTTCACCTTTTTCACGGGTCAAACAAGGTACAATCCGGTTGGAATCGGCTTGGAATAACCATGCGAGCACCAAAATTGCTTGGAATCGTTGGGAAAATTTTGGAATCGTTTTTGGGTTGAAAAAAACGTACCCTATGCAAATCCACAGGGTTTCAATATTTATAGTCGTACCCGATATGATTCGTACCTGGAGTCGTCTTGGAAACCTGGACGATTCGGATAATTAGAGATTTTCTAATACCATTTTGACTCTTTTAAGTGGGTAACTTTTCAGAATGGGAAACTTGCATTAGAATGAAGGCATTTCTATGAGAATTGACAAAAAAAAATCATTACCAATTTCTTTTAAGTGTGCAATCGTTGTTTTCTGCTTATAGGATCAAATAGCATGATGCAAGCTATTTAAAAAAACTGTGGATCCTCAAATACATCTTGGCCTAAATTTTGTGAGTAAATATTCAAATGATTTATTTTACTAAAGTTTTCTTTAGCTGCACAAATAATGAAAAAAATTAACAAATGTTTAATGGTTCTATTCCATTTGAAGAATTTGTGTATGCTTATTCATAAAGCTGGATATGTATTGTAGGTCAAGGAAAATAGTTCCCATTGATTCTAGCCAACTTATTAGAGGCCACCAAATTTCATCAAAGCTTAATGCTAATCATATCACACCATTTTTGTCAGCCACATTGAAATGCTCTCCAATATCATCGAGTGAATGGAGCCATGGTCATTGTTGATGGTGTTTTTATGCACTTCACAACACTGGTAATACGTAGGCACATTACCTCTCTTGAAAGACAATTTTCCACAATCAGATTGCAGAACACTATCCCAAGGTCTCTTGGATGTCAGGTCATGACGATGCTTTGAATATTTCAATTGATTTATGTGATTTGCTGGAATCACAAGGTGGACTTACGGATGAGTTACAGAGCGCGGAAGTTGGATCTGCAAGTGGAGTTCTTAAGATGGGAAAGTTGCTGAGTGTTTGCTGCAGGTTCAAACAGCAGTCTAGAACTCCATTTCAACATCAAATTTAGCTTTACAATGTGCAATGAACCTTGCCTAAGGTTACTTATTAAAAAAAAAAGGAAAAGGGGCAGGGAAGAGAGAAGGTTCCTGGATCTTAAACTACAAATGAACAGTGATCATGGAGGCTGCTACAGTAGACAAACTCTCTAAACTTGGTTTTGCTTGGCCAAGAGGATCCTACAGTTACACAAAACCAGTGCAATCTTCTAAGGACTACAGATTTTCAGTTTACATACACACATCATGAACATCCAAATGAACTAAGTTGCAACAATCAAATAAAGAAGCCCAGGCTAACTTTGCACAGCAGCTTGCCATCAACAAGTGCTAAAAGTATGGGCTGGAAATTCATCAAATACTATAACAAAAATCACCATTACCACTTCCATTTAAGAAACTACAACTAAAACTAAATTGGAAGGTAGAACCATGCACATATAATGAGTAAACTCAAAAATAACACCCATAGATCATGCAATGCTGATTTCTATTACTCTAGAATGTTTTTACAACAGCTCTCCAACACTTACAAATGAGGGGAAGACCCCTATTTATAGTTTACCAAAGCCCAAATGAATGGCTACGATTGAGTTACATTGTTTGGATCAGATTCAATTACATTAGGGCTTCACCTACCCCACAATATTCAACAATTTAAAATACAATTGTTGTCTTTTCCCTATTCTATCTTATAGTGGCCAGTCACTGTAGCAGTTTTGCCTTCTAGCTAATTTCCCTTTTATTGTAGCTGAAACTGCCTAAAAGCCACCTTCTCCTGAATGGAATTTCAACATTCCTCGTTAGATCAAATGGTTCTGTCGACGGACCCATGGTAGGCTTCTTGAAACTGGAAATGAGAGGTCGAAATACTGTTCTGGAAATGCTGTTTTGAAATGGTCGACAGAGCACGAAACTTCGGATGGTATTTCTCGATTGCAATTTTGGAATTTGAAAGGTCAAGGGAGGATAAGACCCCATTTTACCATCTGGGTCGAAGTCCATTTTCAAATCGGAGGTGCGCTTGGACATTCCGGAGATTGGAGCCCAGAATGCCGTTCTGGAAATTCTGTTTTGAAAACGGCCGCGAGAGCATGGAACTCCGAATGCTATCTCTCGGCAGCAAATTTGAAATTTGAAAGGTCTGATAAGGATGAAATCCAATTTTGGCATCTGGGTCGAATTTCGTTTTCAAATTTGAGGAGCTCTTAGACGTTCCGGAGATTGGAGCCCGGAATGCCGTTTTGAAAATTTTGTTTTGAAAACAGCCGCGAGAGCATGGAACTCCGGATGTTATCTCCCAGCTGCAAATTTGAAATTTGAAAGGTCTGGTGAGGATGAAATCCAATTTTGGTATTTGGGTCGAAGTTCGTTTTCAAATTTGAGGAGCTCTTGGACGTTCTGGAGATTGGAGCTCGGGATGCCATTATGGAAATTCTGTTTTAAAAACGGTCGCGAGAGCATGGAACTCCGGATGGTATCTCCCGGTTGCAAATTTAAAATTTGAAAGGTCTGGCAAGGATGAAATCCAATTTTGGCATCTGGGTCAAAGTCCGTTTTCAAATTTGAGGTGCGCTTGTACGTTTTAGAAACATGAGGCTGGAATGCCACTGTACGAATGCTGTTTTGAAACGACCGACAGAGCACGGAATTCCGGATGGTACTTCCCACATGCAAATTTGGAATTTGAAAAGCTAGGGAGGATAAGATCCCATTTTAGCATCTGGGTCAAAGTCTGTTTTTGATTTGGAGGTGCGCTTGTATGTTCCGGAAACATGAGGCCGGAATGCCGCTGTAGGAATGCTGTTGCAGGAAAGCCGCTGCAGAAAAGTCGTTGTAGAAACATAGTTTTGAAATTTTCAAAACTTCCTGAAACTTAACGAAACCTTGTCAGTTCACTTAGGCACCACAAAAACATCCAAAATCCATAGGAAATCTTTCCCCAAAGTCAAAGAATGAAGGAAAAAGCGAATCGAGCGAGCGGGGGGGCGAAGCCCAAAAAACCCAAGACTTAGCAATTTTTTCTTTTAGGGGCAAAATATGGTCAACCAAAAATGAGACTTTGAAGGGAACGTTGACCAACTAGGATAGCAAAATGAGGGGCACACAAAATGAGACGGGAGCAAAGAAGCCCGTCGGGAGCGAAAAAAGAGGGTCCTTGCCTATGGCGGGGCGTGTGTGCAAAATATGCACAACAAATGGTGACTCGTTGGAGAAAGTGCTCTAGAGAATTTCGATGACAAACTGGAATCACGAACCCAGAATCTCTGGTTCCGACCTTCATGCTAGGGAAAACAAGCCAGACATTCAACCAAAGGATCAAAACCACTAGTTAACCCAACCTTCAATATGCTAAAAATCCAAGTGTGTGCAATTGCGTTAATTCCCATCCTTCAGTTGCTACAAGAATCCAAGCTCCATCAAGTTAAGCTACGTAGTTTATTCTAACTCCAAAAGCATCCGGAACATTGCCTTGCTGCCAGTCAGGCGTCCATAGCCTCGACGAGGTTGTCGCTATGATTCTTCCGAACATTGCTCTACTGTCGGCCGAACGTCCGTAGCCCTGGTAGAGTTATTCGTATACTCCTGAAAAGTTGAATTTATCTTCTTTTGATTTTCAATATTTTGCTTTCTTTCTTTATTTCTTTTCTTTTTTCAGTTCTTTTATTTCAACCCGCGAGCAATGAAGCTCGTGCTCAGGGCTGAGAATCACAGTGGCACTGGAGCAGAATTTTGGATTTTTCACTTAACTAGACTTCACAAAGGACCTACAGTGACCGTCAGATTCTTAAAATTTGTGAGAGATATAAGATTCAAGAATACTTCAGAATCAGACCGACCAACGACTTATCCACTTTGAATCAAACATCTAGATCACTTGATACTAGCAGAAGATCCTCACCATCCACTCTAAAAACTTGATTAGAGTTTGACAAAGAAATATATAGAACAACCCCAGGAAATAAGAATGATTGATGTGCACACAGATATACCCAGCCAAAAACAAAGGGACCCCGAGAAAAGCAGCAACAAAGCAAGAGAAAATAAAAGCAAACGAAAGAAAACAAAAAGAAAACACCAAAACTAACCAAAACGGGACAGCGAAACAAAAAAAAGCAAAGAAACTACTCTAAGGCAAGCAATCGACAACAAACCAACTAACCTAAGGAAAGTAGGAAAGCGAATTATTTACAGGAAACCTACACTACTCAAAACGAGTTATGTACAAAGATAATTACAAAGAACTACGTTCGGGTAAGGCGAGCTGATGCTCATGCTCATTGGATTTTGCAGCGCGTGCACAAGCAAACAGGCAGTCGTTATAGTTCTCAACCATGCAGATTTATCCTTATGTTTAGAGAAAATAAATTAAACATTGCGGCATTCAAATTCAGTCACCCGGCTAGGGAAAATCAGCAATTGAGGATGCTCGCTAAACCCATGGTTAATCCATAAACATGTTCATTTTTCCTTATTTCCATAATTAAAATGATAGGTGCAGCTATGAAAATTAACAAGAGAAAGGAAGGATAGAACCTGGGTGTCGTCACATGGAGGTGGCAACATTTGACAATCGAGAGTGAGCACCGCATCGTCAGTCTTTGCATTAACAACCTCGGGTGGGTACAGTGGAAGGAGCAACACTTCAGGCATCAAGTCTGCATAAGGTAGGGAGAATGGGGCAGAAAACACTTCCTCCACGTCTTGTGTAGGATCAACAATCCCCCTTGGCATTTCTTCGAGAAGAAGTACTTCATCACATTGATCATCTGCAAACTTAGGATTTACTTGATTGTTGTCTTGAAAAGGTAGCACGTTGTCCCATCTCCTTTCCAAAGTGTCGACCTTATCTTCATGATGCTCAATATCATGGGATGATGACATGTACAAATCTGTCCTATTGCAACCATCTGAATAAGAAGGAGGATCCACAATGATCATGGCAGAAGGACTCCAAGTTGCATCTTGTAGTTGATTGGGTGCTTCATCTTTGTTGGCAGCTATCTCAGCACCCCTGCCTTTGTCTTCTTCTCTTTCTTTTTCATGCATTTCATCATGATGCTCACTCGTTTCCCCTTGTTCACTATCGCTGTAAATGGAGAAGGAACCCCTCTCCCAATCCAGAAACTTTAGTGCATCAACATTCGGAGGCTCATGGAGTATGTCTCCATCGCTACTGTCTTCTAGGATGTGCTCTTCCTTGGCATGAGAATACCTCCACAGCACATCTCCCAATGGAAAGAAGTCATCAATT
Organism: Sequoiadendron giganteum; assembly: GCA_007115665.2. NCBI lineage: Eukaryota > Viridiplantae > Streptophyta > Pinopsida > Cupressales > Cupressaceae > Sequoiadendron > Sequoiadendron giganteum. The sequence continues at coordinate 349,829,682 of CM021100.1, forward strand.
GATGGCACCTCATCAAGGGGACCAAAATCCACCATGCAATCTTCCTCCAAGGACTCGCCATGAAGCCCATCGTCCATGGTGCACAAATATTCTTCAAGAGGAAAAAATTCTTGATGACTAGTGGACCGCATTCCTGTTTGATCTACTTCATCGCTTGGAAGCTCAAGACTATATTGTTGTCCTCCCTCTATTTCTGTTCCAACATCCTCTTGAGGACTGCTTTTAGCTAAGTCATTACTTTGCTCAGGCTCTTGATCTTCATGTTCCATTTGGGCAGCAAGTAGAGAATGTGGTGTACTTGGTTGCCTCGATTGTTCTCTGATTTGCTTCATGGCTTCTTGGCACAGTCCGCACGTGAACTCAGAGTGGGATGAATCATGGAGCCTGCACCAATTTGGTAGCAACAATACCTCCAAATCCACCTAAAATTTTAGCTCTGACCAATCTTTTGCTAATCTGGAGACGAGTTGGTCATATCTTTCCACTATTGGGTCCTCATCATCACTTTCTGCTGTTCCGAGGCTGTCAACCTCTTCCTCTTGCTGATATTCAACATCTTCATTGGCTGCCCCAACATACACTGCTGCAAAATTGATTGACTCATCCTCAACTGCCAATGGCTCCTCTTCTTGAGTGGAGGACTGCCCCTTAATGGCAAAGGAGAGGCTTTCCAACTCCATTCTTAGTGAACCTTCACCAAATCTTTTTGCTGTCCCTAGAAAATTAGCTTCTCCTTCTTGATTTTCAACTTCAGTGTTTGCTGTCCCAGCACTAGTTTGTGGCAGATTTCCTGGTTTATCTTGAAGGTGCTGTCCTCCAGATGTTGATAGATTTTCTACCATGTGGGATGACTCATTCTCCTTTCCAGTTGGCTGCTCCAACCTACTCAATTTGCCTTTGACTTGGGTGATGATGCTTGCACACGACGAACAAGTAAATTGAGAATGTGGTGCATTATGAAAGCTGCACCAACTTGACATTAGTGCTTCCTCCAATATTGGTCTATCTTTGCTGCCCAAACACTCTTGGATCAGCTCTTCAAATGCCTTGGCTGCCATGGTTGTCAATTCCTCCTCTGGGTCTGCAAGGGCCAAAGGCTGATATATTTCCCAAAAGGGAATCTCTCCTTGCAAGACTCTTTCAATTCTGCTCAAGAAGGTTAGACACTCTAATTCATTATGCCTACAAGTGCAATGGATCCTACACTTATCCGCCAATGCAAATTGCTGCAATGGTCTCTTCAATCTCCTATTTAAATATGCATGTAGCTGACCGATGCTGATTTGTAATTGCTGCTCCATTTCGACTCAACTTCTTTTGCCTTCAATTTTTTTTTGATTTTATGCTTCAGCATTAAAAGAGATCTCTCTATCTCAGATTTCTTCTTTGAAAGTGCTCTTATCAACATCCAACATTCAACTTTGTAGCCTCAACATGTCATGCTACCCTCCTTCTAGCGCCAATTCCGTTGATGGTGTTTTTATGCACTTCACAACATAGGTAATATGTAGGCGCATTACCTCTCTTGAAAGACAATTTTCCACAATCAGATTGTAGAACACTATCCCAAGGTCTCTCGGATGTCAGGTCATGATGATGCTTGAAATATTTCAGTTGATTTATGTGATTTGCTGGAATCATAAGGTGGACTTATGGATGAGTTACAAAGCGGGGAAGTTGGATCTGCAAGTGGAGTTCTTAAGATGGGAAAGTTGCTGAGTGTTTGCTGCAGGTTCAAACAGCAGTCTAGAACTCCATTTCAACATCAAATTTAGTTTTACAATGTGCAATGAACCTTGCCTAAGGTTACTTATTAAAAAAAAAAGGAAAAGGGGCAGGGAAGAGAGAAGGTTCCTGGATCTTAAACTACGAATGAACAGTGATCATGGAGGCTGCTACAGTAGACAAACTCCCTAAACTGGGTTTTGTTTGGCCAAGAGGATCCTACAGTTACACAAAACCAGTGCAATCTTTTAAGGATTGCATATTTTCAGTTTGCATACACACATCATGTACATGCAAATGAACTAAGTTGCAACAATCAAATAAAAAAGCCTAGGCTAACTTTGCACAGCAGCTTGCCATCAACAAGTGCCAAAAATATGGGCTGGAAATTCATCAAATACTGTAACAAAAATCATCATTACCACTTCCATTCAAGAAACTACAACTAAAACTAAATTGGAAGGTAGAACCATGCACACATAATGAGTAAATTCAAAAATAACACCCATAGATCATGCAATGCTGATTTCTATTACTCTAGAATGTTTTTACAACAGCTCTCCAACACTTACAAATGAGGGGAAGACCCCTATTTATAGTTTACCAAAGCCCAAATGAATGGCTATGATTGAGTTACATTGTTTGGATCAGATTCAATTACATTAGGGCTTCACCTACCCCACAATATTCAGCAATTTAAAATACATTTGTTGTCTTTTCCCTATTCTGTCTTGTAGTGGCCAGTCACTGTAGCAGTTTTGCCTTCTAGCTAATTTTCCTTTTACTGTAGCTGAAACTGCCTGAAAGCCACCTTCTCCTGAATGGAATTTCAACATTCCTCATTGGATCAAATGGTTCTGTCGACGGACCCATGGTAGGCTTCTTGAAACCGGAAATGAGAGGTCAAAATGCTGTTTTGAAACGACCGACGGAGCATGGAACTCCGGATGGTATTTTCCGGCTGCAATTTTGGAATTTGAAAGGTCAAGGGAGGATAAGACCCCATTTTACCATCTGGGTCGAAGTCCATTTTCAAATCGGAGGTGCGCTTGGATGTTCCGGAGATTGGAGCCCAGAATGCTGTTCTGGAAATTCTGTTTTGAAAACGGCCGCGAGAGCATGAAACTGCGAATGGTATCTCTCGGCTGAAAATTTGAAATTTGAAAGGTTCGACGAGGATGAAATCCAATATTGGCATCTGGGTCGAAGTCCGTTTTCAAATTTGAGGAGCTCTTGGACGTTCCAGAGATTGGAGCCCGAAATGCCGTTCTGGAAATTCTGTTTTGAAAACGACCGCGAGAGCATGGAACTCCGAATGGTATCTCCTGGTTGCAAATTTGAAATTTGAAAGGTCTAGCGAGGATGAAATCCAATTTTGGCATCTGGGTCGAAGTCCGTTTTCAAATTTGAGGAGCTCTTGGATGTTCTGGAGATTGGAGCCCGGGATGCCATTCTGGAAATTCTATTTTGAAAACGACCGCAAGAGCATGGAACTCCGGATGGTATCTCCTGGCTACAAATTTGAAATTTAAAAGGTCTGATGAGGATGAAATCCAATTTTGGCATCTGGGTCGAAGTCCGTTTTCAAATTTGAGGTGCGCTTGTACGTTCCGGAAAGATGAGGTCGGAATGCCGCTGTAGGAATGCTATTTTGAAACGGCTGACAGAGCACGGAATTCTGTATGGTACTTCCCGCATGGAAATTTGAAATTTGAAAAGCCAAGGGAAGATAAGACCCCATTTTAGCATCTGGGTCGAAGTCTGTTTCTGATTTGGAGGTGCGCTTGTACATTCCAGAAACATGAGGCTGAAATGCCGCTGTAGGAAAGCCGTTGCAGGGAAGCCGTTGGAGGAAAGCCGTTGCAGGGAAGCCATTGCAGAAACATAGTTTTGGAATTTTCAAAACTTCCTGAAACTTAACGAAACCTTGTCAGTTCACTTAGGCACCACAAAAACATCCAAAATCCATAGGAAATCTATCCCCAAAGTCAAAGAATGAAGGAAAAAGTGAATCGAGCGAGCGGGGGGGCGAAGCCCGAAAAACCCAAGACTTAGCAATTTTTTATTTTAGGGGAAAAATATGGTCAGCCAAAAATGAGACTTTGAAGGGAACGTTGACCAACTAGGATAGGAAAATGAGGGGCACGCAAAAGGGGACGGGAGAAAAGAAGCCCGTCGGGAGCAAAAAAAGAGGGTCCCTGCCTACGGCGGGGCGTGTGTGTGCAAAATATGCACAACAGTCACCTTGTTACATTACATAATTAGTATGGGATAAAAATTGATGGCGTTTGTGAAATATTGTACATGAGTTTCTTAGTAGTTTTTATGTTTACTTTTCTATAATTGCTGCTGGTAGCATTGGAAGTATGTTTGGCCAGTTGAGACCATCTTTGAATGACGTGATGGTCTGTGACATAGAAGCAAACATCTTTAATTTATCACGATATATTGTTTATCACTCATGCTGCTGAGAAATTCGTTAAAATATCATGATATTCAAGAAATAATGGGGCAATGATTTTCTTACCAAGAAGTTCTCAATTTAGCACAATATCTTCCCAAGAAGTTCCTTATTTATAGTGCAATTTTGGTGAGACTTTCACTTTTTGCAATATATTATACATTTTATTTCAAATTATCCTATTTTTTTTCCCTTCAAAGGTTGTTAATTGTGATCTTTTTACTCATTTTAACTTTATTATGCTTTGATTTGTCTACAAACAAGACAAACTAGTTTGTAGGGTTTTTGTAGCACCGAATGATTTTGGAATCCTTAGGATGGCCAAGGTTGACGAAGAGCAACTGAATCAAATTAGTTGTGAGCAGAATGTTGGAGCTTCAACATTAGGGACTATTGTTTTCTATTGTAATATGGTTTATGTGATTGTTTTGTGTCCTTAGTAAACTTTGCATCTCATGTTATAGCGGTAAGAAGGGCACCTCTGTTTATGCATTGCTTTGTTACAATTAATTGTTGGGAGTACGGAGATATCTCTATTTGAGAGGACATATGGCCATAGTTCCTTTGACTCGTTAAATTTTTAAGTGCAGATTTTGATGTACTATGTGGAAGTAAGAATGTGTGAACTTTCTCAATGTTTTAATTCATAGCTTTCAATGTGACAAAACAAAACTAATGTATATAGTAGAATCATTTTTCAAATTAAAAGGGGAAGCTTTCTATAACAAAAACTAAGTGTAATGTCCCCTTTCAATTGATGTTCCAAATAATTTATTGGCTTATTTCCTATGTTCCACGACGTTTCGGGGATGGGGATGGGGTGACGGCCGGGGACACGTTTTCTAAGGGGCAATTTTTAGGGGACAATGACATACAAAATACATATATATATATATATATATATATACATGTGTGTGTTTTTTTCAAAATTTATTAATATATTAGAGAGAGAGGGAAAGAGAGATAGATATGTCAATAAATTAATAATTGGTAACAACAATATCAATATGTAAATAAATCACGAGAGTAGTACTATAGCAACATAAGAAATGTCATTAAAGCATTATAAAATTTATCACATCAGTATCAAACATCAATAAAACCATGGTCTATCAATATCCAAATGTCTCAAACATGTATCTAGAAGTCTCAAAGTTCAAACATAAAAAACAAAAATTAAATACAAGAGTCTATGAAATTAAGCCTCATTCGGGCTATGAATATCCAAAGACTTAGAACTATATATATTCTAAATTTTGGTCAAGGAAGATACAAATAAAGATATTCATTAAGAAATACTCTTTTCTCAAGCTGTGTGCTAACTATTTACTCTATATAATCATCACTTTTTTGTTCTAAAATATCTGTCATATGTATTGAAGAGTATCTATCTTATATCACATTAGAGAAAAGTAAATTACATATTGAAAAATACATCAATTAGCTACATTAGGTCCATTAAAAAATCCTCTCCCAAAGATGTCTTGTTTTGATTTAAACATTACATAATGTGGAACATTCAAAATTTATCCTATTTTTGCACTCTGTAGGACTTTATCAATTTCTCATACCACCTTTTGTATGATCGAAAAATTGGTTATTGTTAATTATAGCTTTCATGATAATCCCCGATCTTAACAGTGGTATCAGAACATGTAGGTAGAAGTTTAATAAATTTTTTTTTTTAATTGTTTTTTAATGTTTGAAGCTCTTAGCCTGAGGGGGATGGCTAGCCGTCCCCGATATGATTGGGGACGTTTCCAATGTCCCCAATCTGTACCGAAGATGGGGAACCATCCCCAAATTGGTGGAAACGTTTCCTAACGTTTCCTATGAATTTTGTTGTTTCGGGGATGGCAGGGGGATGTCCCCTTTGCTCCCCCCGTCCTAGGGACAACAGGGGATGAGGACAGGGGGTTTGAGGCAGGAGGCGTGTTCTCGTGTAACCCTGCTTATTTCATTCCTGTAAGCCAATAATTAAATTAAGGAAATTTATTAATAATTAATTAATAATTTTCGTCCCAATCAAATATTACGAATATTATTAATGCTATTTTCTTAAATGACTTAAGTGGGACCAATAATAATATTTATAAAGTCACTTTAATTCCCTCCTAAAGCTAAAATATTCAAATATTCAAATATTTGTGAACGGTTCTTTCACAAGAGGCTACATAAGGCGCATTCAGGAATGAATTATTCATCATTGGAGTTTATTTCATTTATTTTCTTGAGAGCTTTCAGGTTTGGTGGTGAAACGATTCCACCCTAGCTTGAGTTTACAGGTTATTGCCAAATTTGTGAATCTCCTTCGAAAACAAATTTGTGGAGATTCGATTAATATCTAATTTGATTATATGGTTGGGCCTTGCTCATGGATGCTGGATGATTTCTTTCAGTTGTATGCACAGAGGTATTCTTAATTGCTATTGAAGACATTCTGGACGACTCATATTGAAATTTGATATTTATTCAGAAGTCATTCTGCATTTTATGTATTCCTATTTGGGCGATTAATATTATCCTAGACTAGGCAATCATATTGTGGCTGCAATAATTATCTTGCTAATTGAGATTGTTCCATTGCTGCTCATATCTTTCATCGTGGATATAGTGCTAAGAAAGGTTGTGGGTTATTCCTGAGTTTTGGGCGACTTCACTGAATAGCGGCATATACATATTTTGATATATTGTTAATCGTGGAATTTGGAAGACGTAACTATTTGAGGGATCGATATCATTTGTAAAAGGGTTGATTTCCTTCAGCGTCACCTATTGAGTGCCAATCACATATAAAAGGGAGGCGATAATAAGTCAGCCGCTCATATAATATATTCATGAATTAATTAGAATCAAGCAGCATAAGACTCTATCAACCATCTTTTGTCTTCATCTCCACCGTGGTAATTATGCCAAGTCAACCGCATATATTCTACATGGTTTGTTTCTAAGGTTCGTGTCAATTGATGATGTACGGGTCCTGTTTGCAAGTCTTCTTTATGCTGGGCGCAACACAAAAGGCAACGATTGGAGTAAAGGATGAAGGCATGAATACAAGGTTAGCTGGTTCAGTATCTCTGTTGTTAATGAACATTCCATTTCAGTAAATACTGTAAACAAATTCTGGGCAACTTATGGTGTACATATAACTGTTACTTCTTGTTGTGCACAAATCAGTAATCACAGACTTCTATTCTTCCATAATCAGTATAAGCTGCATTTGTAAAAGAAGTTATTATCTTTCTTTTCTGAATGAAGTTTCCAAATATAGTTTGCAATGATATGAACCTGGTTATTCAAATGTTGTAACAGTCTAAACAATTCATTTGAAATCTGAGAATTAAGTAGTAGCCAATCAAATGATATCGAATGACAACATGCTGGCATTGTCATAAATCGTAAAAATCTGTCTAGCCAAGTGTGGGTCTTTACAGTTAGTTTGAATATCGTGTACTTGCTTTTTACAATTTCTATAGTGTTTGTGGGGTTACACACAAAACAAAATTAAAAGTCCCTTTAAGTATGGAATACAAACAGACTTGAAATAAAATTTATCTTTTTGGTTCATAAGCTAGGGAACATTGACATGGGCTGATACTCAAGGCAAAAGGTTTTAATGTTTTTTTTGTTGTAAGTAAACTTTACAAGTTCTATGCTTACATTGTTTAGCAAAGGATAGAGATTGAGTAGCTCAAGTACACATAAAATTATAGATAGAGATGCACCTTTAAGTATTCCAATAAAGACTGTAAACTTAAAATAAAAATCTTTTTGGTTCTTAGGTTAGGGAAAAACACTAACATGTATTAGTATTCAAGACAAAAGGTTTTAATGTTTTTTTTTTTTTTGTAATAAAATCTCACAACTACTATGTTTACATTTGTTTAGCTAAAGATAGAGATTGAATGGTTCAAGTATACATAATACTAATACTAGCTTAAACAACATGAAAGACAATATATCACAAGAGGACTGCCATGTAAAGTGATAAGACCCACTTCACAACGACTTATGATAGAAATCCTATAGATAGTAGTAAAAACACTTCAATTCAGTCCATTTATATATACATTAGATGTTATGAGCTAAAAAAACCAATTACATTCAAAGTTACAACCAACTTTAAATCTTCATGTAACAAAGATTTTAAAATATCTTCATTTTTAGGAGCCATAGCATCTTCCAAATCTACTTTCTTCTCACATTCACTTTGATCAAAAGTCATGGCAACACCACACTCAAACAATGAGTAATTATTAAGTGGGTGATCCCACAATAGTGGTTTACAATTTTTGGCCAAACTGGACACTGCAATTATTATTTTTAACTAAATCTTCATATTCGGGCACCTATAGCGGCTAAACCCTGAAGAATTTGAAGATGATAAAAACTAGAGTCTCATCACATTTTGTCTGTAGATTCTAAAAATATTTTTTTCAAAATTTTTGGAATCAAATTGCACTTTTTTTTATCTCCCACGAAAACTAGTTTTTTTCATAAAACAACATTTTTAAAAAGTGACGTTCACCGTATACAACATAACTTTTTTTGTATGAAGGATAAAATTCTAATTTTTTCAAATTTAGATTTGTAATTACGATATCTAGCACTTTCATTTGGTCTCAAAGTTTTTTATTGAATATTTTTTCTTTAATCAAGTTTTGAAGTCAAACGAATTGCAATTCAGACATAGGCGGACTGCACACAACATAATTTTTTCTGTATTTATCGAAATTCTTTTTTTTTTAATGGATCAAGAAAACCAATACCCAGCACAAAAATATTTTTTAAAATTTTATTTTGATAATTTTCTATTTTTCCACATGTGTAAAATAAAGAGCTTGATTTTTGGTGAAAAACCTATGTTTAATAAAACTAAAAAAACACATAGATAATAAAACCAAAACATATTAAAATAATATTCGTTGGATAGCTCGTTTTGAGGACTACCATCTTCTAGTTGGGTTTGTGAAGTCTTCTCCATTTTCATCCTCAACCTGAGCTTTGAAGGGCGAAAATCTGGAGTCTTTTTGTGTCAGAGGGTGGGAAGGTAGGAAAAAGGGGGTTCGAGCGAACCTACTGGGTTTGCTCGAACCCCTATTCGGTCGAACCCCTTTCCACAAAGGGAAATGCGGGTTCCCACATGCAAAGTGGTTCGATCGAACCCCTTTTGGGTTCGTTCGAACCCTTCAAAACAATTTTTTTTGCATGGGTGAGGTTTTTGGAATTTTTTCTTCCTCACTCAAATTGTAAACCACTTTTTTGAGTTCTCCCAAGTGTTGATTTAAAATCTTCATCAGGCTCCATTTCATCATGCTCTTTCACTGAATTCTCTAAGAAGTCATATTGGTGTTCTTCATGCATGGAAAATTCTCACTTAAAATCTAGATTGCCATCACTGGGATGATGTAGATGCTCCTCGTTAGGTGTTGTTTTAAAAATTTCAGCAACATCAAACCCTTCCAAGTAGTAGTTGCAACTTTTTCAAATAAATAATTCTTGAGCTCCACCATACATGCTTCTTGATAAAAAAATTCATCTTTTTGATAGGAAAGTTCAAAATGTTTATCTCATATTTGGGCTCAACTTTAGAATTTTTTGTTGTATTCTCAAAATCAGCAAGCTCTTTCATTATCACACTATCTTCCTTGGGCTCATCAACATTTTGTTGGATTAAACATGTGTTGGATGTTACCAATTCATCTAAATCATCCTTGAACTCTCCCTCAAGGTTTTCCCTATCATCAAAGATTTCTATTGTTGTCTTTTATTCTTCAATTCCTTTGCATAATTTTTGAGATGAAGTTAGGAGAGCTCTATGATCAAGCAAAGAATCTTCATTAACATTCTCATCATTGAATTTTGATATAAATAAACCTAGATCTTATGGTCTTATGAATAGTTGACCTTGATTTGGAATTGAAGGTTCAATTAATCCACCATAGACAGCTGATTTCTTCAACATATGCTGATCTGCATTATGCATTTGCCACAAACTAAAACCAACTCTTTCACCAAGTACACTTTTCTTGACAAATTTTGTTTGAAAATCAATTAGTTTCACATTTTTCTTGGGTATTTCCCAATCATATTTTGATCTTTCATCATCAGAATAAATGATATATTCATCACTAATTATTGATTTGAAGATCTCAACTTTCTCCATGATAGCATTCTCTTTAGTTGAAAATTAAAGAAGGGAATTATGACAATCTTTTTGATTAAGAACTTTCTTCTCAACATCCAAGACATTGATGCTTTCATCTTCATGTGTCTTATCAATAGTTTCTAATTTAGCAAACTCCAAATCAACATACCAAAATTTGCATTATTAAGAAGACTTATGCACTCTTCTACACTTTAGGATGCATCACTTGAATACTCTTGTTCCATCTTCCTTTCAACCTACTCTTCAGTAGTGGATTACTCTAGTTCTTCCTTCAACATTCCTACTTCTTTGTCGTCGCATTGGTGACTAGTTTTCCAAGGCTTCCTACATAGGAAGCAAATTTCTTCTATTTTGAGCTCGTTTTTGCTAGTTTCTTCATTTATTGCAATTTTAGGATACTTCTGAGTTCTTTAATGCAAAGTAGTTTTCTCATCTTCTTTCATACTCAATCCCACATGTTTAGGTTTTGCAACTATTTTTATATATACTCCTTTTTAATGTTTGGGTCCTTCATTAGATTAAACAATTCTTGTATAAGCTCAAAGAATAACTTATCAATTGTAGACATCTTTTCAACTCTGTTCTAGCAACTTCCAAAACAATGGCACTCAAATGAGCATGCCGGTGTTGGTTACCAATATGCAAAATACTACTGAATCGAGATATTCAACTAAAATGCCTCCACTAAATCTTAAATCTAACATGCAAGTGTTATTTTCTATGCAATTGTTTAGTAGAAAAAGTGACCATAGATCCAATTAGGTTAATTTGGATTATCCCCTTTTCACTTGACTAAACATTTAACATAAATTTCCTAGGGTTTGATGATTGACTTACTACCACAAGGGAGAGACAACCTCCTAGGGTTTATGTTGTTTTTGTGTTATGAGGATGATAAATTTGATGTATGATTTGACAAGCCTATTTGACATACAACCCTAGATTTGAAAATGTAATTTATTGCACAAATGAATACAAAAAGTAACAAAATAACTTTATATCTAAGACTAAGATAGAGAGGAAAGTATGACTAAATTTTGAGCCTGATTTGCATGGACAAGGGCATAGGGTGTCCTAGACTGGCTTGATTCTTTTCTAGATGTGAAAGTTTAGGCTTTAGGACACTAGTCTGTAGCTTTTGTCTTCCAGGTGCTATTGTCGAAACTTCGTCTGATGATGAGAAAATGTAGATTCTATGACTTGACAACTTGTAGAGTTAGAGTGCATGAATGGACAAGTAGCCTTCAATCTCCCTTCAACTCACTTTAGATTTGCAACCTGTACACATGAGAGGAGAGGAAGGGTTTTGCCATATAGGGGCTTGCCTCAGTCAAACCCCGTGTTGGTATTTCTACCTCCACAATGACAAATTATGATAAAAAATAGCATATGTTTAGGTGGATAGAGGCTAATTGATAAACAAGTAATGAATTGACAATTTGCTGCAACTCACCACTTAGATCTGATCTCCTTGATGGACTTAAGTTGTGCTCATCACCTTTAAGGATCAATTATTGATTGATTTTATTTGATTTGATCATCTATACCTGTGTTAATACACATAAACAAAATGCATGTAAACATGAACATCAACTCACATAACATATGACATGATGCTTGAATGATGAAGTGCTGCAACAATCTTGATAATTATGCTCTTGACTGCCCTTGATGGATTTTAGGATCTTCACTTTTCTCAATTAACTTGCCTCCTTGCTTCTAAGAGTTTAAATGATAAAATGACTAGTATTTTATATGCAATTCTTTTAATTTTTCGAAAATCAAATATTGATAGTTGACAATTAAAATTTGAATTTCAAATAATAAATTACCAACACAACATATTTAAATTTGGAGCCAAAATAAAGGGTGCCCTAGACTGGATTCTTGCTTTTTAGGGATACACAATGTTGGGGGAAAAATATTAAATGCATACTTTGATTTTCTATGTTTTATTTTTCAATTAAATGTGTTAAAATTATCAAGGGTGATGATTTTCGACGCTACATTTAGCCCCCACTTTAGTGAGAGTATGAACTTACACTTAGACTTACACTAAAGTAAGAATATGTCAAGAGGGGTTCAATTATCCAAATATTGAAGAGATAGGATGATATTGAATCTAGGGATGTGGTAGCCCCCAAGATTTAAGATCCTATGGTAAAACAAGACAAGGACAAAGGAACACACATGTAAAGTGAAATGCAACATGCCAAACACAAGGCACACATAATGAAGACATACACCATAAAAATAATGCAAAGAGAAAAATGATATAAATGAAACACAATCACGATGTAAACACAATGTAAAGAATAATCACAGAACAAAAACTCAAGGTTAGTACTAACATAATTCGAGTTGTTAAGGAAAAGAGACCTCAGTCTTAAGTTTATTTCAAATACCAAACACCATCCATTGAATGCTTTGTTTAAAAAATGGCACTCTCAAAAGGACATGTAAAATCACTCATGAAACACATGGTCCCACTAGAAAACAAGGTGTGTTATGCTAGGTGGCCACATAAAAATGCTTAAGTTGATGAATTAGCAAGCTTCATTATGCCAAATCCATGGACTATTTTGTCAATCATTCTTCAAGGAACACACAAAAGTTTAATGTCACAGGGGATGAATCAATGCTTAACGTCACAGGGGACAAATTGATAGCCACACCTTAGGGGGCGTTATAAACAACTCCACCACCAAAGGGGTGTTTTTAATAAGTCAAATCTCGTAAGACATCTATGAAATGGCTAGGGTGATATGCCCCCCATTAAAATGTCAACCTACTTTCGATGCCGGTTTTTTAAGGAAACAAGAGAGGAAGAGGGATCCTTCAAAAGAATACGTGCACCTCCCAAAACTAGTTATCCTTGCCCCCAAGTGTAAAGGCAAAGACAACCACACAAGAAACTATCATGTTGCTACCATAGAAAGAAATATAGTTGCACCTAAGATTGTACCACCATGAATGACAATGAGAAAACATATGAAGCTACAATTACCACATAGTAAGGAGAAACACCATAGAAAAAAAAGACCATTATTATTTAGAGTGATTAGGTGCATTAACACATGGATTTGAATGCTACAATCAACAAGCTATTGTATTTTACTACTCAAGGCCTAACATTCATTGGTGGAATGACCACACACTTCATGATATGCACAAAAAGAGTTATTATTGTAAAATTTATTTTGAGTTGGAGGATGAAGAGTAATCAAGTGATATTTGAGAAGCCTCAACTAAATATGTTCTTTCTCTAATAAAGGATAAGTAGTAGGAGACAATCTCTTCTCTTGTGAAGAAAAGTCAGCTCGCTTACCACATGATGTTTTAAATATAGTAGATGATGGAGCATGAGATAAAGATGGAGATGAAGGTTGGAAACCTAAACCTTTTTAGAAAAGAATGATATAGACTTCACACTATCCTTAATTTATTAGTTCATGTTTTCATTATATGCATGTTTAGAAATAATTTTTATCCAAGGCCATAACACTTCCAACTCAAATGAAGGATAGGCTTTCTAAATGCTCATGAGAAGAATTGATTCTTTCACAATGATGCAAATCCTTTTTAAGTTTTTTAAAGTTAGGCATTTCCAACACATGAGGAACAAAATCCAAATAGCCCCCATCATTGTCAAGGGGTGATGTTGATGTAGAAGTTTAGATTGAACATATGAAACACATGTCTCCTTAGGTTTAGATTGTGAGATTTTATACTCCCGCAAAGGAGGGTGTAAAATCTAATGAACCTCAATCATCACCAAAACATGTGTTTGAAGATAAAGCAATATCATGACCATCATTTGGATTCAACTCTTTGGAATTTTTTGGTGATATTTTAGACTCTCCATTGAAACAAGGTATAAAATCTAATGATTCCCAATCACCACCTAAGAGCGCATTCATAGTATCATTGTCATTGGAAGGTAATGGTTCAACTTTTGAAGATGGAATCAAAGTATTAAGAGATTTGGAAGTGTTATGTTTAGCTTTGATTCGTGAATAATAACTTTGTTCATCCACTTTTATTATATATATCTTGTTATTATATTTATATTTCATCTCATAGTGGAGAGTAGATGGGACTCCCTTCATGGCATGAATCCACGGTCTACCTAGGAGAAGATTATATGAAAGTGGTCGTGGCATGATCTGGATAGGGGTAGGCAAAACCATGGGCCCCACCTTAATGGGTATTGTGATTATACCTAATGGTTTCTTACTAACATTATCAAAGCCACAAATAGCAAGATCATTAGGTTCTATAAGATTCTTATCCACGCCAAGTTTATCTAGAAGATCCATGTTGCAAACATTAAGACTTGATTCATTATCAATAAAAGTACATATAACTCCAGTTTTATTAATTCTAACCATTATCAGTAGAGACTTATGTTTGTTTTGGATCTCAAGTGAGGGTAATTCATGTTGAAGGAATGTAATATACATCTTTATTTCTTGCATACAATTAAACAAGGTTGCTACATCATTCAGTTTGATAGAAGGTGAAATATTAATCTTTTGCAAAGCCTCTTGGAGTATCCCATGGTATGCAGGTGATATTTGAATCAAGTCCCAAAGGGAGATCTTGGTTGAAGTATTACGAAGTTGCTCAATAAGATCATATTCCTTACTGATACACTGAGTAAGACTAGGTGGGGGTGGAAGATATGGCCAAGGTAATGGAATGGAGTGTTGGCATTTGTTGTAGTTTATTATTACTTCTAGTGTTCTATGTGTGAGCAACTGCATGATATCTTGGTTGCTTCAAAACATCTTGTTGCACATGGTGACTAGTGAGTTATTTTGCAAAGTCTAGGATATGGCCATGAGGTTTAGGAGGTTCTATAATGAGAGGTGGTTTCGGAGGTCCAATAATTAAAGGAGTTTTAGGAGGTCCAATAATCAAATGTGGGTGTATAATTTTAGCTTGTTGGTAATATTCTATCAATGGAGACCTAAATTCAATTTTGAACCTTCATCTATGCAAGCCACCTTACTATCCTTTGAAATAAAATGTATCAATGGTTTCATCCTCTTGTTCCACAATATCATCCCAAGTGAGAGGTATTGGGTGGGAAACAAACATTATTTTCATGATTGTCAATGATTGGATCCTCTTGCGCCAAGATACTCTCACAAGTAGGAGAGATATTGAGAGAAGAACTAACATGATTGTCATGATTGTCATGATTGTCAATGATTTCCACCTTCTTGTGCCATAATATCTTTCCAAGTAGGAGAGGTACTGAGAGGGAACCAAATATGATTCTCAATGATTGGATCCTCTTGTGCCAAGATACTCTCACAAGTAAGAGAGATATTGGAGAAGAACTAACATGTTTGTCATGATTATCAATGATTTTATTGTGTTCCTTCACAATAATCTCACAAGTAGAAAAGTTATTGGTATATAATCCATTGCTTTACCATATCAAAACCACATATTTGAAAAGGAAACATGTTTTTGTTTACTGTATGGACCAAACAAGTGATGCACAACAAAATCAAATAGGTTTGAAAAATAAAATTTCAAAATAGGAACCAAATTTGAACATAGACCACGCATAGGGATGTGCACAAAAAATTTCACCCTGAACTAGCTAGCCTAGGTTGTGTGGCACCCTGGACTAGACAAATATTTTTGAAAAATTTAAAATATGAAAATCATTCAGTATCTAAGGGTGGCCAATAGTGGCATGGTATGATGGTTAAGTTGTTGTGGTGTTGTTCTTGCCATCAAGGTTCACACCCACTAGAGGTGTAATTATTGAATGTTTAAATTGTGGATGAGGTCCCACGTTTGTGACCTCATCAGTTCATAGCTCTATGTCAAAAGCGTTTACCCTTTAATTAAAAAAATAATATCTAAGGGTCTTGTGTCTCAGAGATTCAACTCTGGACGTGAATAAAGCAATCAAGGCATCCATTAATCAATTTGTGTGTGGCATCTCTTCTTCATGAATTTTCACACCAAGGTAATACTATCATTTGCCATTCATCAATTTCAGTCAATCCTTGTTATGTTTAGCCTTTGTCCTACCCAAGGTATGCTCTTTTGATCATCATCAATCATTGTAAGTGGAGGTGGAAATACACAACCTTTACCCCGTTTTCATGTGTATAGGTCAGATTTGAAGGTTTCATGGACACTGACAATCCAAGGAAGAAGAGTGTAGACCTCAACCTACAATCTAGAACTTCTAGATCCAAAAAAGCAAGAGTCAAACTAGGGTGCCATCCACCCGAGTCCAATGAAAATCAACTTAGATTTTAGTCAATAGTTCCTCTTTATCATCATTTTAAGTCCTGAGTCGATACTGTTACTTTTGGTTGTTGTTTCTTTGATAAATTATTGTAGTGTCAAAAAATGGGTCCTTCGACATTTTCACACTCGTTTGGGTCCTCCTTGTGGATTTTGGCTGGATTTTGCCTTGATTTAGTGTTGTAATGTGAATATCACATTCACATTAGGTCTTGGGCCCTTGTGAACTAATGGATTTCAATGGTGCCTTGCTAAAGTGTTGTGAAGTATTGTAACACACTTTCACACTTTTCTAGCGTTTTATCAACTAAATAAACATAATAAACATCATAATTAACATTAATCTTTCCTTATTTGGAGTGTTGTAATATACTTTCACATTCCTCTAGGCTTGCCATTAATAATTGAGCTTTCTTATGCTTTACTTGGCCCTATTTTACATCCATAAGCCTCATTTATTGCATCCTTTCAAGGATAATCCCGACACCTATCATTGACCAATCATAATTTAGGTGTTCCTAGCTTGTGTGGCCCAGATTTAGTGTCTGAGACTCATTCACCAACTTGGGGGAATGAGTCCTACCTAGGTCTTTTTGGCCTCGATGCATGTTTCACACATTTCTAGACACTTTTCATTTTTGGTCTCATACATTATGTGTGATGGTACTCATTCACCACCTTAGGTGAATGAGTCCCATGTGACCAAAATTCAAATTTAAATCAAAATTTCGGTGAGATTTTATTCTCCTAGATCTGATGTCAACTTGTGGTCTTGTAATTTTGATAATTATTGCATAATTGAGTATAAATACAAGTTTCTTTCACTCATTTTCACCTAAAACTTTTGGGAGAGCATCCTTATAGAAAATTGAGTCTACAAGAGCATTTGAGCAAGAGCATTCAAGGCATTCAAGGGCAGATTATCAAGCATTCAAAAGCATTCAAAAGCATCAATCATCATGTCAAAGATTGCATTCTTCATGTTTGTTATTGTGCTAATAATTGTGATGTAGAGTTCATGATTCAAGTAAGCATTACATTCAAGATCTATCAACATCAAGCAATAATCAAAGATCACATCCATTGCAACCATTTCAAGCATAATTGCAACACCTTATTGCTAGATTTTGGTGAGTTGCAACATTATCTTTTGTTCATTCATCATTCTCCTTTTACATTTTCTTTCATTTCAAGGTTTGATTACCAACAAGGGATTTGACCAAGGCAAACCCCTATTCTCTAACCCCATAACACTTTTCCCTC
>CM021100.1:349847678-349919576 GCA_007115665.2 Sequoiadendron giganteum
GCCCTCCCTCTCTCACTCCCTACCATTAACCCTTAGGTCTATGTGTGTACAAATCAGATATCTGATTTGAGTCATATATCCGATTTTTGAAAATTCATTGTGCAGAGGTAAAATATTACTGTTGCAGAACATGTTTTACAAATCGGATATCCTATTATATCGGATTTGTGGGCCATAGAAAAACCCCATGTGGGCCGTTTTTGTGCATTCCAATGGACCCTGCATTCTGTTTGCAACACTTTGTAGGCAACAGACGCGTTGTTTCAGACAGGAAGAGACAAAGATAAACTTTTTGGAGCATCTTGTACTCAAATTTGTCATATATAATGATTTTTTAGCATCTTTTATTTGGTATAATGGGGAGCAACAGTTGTCGGAAGAAAAAATGTAAGAGAAAGCTGACAAAAGAACAAATTGAAGGATATAGACAAAGAGATAGAGAAGGTCATAGGAAGAAAATACAAGGTATGTTAAATATTGGTGAACCTGAGCTCTATGGTCTTTTAAGTGAAGAGGAAATTGAATATGTTTAAGGTGAAAATGTAGAACATGATATTGAAATTGAGAATGAAAATGTTCAAATTGATATTGAAAATTTTCAAGGTGAAAATGTTGGAAATGAAGATGTTGAACATGATATTGAAATTGGGAATGAAAATATTGAAATTGATAATGAAAATGTTGGAATTGAAGATGTTGAACATGATATTGAAATTGAGAATGAAAATATTGAAATTGATAATGAAAATGTTGGAATTGAAGATGTTGAACATGATATTGAAATTGGGAATGAAAATATTGAAATTGATAATGAAAATGTTGGAATTGAAGATGTTGAACATGATATTGAAATTGGGAATGAAAATATTGAAATTGATAATGAAAATGTTGGAATTGAAGATGTTGAACATTATATTGAAATTGGGAATGAAATTGTTCAAATTGATATTGAAAATGTTCAAGGTGAAAATGTTGGAAATGAAGATGTTGAACATAATATTGAAGCAAGTGTAAATTATGTTTCACCAGATTACACGAGAAATGAAGAACCTTATGTGGAAGAAAGACGTATTCCAAATTCAAGATCTTCAAGGACCCCTAAAGGGTTAGTTGAAATTGATGATAACATTATAAACAATTTTGAGGGCAAGAGGTCAACACAAACTATTCGGTTGTTGGCTAGAATACTTTTCAACCAATATTTTAACGATAAGACATTGACTGAGCAAAGCCAACTTTTTGTACAATTGCTAAAGATGCAAACGATGAGACCTTTGCTAGCCAAATTGAAGATTCGTTTGAACAAGAGGATAAAAAAAAATTCTATTATTGTCAAAAATATTTTTAATGCTCTCAAGTCTATTGGAAAAAATAACAAGGAAAAAGATAAGAGAGCTGCTTGGAGAGTCATTACCATCGCCCTAGTAAGCCATCAATTGAAAAATGTTCGCTTTATGAGACAAACTTGTATTGATTTTGACTTAAATCATAAAACTTTGGATAGAGCACTTGCAAGAAGAGAAATAATAAATGATCCTCTTCAAAATAATACATGGGCTTTTTCCAGAAGGCTTACACATGTTGATAAGAAGCTAACCGATAATGTAAAGCAGACAATTCAACAATTTTGGCATGATAACTCTAGAGTATCACCTAATGCAAATGATGTTTTAAAGTTAAGAATTGACAATCGAGACCGTACACCGCATCTTAAACATTTTTTGGAATCAAGCCAAACAATTTTGTTCAACAAATTTATTCAAACACATCCAAATATGGAAATGTCACAAAAAACTTTTGAAGGTTTGAAGCCATTTTATTGTGTGCCTTTTAAGATTCGTAATACTTGTTGTTGCAAATACCATGTGGAGTTTTCAATGTACCATGAACTATTATGCTATATCCGTTCTACTTTGCATACTAATGAAATGTTGCAGGAGTGTGGTGCAATGGATCTTCCGAAATTATCAAGGGACTTGCTAGATCTATTTTTATGTTCTAGGGATGGTTCTTTTTTCTATAGAAATGATTTTTTAAATGCGAAGTGCTCACAATGTGGTGGCTTGTCAAATTTTGTTCAATGTTTTCATAAGGGTTTCAAACATGAATTTGGAAAGAATCTTGTTGAGAAAAAGAGATATGAAATAGTCAAATATACTTTGCAGAGTGGAGGTGAAGGTTCTAGATGCGAGTTGGTTACAAAAGAATGCAGTGTTGCTGATTTTATTTCAGATTTTAAGGACAATCTTTTCTACAAATGTGCAAGGCGTAGTCATAGGTCTCAGTGGTTGGATCAACAATTCAGGATATGTAAGGACTCTTTTCCGATTGACACTATTATATCAGTGGTTGATTTTGCTGAAAACTACATATTGCAACCACAAAATGAGGTACAATCTCAGTATTACAATTCCATTCAGATTGCTATTTTTGTCCACATAACGTTTAGACATGCACTTGATAGTATAGAGGAGGATCGAAAGATAATCAGAGAGTATCATTTTTATATGAGTGATGATAGATCTCACTCGTTTGAGTATGTCCAACATTGTTTTGAGATTTTTTTTGAGTTCTTGCAGGAGTATGATATAGCACTGGGTTGACATCTCATTTGGTCAGATAACTGTACAAGTCAATTCAAGAATGCTCGTATGTTTTATTGGTTGAGTAGAATGCATGTAGAGAGGGGTGTATCTAATATTTGGAGTTTTTTTGAAGTTGGGCATGGGAAAGGGGAGCATGATGGAGCAGGTGCATGTGTAAAGAGAGCTCTAATTAAGGAGAAATTGAAGATTTCAGGAGCAAAATCCATTAATGCACGTTCTATTGTTGATTGGTGTAGTTCAACATTGTCATAGGGAGGGACACTTGATTCAACAGTGCACAGATTCTTTTGGTTGGTTGAGGAGGGTATAATGGGAGGCAGATTGGATTGTCATACAATCAAAGATTCTTCAAAGATGCATTCGTTTTGAAGCTCAGATGCAAGCACATAGACTATTTGGACACGACAATTGGCTTGTTTTTGTCAGATTTATATTCAGTGCGAGTGGGATTAATGCGAGTCAAGTGAGTGGGTGGATACATGGGTTCCACAGTATCTAATTCCTTTATCTCAAACTATATCCATGAAAAATTACACAATGGAAAGTTCATTTGATTACGACCGACTTTCAGATCTACTACATCTAAGACATGTTTTTTGCAGTTGTTGCACTACAGGGGAATGAAGAGAGATCGAAATATTGGTTGGCTCAATGTGTGTGGGTAAAGCACAAGCTAACACAATCAATGGAAGATGATGATGGGTTCATGTATCCTACAGGTTCAGTTGTGGTTGTAGGAACTTGGTTGCGAACATACATGATTAGAAAGAATGGCATACCTACATTTGAAGACTACGAGAAACACAAAACCATTCTCATGTATTCACACTTTGTTATAACAACAAATGTTAAGTTGTTGAAGCATCATGCCAAACCAAAGACAAAACAACTATGGGCACTTAGTAATGTTGATCATGAAGCAATATTGGATACTCTTAAGCAAAGAGACGACCCTTCAGGCACACTTGAATAGCATATTCAAGAATGGAAAGTACAATGCTTAAGCCTCTTTTTTGTTGTGACAATATAGATATATCATTTGACAAATTTTGTGATATTCTTGGCATGATTGATCATGGACCTACTGCAACAATAGCCAACTCTGATCCTTTCAAAGAGGTATGCGACATATTACAATACTATAGATTGGTTATTCAAAGCATCTTTTATAGTGTTCATTACCAATTCATCATCATTCTGGTTGTTTAGATTAATATAGATTTGTTAGTCTAAGCATAGTTTTTGTTCTTACAATATAGATTTATTATTTGACAAATTTTGTGATATTCCTGGCACGATTGATCATGGACTTGCTGCAACAATACGTAACTCTGATCCTTTCAGAGAGGTATGTGATAAATTACAATAATATCGATTGGTTATTCTAAGCATATTTTTTATTGTATATAGTTTAACTACTACCTTGATAGTTTGTACAAGTGCTTGCCACTCCAAAACGCCAACATACTACTCTTGTGGAAGATTGTGCCCTGAATGCCTCAAATAGGAAAATTTTGTAAAAAATGAATTTTGAAATGTGAAACAATGTAAAAAGGTCATAACTGTGTATAGACATAATCTATATCCAGTGATGTTTTTTGAAATACGGTTCAAATGTCTGGCATTGTATAAAGGGTATGTTTAAAATGTAAAAAGATTTTTGTACTTAATCGAGCTACAACCAAAGGTTTTCTTCCTGGTTCTTTCCTGTCGGTATGCTCATTTGATTAAGGTTTTGTAATATCTCCTATTTATATATAAAAAATTACAGTGGCTTGCCACTTTTTCGAAAAACAAAAAAGGAAAAAAGTTCATTGTGAATTTCATTTCCCATGTAATTGATTCAAGCTGATTGGGTAAGAGTTCTCTGATGCAAAAGTTAGGACTTGCAGAATCTTGATCCAACCTTAAATATTTATGCCCCCACATTTCATTGACATTAGCACTTTGGACTCTTAAGAGAAGTAGTCTATCAAAGATTGCTATCTTTTAGCACTTTGGACTCTTAAGGGAAAACGTCGCTCCAATGCAGCTCGGAGCGATTTGGCATATTTAGATGCAAAAGAGAACCATACCTAGCGTAAACGTACCCACCCGAATGTGTTGGAACAGTTCGTTGGGTCATACGAGTTCGAGAATGAAAGTTGCATCACTTTGCAACTTTACACTACTTGCATCTGACAACTTTTCTCTCAACTGAAAACTCATCACCACGGGAAAACACCTTCGAGATAGCAAAAACTACGAGAGGTTATTGTAGATGGTCTCAACATAATCCCATATCCTCAGACGAAGAGTCTGTAAGCATCACAGTTTTCGAGAAATAGTCCGTCAAATTTTGCTGCCTTTTAGTACTTTAGACTCTAAAGGGAAAACGCCACTCCAATGTAGCTTGGAGCGATTCGACATATTTGGGTGCAAAAGAAAACCATAACTAGTGTAAACGCACCCATTTGGACGTGTTGGAACAGTCCGTTGGGCCGTATGAGTTCGAGAATGAAAGTTGCACCACTTTGCAACTTTACACTGCTTGCATTTGACAACTTTTCCCTCAATTGAAAAATCATCACCACGGGAAAACGCCTTTGAGATAGCAAAAGTTGAGAGAGGTTATTGTAGATGGTCTCAACATGATCCCATATCCTCAGATGAAGAGTCTGTAAGCATCACGGTTTCCGAGAAATAGTCCATCAAAAATTGTTGTTTTTTAGCAATTTGGACTCTTAAGGGAAAACGTCACTCCAATGTAGCTCAAAGCGATTCGACGTATTTGGGTGCAAAAGAGAACCATACCTAACGTAAACGTACCCATCCGAACATGTTGGAACAGTCCATTGAGTCGTACGAGTTCGAGAATGAAAGTTGCACCACTTTGCAACTTTACACTACTTGCATTTGACAACTTTTCCCTCAACTGAAAACTCATCACCACGGGAAAACGCATTCAAGATAGAAAAACTGAGAGAGGTTATTGTAGATGGTCTCAACACGATCCCATATACTCAGATGAAGAGTCTGTAAGAATTAACATTTTTTGTGAAATAGTCCGTCAAAGTTTGTTGCCTTTTAGCACTTTGGACTCTTAAGGGAAAACGCTGCTCCAATGCAGCTTGGAGTGATTCGGCGTATTTGGGTGCAAAAGAGAACTATACCTAGTGTATACGTACCCATCCGAATGTGTTGTAACAGTCCGTTGGGTCGTACAAGTTCGAGAATGAAAGTTGCACCACTTTCCAACTTTACACTGCTTGCATTTGACAACTTTTCCCTCAACTGAAAACTCATCACCACTGGAAATTGCCTTCGAGATAGAAAAAATCGAGAGAGGTTATTGTAGATGGTCTCAACACAATCCCATATCTTCAGACGAAGAGTCTTTAAGCATCACGGTTTTCGAGAAATAGTCCGTCAAATTTTGCTACCTTTTAGGACTTTGGACTCTTAAGGGAAAACGTCGCTCCAATGCAGCTTGGAGTGATTTGGTGTATTTGGGTGCAAAAGAAAACCATACCTAGCATAAACGTACCCATCTAGACGTGTTGGAATGGTCCATTGGGTCGTACGAGTTCGAGAATGAAAGTTGCACCACTTTGCAACTTTACATTGCTTGCATTTGACAACTTTTCCCTCAACTGAAAACTCATCACCACGGGAAAATGCCTTCAAGATGGAAAAAACCGAGAGAGGTTATTGTAGATGGTTTCAATATGATCCCATATCCTTAGATGAAGAGTCTATAAGCATCAGGATTTTTGAGAAATAGTTTGTCAAAGTTTGTTGTCTTTTAGCACTTTGGACTCTTAAGGGAAAACGTCGCTCTAATGTAGTTTAGAAGGATTCAACGTATTTGGGTGCAAAAGAGAACCGTACCTAGCATAAACGTACCCATTCAGACATGTTGGAACATTCTGTTGGGTCGTACGAGTTCGAGAATGAAAGTTGCACCACTTTGCAACTTTACACTACTTGCATCTGACAACTTTTCCCTCAACTGAAAACTCATCACCATGGGAAAACGCCTTCGAGATAGAAAAAACCGAGAGAGGTTATTTTAGATGGTCTCAACACGATCCCATATCCTAAGACGAAGAGTGTGTAAGCATCACAGTTTTGAAAAAATAGTCCGTGAAAGTTTTTTGCCTTTTAGCACTTTGGACTCTTAAGGGAAAACTCCACTCCAATGCAGTTTGGAGCGATTCGGCGTATTTGGGTGCAAAAAAGAACCATACCTAGCGTAAAAATACCCATCTAGACGTGTTGGAATAGTCCGTTGGGTCGTATGAATTCGAGAATGAATGTTGCACCACTTTGCAACTTTACATTGCTTGCATTTGGCAACTTTTCCCTCAACTGAAAATTCATCACCACGAAAAAATGCCTTCGAGATAGAAAAAATTGAGAGAGGTTATTATAGATGGTCTCAACACGATCCCATACACTCAGACGAAGAGTCTGTAAGCATCACGGTTTATGAGAAATAGTCCATCAAAGTTTGCTGCCTTTTAGCACTTTGGACTCTTAAAGGAAAACACCACTCCAATGCAGCTTGAAGCGATTCGATGTATTTGGGCACAAAAGAGAACTATATCTAGCATAAACGTACCCATCCGGACGTGTTGGAACAGCCCGTTGGGTCGTACGAGTTCAAGAATGAAAGTTGCACCACTTTGCAACTTTACACTACTTGCATCTGGCAACTTTTCCCTTAACTGAAAACTCATCACGACGGAAAAATGCCTTCGAGATAACAAAAACCGAGAGAGATTATTGTAGATGGTCTCAACATGATCCCATATCCTCAGACGAAGAGTCTGTAAGCATCATGATTTCTGAGAAATAGTCCGTGAAAGATTGCTGCCTTTTAGCACTTTGGATTCTTAAGGGAAAACGTTGCTCCAATGCAGTTCAAAGCGATTCGGCGTATTTGGGTGCAAAAGAGAACCATACCTAATGTAAACGTACCCATTCGGACGTGTTGGAACAATCCGTTGGGTCGTACGAGTTTGAGAATGAAAGTTGCACCACTTTGCAACTTCACACCTCTGTAGAGATTTAGGGATGTCCTCTTCAGATCACTCTATTCTGAATAGGTTTGTGAACACGATAGAGGTCCCACTTCTTCTTGAATGCAGGAGCACCGTTTGACCCTTTATCTCCATTCCTCTTGAAGCATCTTTTCTTTTCTCCTTTTCCTTCCTTCTTCAAGGATTGAGTGGAAAAAACATGAATGTCTTCATTTGTAGGGCTTCGTCCAATACCTCTTGCAACCAACCTTGACTCCTCCTGAATACAGTCAACCCTCAACCGATCAAACTTGAGAATTTTCGATCTCACGCTGATTCCTTGAATGTAAGACTCCCAAGATGAAGGAAGACCATTAAGAGCCAACATGGTCAAATCTTTGTCATCAACAATATGACCATTTCTCTCGTTGTCTTCAACTTAGAGATTTGATAATACAACTAAAAGCACTCAAAAAATGAAACACATAAAAAAATAAACACAATTTTTTATTTTTTACAACTTAGGCCCAACTCATGGCTAATTATGATACAATGAATAATAGCAGCTTGCGTAGATGCAAAGGTACAATCGAATATGCTTCTCCTTGAAATTGGCCTGCTGTTGCAAGATGAAACGCTGCTGCTCAAGTGCAAACTTTTGCTTGGATTACAAAATTATGCTGAATGAATTTGATTGAGGAAATGAACAAAAATCACCTCGTATTTATACAAAATAAGGTGACTCTTCAAGGAGGTCGACCTCTCTTGAAAATAATAAATTACAAAATAATATCAAGGAAGGTCGGCCTCATCCATTTAAATAAAATGAGTATAAATTAAATAGCCATAGGCTATCATTTAATTTATTACAACTTAATGTGATTGCTATCATGTAGAAAAAATGTGGTAGCATAGACAAGGCAGTGGACTATTTAAAAAAAAGCTTCAAAGAAATATGGTCTCATAGAATTCAATGACAAACAAATGCAATTGACAACTGCTCATAGTTTTTAGTTATGCAATGTGAACTAATTGCATAAATGCTTAGGTTGAATTTGTAAGAACTATATTGTAATTGAAATTTTTTCATCTATGAACATCTAGTTGTTAGTTATGAAATGTGAAGTAATGATTTGAGTTTGAAAGATGTGTAATGCAATGTAATTAGGGATATAAATATAAACTACATAATATAACCATTCAGTTTTAAGCTATTGTACATTGATATTTAACGATTGCTCAAGATTAAATTTTTAAAGAGTTTAATCATGCACATGAGGAACAAATTAAATTTCGATTGTCAACTTCTATATATCAAATTATCCAATAATCAAGTGTATGTCCATATACAAAAATGGCATCAACGCCAACTCAAACAAAGTTTTACAAAATGTGGCATATGCCATCTCAATATGTATTCAAAATTTACATGCCAAAATGTCTATCTCATCCTAAACTACTGGTGGATCATCAAAATGGAGCCTCTTTGAAGCACTCGTTGGCTCTAAAGTAGCTGCACAAGAAAAATTCAAACCACAAAAGAGATTAGTTATACTATATAATTTAAAATTGAATAATTAACATCAAAATCAATATACATTGAATTTTAATTGAACTCTAAAATTGAAATCTTGATTACCTGAAATATATGTCTCTTCAAAGGGTCAAGAGTCCTAGAATATACCAAATCAACTTTTGAAATGCCAATCTATATATGTGAACAAAAACATAAAATTCATCCAATTTAGCATACAATTATTGGTAATAGAAACTTATTTACCAAACACAAAATAAAATAAGCACATACCTCTTTAGGTTGATCTTTTTCTTTATCTCCTTCAGGTGTTTCGACACCTCCTCCTCGAGGTGTTTCAACACCTACTCTTTGAGGTGTTCCAATAACTACTCTTTTAGGCAGTGTGTCCCTTGTCATCATATCTATATAACTCATAATTGCCTGTACATAAAATTGACAAGTACATATGAAACTACCAATCTATGTCGATGTATGTATAATCAATATAAGATCTTAAAAATCTTAATTCAATCCAATTTGAGTTCAATTACCTTCCCCTTATCTAGATTTGCACCTCCATAGTCTGGACGAGGCTGCACCTCACTCGCACTAGGTATTTCCTACAGGAGGAAAACAAGATAAACATATAAGTTATTATATAATTTAATTAATGACAATTCAAATGACAAGCAAGTATATAACATAAAATGTAAATGAGTGAGTGCGAAAATATATACTGCGTGTGTGTCCAAGCCCAATGAAATGGCCCTAAGGGTGCTATCAGTCAACTGTGTGAACTCCTCCTTAGACATCAACTGCTAAATAGACCATGTAAATAAATATTAGTACTTGATACTATCTCTTATTAATATTCATTTAAAAACAAATGCAAGTTATAAAATTACAACTTAAATCTTACCTGTGTCACTATTCCAACATCTCCCTCTCTAGCAGGAGAGGACTCTATAGGATGTGCTCCACTCCCCTGCGACTGATCTATAATGTCCACATCATGGAGGTCATAATCAGAAGTGTCCCAGGGAAGCTCAACAGGCTGTACAAGAGGACCCAAACATATCTGGCAGCACACAGTGCAAGTATGTGGCACACAAATATGTGGACCTAAGGAGGATGATGCAGCAACACTCAAGCCTTCACCAACATCACGAAAATGTGGCTGAGCTACTATAGAAGCATGTAAAACCAAATGACCACTCAAAGAATGAATAGCCTGAATAGTCTGTGTGGATGCATCTTGGATAATCTCTGGATGATATATTGGAGGTGGCAGAGGAAGGGGAGGAAGGGGAGGAAGGGAGATATTTGGGCTCGAGACTACTCTAACTGCCCCTGGTCTATCCTAGGGCATACCTCCACCAATGCCCTAGAAGGGTTTAATGTCAAAGTAATTGACATGATGCCCTAACACAAACTCAACATATAATTTTTTAATAAAGTAAAATGGTATATCAAAATTATTGTTCGGTGGTTTATCAAAAATCATACACCAACAATCCCAAAAGTTAGCTACAATGTCCCTATGCATGCACCATTTTATGGAAAGTTTTGTTTTATTAACATTCACTGGCAAACCGGTGTGGGGGTCAATGAATAAAGAGGCTATTTGAGCTTTGGTTATTTGGAGATCTTTCACATCATCGTAAGACAATCGACATCGATAATATTCCTTCATGTCTTCTCGCCATGAATAAAAGGAATTATGTTGGGTGGAGAGGGTTTCTATATTTTTAATTATTTCCTTCAACGTGTTTGTCATATCTCTCAATCGAGGCATTGCCTAAAAAATTTCACAAATGCTCCTCAATTGCCCCAATTTTTCACCAATTAAGTCTTCAATTGGTGGTTGCGGAGGTGGTGGAGCGTTTGGCATTTGTGGATTTTCATTCATAGCCATAATACCTGATTAAAGTTAAAAACTAATTAAAGTAATTGAAATTACACAATATAAATGAAATTATTGTAAAAAACCCTAGTTTTTAATAAAAATCCAAAAAAAACCATACTTTTTAACAAAAATCAATAACAAACTCTTATTTTTGATAAAAATACATCAACAACACTAATTTTTAATCAAGATCCATTCAAAACATTAATTTTTAATTAAAAATCAATGTAAACTCTAGTTTTTTTGAAAAATCAATAGAAAACCCTATTTTTGAATTTTTTTTAATAAAACCTACTTAAACTTAATAGGATCTACTTGAAAAATTGATTACAAGATTGAATAAAGCAAATACATACCTTTGAAATCGGATATTTGTTCAAAGCGGATATCGGATTTTGATTTTTCCTTGTGTGCCCACGTGCAAACTGTGAGAAATGAAGTTGAAAGAGTCGACTGTTTTTTTATATACTGTTTCCAAAAATCGGACATCCAATTTGTGGAAACTAGGTTTGGTTTTTGGTTCGGGTAAATGTACTGACAACCGAACCTAGAAAAGTCAACTCATCATTTTCGCGTTTTTGAGTCGATCCAAAACGTGATTTTTTCTCATTGCCACTTTTTGGCCCATCATGATCCTACACATACCCTCCTTTTAGGTCCAAAACCCTAGAATCAGAAGAGAAGAGATATTTTCACAATTTTCTTTTTTTCAATTTTTTTTTTAGATCTAGGGCTACATGTCAAATAGGTTCATTAAATCATACATCAAATTCATCATCCTCACAACCTCAAAAATAAACATAAACACTAGGAGGTTGGCTCTCCATTGTGACAACAAGTCAATCATAAACCTTATATGTAATTTATGTTTAATGTTTTGTAAGTGAAAAATAGATAATCTTAGTTATTCTAATTGGATCTAGGACCAGTTTTCCTACAATTTTTTTTGGTGAAGTTGACATATCTTATACTTGCAATTTTTTTTATTTTTCATTGCATAAAATATGAAAAATCAATTTAAAACCTACGTGTTTTGAAAATATTGGTGATAATTTGTATTTTTTCTCAACAACTGTCCATTTTCATTAGTTTTTCATCATAAAAATTATAAAATAATATAGAAAAAAATAAATAAAAAATTATATATGATTATCCTTATCTAGGGCTTAGATCTGAATTATTTTCATTGAGAAAATTAATTGTAAAACTATTATACCATTTTTGTAAGCATATTTTAGTGATAAAAATAAAAAAAGTGACAAAATTACATAGTATTTTCATTTCAAAAGATCAAAATGCATTGCTTTTTTGTATTTTTTGGAAAATCAGTCAATTTTAGTATTTAATTTCTAGAAATGATCATTCAAACATATTCAATTACTCTAAAAATATCCAAAATTAAATGCATATATGTGATTCATATAGCAAAATAGGTTTTGGTGCATTTCTAGAAATTTGTTGACTTTTAAACCTGAACCTATAAGACATAGGACCCTAAGACACTATAGATCATTCCCAAAATTTGAATTTTTATAGAACCAATTACCTAGTCTAGGGTGCCCTACTCCCCTATCGAGTTAGTTTGGGCTTTTTTTTTTGTGAAAATCCCTGTGTGTCCTATGTCCAGATTTGATTCCTATTTTGGAATTTTATTTTTCAAACATGTCTAATTTTGTTGTGCATCACTCATTTGATCCATAGGGAAAATGAAATGTTTCTTTTTCAAAGATGTGGTTTTGATATGGTAAAGCATGACTTGCATAACTATAATTTTTCTTCCCATGAGAATGATCCGAGGAAACAAAATGAAATATATCCCCTACTTGTGAGAATATATTAGCACAAGAGAATGAAATAATTTAAAAATTTATCAATATCACTTTACCTAATATTAATTCATCTCCCAACATCTCCCCCTCTTGTGAGAATGTTTTGGTGCAAGAGGATGCAATCATTGACAATCATGACAATTTCATATTTGTTCTTATCTCGATACCTCACCTACTTGTGAAGAAGGTATCTTGGTGTCAAAGGATCAAATCATTAAACATCATGAGAATCTTGTTTTTTTCTCTCCCAATACCTCTTCTACTTGGGAAGATTTTATGACACAAGAAGTGTTGCAAGTATGGATGAGTTTGGTGGTGTTGTCATTAATGTTGTCATTGATGTCACCACAGTTAAGAGTGATTGTAGATGGTACTTGTATAATTGAGATACTGTAGAAGTTTGTAGAGAACATGGAGCTATATTTATGAAGTTGCAGTTGTGTTGATGCCAAGTGATTTTGAGAAAATTAAGAAATAATGAAGGTAGTGTTGAGTGTCTTGAATGTGCTCCGGTATAGTGCTTTGCATTTCTTATGTATTGATCCTATTCCGGTGCTGATCTGTAGTAGTGTTCATGAGCTTCTATGGATAATATATCCTAAGTTTTTGCTTCTAGATTGATGGAGAGTGAAAGATATGTTCACTTGTGTGTGAACCGGTTTGACAAAACTGTTTGTTTGTAGACTTAGAGAAATGTTTTTTCTTTGCAGTCTTCTAGTGTTTTGTTTAAGATCTTGCAGATCTTCAAGAAAGTTAATCCTGATGTTCTATGTGTTCTAGCAAACATCCTTGTGGTTTGGTGCTCCAAAAAGCTTGTTCCAGAGCTACGGTGTGTTTTTGCTTGGTCCGAGTGGACTGTTGAAGAATGTTCTGTGCATGAAGATTGTTGCAATTGTTGTGTATGTATCTGATCATTTCTAAGAGATGTTAAAGTGTCTGGTGAAGCATGTTGGGTGATCCACATGTGATCATCTTGCTAGAGATGTGCGTACTTCAAAGATCGTTGGTGTTTTCATTAGGTTTGGACGACTTGGTGTTTACATGTTACATAAAGATTTGTATCGAATTAAGGAAGTGTGTGATTGATCCAATATGTTGTTTGGGTCCTAATTAAATGTGTAGTTCCCTATCTCATTCTTATCCACTGTGGGAATGTTGAGTAGATGACCTAATTTGAATTTGTAAAATGAAGAATGTATAGCCAACCTTGGAGAAAATTTCTAGGGTTGAAGATGGTATAAAAGCAAGTCAAGATGTGAATCGTAAGCCAAGCAAGTGAAGTGTGTGAACAAGTGCAAAAAATAGAGTGTGTAAGAGCAAATCAAGGCAATAGTACTTCAATGTGCTAGATTCTTGAAAGTAATGAGATGATGGTGTTTGCAATATTTTGATCAAGCTACGAATGTGTGGAACCTATTGTGGTGGATCTTTATTTATCTTTTCTTTATTTGTAGGCAATGTGCCTCCTTCTAGATAGTGAGTCCTATTGTAGGTAGTGAGCCTTTGTATTCGGTATTGCATTATTACTATATTGTGAGCTAGTCCTCAATGTGGTTTTTCCCTCATTGGGTTTTCCACATAAATCTGGTGTTTCTGGTGTTTTCTTTCTATTATTTGCATTTCATGTTTACACTTAATAACATATTGAGTTAAAGTGGAATTGACTAAGGTTAGAAGTAAAGTAATTTGGTACAACTGATTCACCCCCCCTCTCAGTTATCTTATGCATTTGAACTTGGTATCAGAGCTTTGGTTCCCCGATGAAAAGATTAACCGCTTGAGGTAGATTAGATGGCACACAAGTTGCAAATTCTTATTTTTGATGGAGTTGATTACATTGATTGGAAAGTGCAGATGAGAGGTTACTTGGTCTCTCTTGGTTTCAAGACTTGGAAAGTTGTAGAGACAAAGTATGTTAAAACCATCCACTGGTCCTTCCTCTACAGACGAGATTTCTACCTATGAGGAGAATGAAAAGGAAAGGTATGCTATCTTTAGTGCTTTATCTAGAAATGAAAGGACAAAAGTTATTTATTTAGGCCCTGCTTATGAAGTATGGGAAAAATTGAAAGATATTTATGAAGGAAATGATAAAGTAAAATTGTCAAGGAAGCTAACAACTAAGTGCGAATTTGAGAACCTAAGAATGGAAGAGGGTGAAGATATTGCAAGCTATTATCAAAGAGTTGAGCTTGTAGAAAATGAAATCAAGAATCAAGGTGGTACCATGACAAATGAAGATGTAATTAAGAAGATCTTGATGACCCTACCGAAGAATTATAATGATAAGGTATTTGCTATTGAAGAATCATATGATCCAAATAAATTTACTAAGGAGCAGTTATTTGGCACCTTGACTGCATTTGAGATGAGGAAGTTTGGAAGAGAAAAGGAGAAAGTTGAAACAACCTTTAAAGCAATTAATATAAGAGATGACTCAGATGATGATAGTTTAGAAGAGTGGGAAGAAAAATTTATAAGGAAATTGAAGAAAGGTACTGGTAAGTACAAAATTATGTTGCCCTTGAAATGTTTCAGTTGTGGAAATATTGGTCACTATACTTCAAGATGTCCAAATAGAGCTACACACAAGAAGAACAAAGATAATAATAATTGCAAAGATAAAAAGGAAAGGAAGTTTAAGAAACTGTATTATATGTTAAAGAAGATGTAGGAATTTATTATGATGAGTTTGAATTTGAGGAAGATAAAGATGAATGCTTGTTTCTAGCCTTGGAAAGTAAAGTTGTATCTACTAACCATGGAATATGTGCAAGGGAATCTGGTCCGGAGAGAAAGAAGGATGAGATGGAAGGTACTCTGGTTACTAATTTTCATGCTAGAAAGGATGAAGACTATTGAGTAATTGATAGTGGATGTTCAAATCATATGACTAGAGACAAGAGTAAGTTCACTAAAATTGAAAAGTATGATGGAGGAATAGTTATGTTTGGAGATGATTCTGGTGCTAAGATTGTTGGGAAAGGAACAATTAGTTTTGATGGAAAACATAGTACTGATGATGTCTATTATGTTAACGACTTAAGAAATAATCTTTTGAGTGTTGGACAAATGTGTAGCAAAGGATTTAAGCTTGTGTTTTAAGATAACACCTATGAGATCATAAAAGGCTCTAGAACTGTGGTAGCAATAGGAAGAAGAAATCATGGAAACATCTATCAACTTAAGAGTGGTGATGGTCAGTGCTTTGTTTTCTAGATTAATGAAAGTTGGCTATGGCACCAAAGGATGGGACATGTAAATTTTGAAAATCTAGTCAGGATCAGTTCAAGATAAGTTGTTAGAGATCTTCCTAGAATCACTTGAAGCCTACAAATTCTGTTTGCAGAAGTTGTTAGTTGGGAAAACAAACAAGATGGAGGTTTAAAGAAAAAGAACAATCATCTACCAGAACACTGGAATTGATTTATATAGACCTCTATGGTCCTACAAAAATAGGAAGCCTTAATGGTGATAGGTATTTTATGCTCTTGATTGATGATTACTCTAGGATGACATGGGTTACTTTTCTTAGAGAGAAATCTCAGGCTCTAGATAGATTCAAAGTGTTCAAAGAAAGAGTAGAGAATGAGGTAAACCTGAGAATCAAATGTTTTAGGTTTGATAGAGGTGACGAGTTCACTTCTATTGAGTTTAATGCATTTTGTGAAGAGCATGGCATAAAGAGACATTATTCTGCCCCTAGAACCCCTTAGCAAAATGGAGTTGTGGAAAGGAAGAACCAAACTGTACAAGAGGCTGCCAAAACTATGATGAAAGAAACAAATGTTCCTGATGTGTATTGGAGAGAAGCAATTGGCATTGCTGTTTACAATCTTAATAGAGTTCAGATCAAAGATAACAACACTAAGACTCCTTATGAGTTATGGACTGGTAAGACTTCTACTATTAAATACTTTAAAGTATTTAGAAGCAGATGTTACATTAAAATTTATGATGAGAATCTTGGAAAGTTTGATGCTAGATGTGATGAAGGAATTTTTCTTGGATATTCAAATAACAACAAAGCATATAGATGCTTCAATAAAAGACTGCGGAAAATAGTTGAAAGTTTAAATGTAAAAGTTGATGAAGCTGTCCATAGACCAGTAGAAATAAGTGAATTTGAACCAGATGATCCTATCTGTGGGAAAATACAAGAAGAAGAAAAGGAAGAGAAAGAAAAAAGTGATGAAGAAGAGATTCCAGAGACGACTTCTAAAAATCCTAAATATGTTCAGAAGAATCATCTGAAGGAACATATAATTGGAGACATAAGTGAAGGCATAAAGACAAGAAGAAAAGTGGTTGAGGAAAACTTATGTTTACTTTCTAAGATAGAACCTAAGACTATGAGTGAGGCATGCAAAGATGAGAGTTTGGTTAGAGCAATGAAAGAGGAATTGTAGCAAATAGAAAAGAATCAGACATGGGAACTAGTCCTTAGACTTGTAAACAAGAATGCAATTGGTTCAAAATGGGTGTTCAAGAATAAGCTAAATGAAGATGGTGAAGTGGTAAGAAATAAAGCAAGACTTTCATGCAAAGGTTATTCACAAGTTGAAGGAATAGATTTTGAAGAGACATTTACACCGATGGCAAGAATGGAGGCCATTCAAATGTTCTTAGCATTTTCAGCTCATAAAGATTTCAAAGTATACTAGATGGATGTCAAGTGTGCATTTTTGAATGCAGAATTGGAAGAAGAAGTGTACACGGAACAACTGGAAGTATTTCAGTTATCAGACAAACCAGACATGGTCTGCAAGTTGAAAAAGGCACTATATGGAATTAAACATGATCGTAGAGCATGGTATGCAAGGTTGGATAGATACTTGACACAAAAAGGATTCAACAAAGGATTTGCTGACAACAATCTCCATCTCAAAGTTGAGAAAAACAAAATGTTGATTATTTTGGTATATGTTTATGATATTACCTTTGGTGGAAATGAAGGTGTGTGTAAGAAATTTGTAGAGGAGATGCAAAGAGAATTTGAGATGTCTATGATTGGTGAGTTGAATTTCTTCCTTGGACTTCAAGTTAATCAAACTAATAAGGGGATATTCATTTAACAATCTAAGTATGTTAAGGAATTGTTGAAGAAGTTTTGAATGGATGACTCCAAACTGGTTTGCACCCCTATGGTAATCCGATGTAAACTAAGTAAGGATGATGAATCTTCTAAAGTTGATTAGAGCATGTACAGATCCATGATTAGTGGACTACTGTATCTTACTACTACTAGACCAGATATCATGTATGCACTATGTTTGGTTGCAAGATTTCAAGTAGAACCTAAAGAGACGTGCATGTTACAACTATGAAGATGATATTCAAATATCTAAAAGGAACTCCAAATTATGGGCTATGGTATCCTAAGGATAGTGATTTCATATTGAATGCCTACACAGATTCAGATTGTGTTGGTTGTGTAGATGACCAAAAGAGTACAAGTGGTGGTGCATTCTTCCTTGGAGGAAGATTCATCCCATGTTTGATTAAGAAACATGATTTAGTTTCTTTATCCATTGTAGAAGTTGAGTATATTGCAACAACATCCTATTGTACACATGTACTTTGGATGAAACAAACTTTGAAGGACATAGACTTGTGATATGTGACATGGACCTATCTCTATCTGTTGTGACAATACAAGTGCAATAAAAATTTCAACGAATCTGGTGATGCATTCTAAGACAAAGCATATATTTATCAGGAATCACTTCTTGAGGGAGAAGGTGTTGTAGAATGAAGTTAGACCTGAATATGTGTCTAGCAAGGAACAAATTGCTAACGTATTCAATAAGGCCCTTTCAAAGGATACTTATGAGTATCTCAGGGGGAAGTTAGGGGTTACTGCCCCTCCTTCCTTGAATTAAGTGCACATGGAGGTGCATCAGTCCAGTGGATTCACATATTCTTATTTGGTTTGGACTAATGATTGTGGTCTACTCCTTAGGGGGAGTAGACAAATTTGCATTGTTGTAGTATGTGGTGTGGGTTAACTCCTAAGGGGGAGTGATTGGAGCTTTATATGGTAGATGTTTCATGCAAAACCTTTCTTTGCCATTGATGTCAAAGGGGGAGAGAGTCATGTGAAAAAAGTGAAAGGGAGAGAGAAAATATTGTAAGGAAAGAGAGTGTAGAAATGCTTGTGCAGGTTGTCTAATCCAGAAAAGATAGGGAAGAAGAAGTAGGAGAGTATGTATGTTATCTTTGATGGTTTTTCATATCATGTGTTGCCATCAATGACAAAGGGGGAGATTGTTGCAAGTATGGATGGGTTTGGTGGTGTTGTCATTAATGTTGTTATTGATTTCACCACAATTTAGAGTGATTGCAGATGGTACTTGTATAATTGAGATACTGTAGAAGTGTTTAGAGTACATGGAGCTATATTTATGAAGTTGCAGTTGTGTTGATTCCAAGTGCTTTTGAGAAAATTAAGAAATAATGAAGGTAGTGTTGAGTGTTCTGAGTGCACATGCTCTGGTATTGTGCTCTACATTTCTTCTATATTGATCGTATGCCTGTGTAGATATGTAGTAGTGTTCATGAGCTTCTATGGATAATATATCTTGAGTTTTTGCTTTTGGATCGATGGAGAGTGAAAGATATGTTCACCAATGTGTGAACCAGTTTGATAGAACTATTTGTTTATGGACTAGGATAAATGTTTTTTCTCCATAGTCTTCTAGTGTTTTGTTTCAGATCTTGCGAATCTGGAAGAAGGTTAATCCTGATGTTCTTTGTGTTCTGGAAAATGTCCTTGTAGTTTGGTGCACTTTGGAAAGCTTGTTCCAGAGCTACAGTGTGTTTCTACTCGGTCCAGATGGACTGTTGAAGAATGTTCTGTGCATGAAGATTGTTGCAGTTGCTGCAAATGTATCTGATGGTTTCTAAGAGATGTTAAAGTGTCTAGTGATGCTTTTTGGGTGATCCATGTGTGATCATCTTATTGGAGATGTACATATTTCAAAGATCATTGGTGTTTCCATTAGGTTTGGCTGACCTAGTGTTTACATGTTACATAAAGATTTGCATTGAATTAAGGAAGTGTGTGATTGATCCAAGATGTTGTTTGGGTCCTAATTAAATGTGTAATTGGTCCTTTCTCATTCTTATCCACCACGAGAGTGTTGAGTAGCTGACCTAATTTGAATTTATAAAATGAAGAATGTATAGCCGACCTTGGAGAAAGTTTCTAGGGTTGAAGATGGTATAAAAATAAGTCAAGATGTTTTGAATTGTAAGACAAGCAAGTGAAGTGTGCGAACAAGTGTGAAAAATAGAGTGTGTAAGAGTGAATCAAGGTAGCAGTACTTTGATGTGCGAGATTCCTAAAAGCAGCGAGCTGATGGTTTCTGCAATCTTTTGATCAAGTTGTGAATGTGTGGAACCTATTGTGGTGGATCTTTATTTATCTTTTCTTTATCTATAGGTAGTGTGCCTCCTTCTAGATAGTGAGCCTTTGTATCCGGTATTGCATTATTACTATATATTGTGAGTTAATCCTCACTGTGGTTTTTCCCTCATTGGGTTTTCCACATAAATCTGGTGTCTTTGATGTTTGCTTTCTATTATTTTCATTTCATGTTTACACTTAATAATAAATTGAGTTACAGTGGAATTCATTAAGGTTAGAAGTAAAGTAATTTGGTACAACTGATTCACCCCCCCTCTCAATTGTCTTGTGCATTTCAACAAGAAGATGAAACCATTGATAGATTTCTTTGAAAAGACAATAATATGGATTGTATGGATGAAGATGCTAAATTTACATTAGATTCCCCATCGATAGAAGATTATTAACAAGTAGTTAACTCATTTGAGGTTATGAATGTATAATTGACTATTAGATCTCCTTTAGTTATTGGACCTCCTGAAATTCCTCTAATTATTGGACCTCCTAAGTCAACTCTCATTATAGGACCTCCTAAACATCATGGCCATATCCTAAACTTTGCAAAACAACTCACTAATAATCATGTGGTGAATCAACCAAGTTACCATGTAGTTTCTCACACATATAACACTATAAATAATAAGTAACCAAAAAAAATACCAATATCCATCCCATTACCTCAACCATATCTTCTACCCCCACCTAATATTATCACCATATTAGTAAAGAATATGATCTTGTTGAGAAATTCATAATAATCCAGCAAATATTTTCCTTTGGGACTTGATTCAAACATCACCTACATACCATAAGATGTTCCAAGAGGCTATGCAAAAAACTTGTGTCAACTTCTATCAAACCAAACAATGTATTTTCCTTGTTTTATTGTATGCAAGTGATGAAGTTGGATACTAAATTCCCTCAACACGAATTACCCTTGCTTGAGATCCAAAATAAACACGAATCTTTAATGCTAATGGTGGTTATTAATAAAGTTATTTTTAGACGTACTCCCATAGATAATGGATGAGATCTTAATTTTTGTAGCATTATTCTTCTAGATAAAATTAGTGTGGACAAGAATCTCATAGAACCTAACGATCTTTCTATTAGTTACTTTTATAATGTTAGTAGGAAACCATTGGGGATGATCATAATACCCATTAAGGTAGGGCTTGTGGTCTTTCCTACCCCTGTCCATATCATGTCGAGACCTATTTCATACAATATTCTCCTAGGTAGACCATGGATTCATGCCATGAAGGGACTCCCATCTACTCTTCACCATGAGGTGAAGTATGAATACATTAACAAGATATATATGGTAAAAGCAGATGAAGAAAGTTATAATTCAGAAGTCTAAGATGATCATAACACTTCCAAGTATCTTAATACTTTGAGCCCAAATTCAAAGGTAGAGCCTATACAAATTGAAGAAAATCATAATTGTATTTCACCTATAACAAAAATTTTAGGTGATGATTCGGGTTCATTAGATTTTACACCTTCCTTTGTAGGAGAGTACAAAATCTTATCGTCTAAACCTAAAGAATCTTCTATTTCATTTTCCCAATCTTGTTCTACATTAACAAATCCAAAAACATCACCCCATGATGGTGATGGGTCTCTTTAAATTTTGTCCATCATGTGTGAAAGATGCCTAACTTTAAAAAACTTAAAAAGGATTTGCGTTTTCACAAAAGAACCAATTCTTCTCATGAGCATTTATATAAGAATTATTCATCTGATTTGGAAGGATGTTATGTTATTGGATACAAAATTATTTTTAAAAATAGATATAATGCAAATATGGAACAAAATGATAAGGATCAAGTGAAGTCTATACCATACTTTTCTAAAATGGTTTAGGTTTCCAACCTTCATCCCCATCTTTATCCACTGTATTTATGAATTCTTGTGGTAAGTGAGCAATCTCTTCTTCACAAGAGAAAAAATTGTCTACTACACCTTTATCAAAGCAAGAGTATATTTTGTTGAAGCTTCTCAAAGCCCACTTGATTACTCTTCCTCCTCAAACATGTAAAAATTTTAATTACAATATATTTTTGTGCATATCATTGAGTGCATGGCTATTCTACCGATTAATTTCAAGCCTTGAATAATAAAATACAGCTTAATGATTGTTGTTCTCTTCCATGTGTTGATTCACCTAATAACTCTAAACAATAATGAT
Source organism: Sequoiadendron giganteum (assembly GCA_007115665.2). Taxonomy (NCBI): domain Eukaryota; kingdom Viridiplantae; phylum Streptophyta; class Pinopsida; order Cupressales; family Cupressaceae; genus Sequoiadendron; species Sequoiadendron giganteum. The sequence goes on from CM021100.1 coordinate 349,870,141, forward strand.
CTTTATTCTATGGTGTTTCTCCTCACTATGTGGCATTTACAACTTCAACATGTTTTCTTGTTGTTATTCATGGTAGTACAATCTTAAGTGCAACCATATTATCCATAGCAGAAACATGATAGTCTCTTGGGTGGTTGTCTTTTCCTTTTACATTTGAGATGGAAAGGATAACTATGTTTCGTAGGTACGTATTCCTTTCAAGGATCCCCCCTTCCCATTTTCTTCCTTAAAATATCAACATAGAAAGTATGTTGACATTTTAAGGGGGGGCATATCCCCTAGTCAATTAACATCTTGTGAGATTTGACTTATTGACATACCCCTTTAGTGGTGGTGTTGTTATAATTCCCTTTGAGGAATTGTTATCGATTAATCCCCTATGATGTTAAGCACTTGTTTGTCCCCTATGACGTTAAACTCTAGGCATCCCTAAGGTGATTTTTGTGCACTCCTTGAAGTGTGGTTTGCATAGTCCTAACATAACGGGGTTTTCCAGTCTATATGTTTTGAGCATTTTTAACATGGCCACCTAACATAACACAAATTTCTTGCCAGTGGAGCCATGTGTTTCATGAATTTCTTAGCATAACACAACTTGCTAGCCTTATGGAACCCATCATATTACATGGAAACCAAGCATAACATAGCTTGTTAGCTAGTAGATCTATGCAACTCATGAGTGATTTTACATCCTTATGAGAGAACCATTTTGTTTAAGAAACACATTCGATGGATGATGTTTGGGATTTGGGACAAATTTAATACTAAAATCTCTTTACCTTACTGATTTGAATTCTTCTTAGTACTAAACTTTATGTTTTTGTGTTTGTATTGTTTGTCTTATGTTTTCTATGTGTCTAATTTGTGTTTTTGGTGTCTACTTCATGTATTTTCTTTGTGTATTCAGTGTACACGATGTGTTTAATTTGTGCATGCTTTGTGTATCTTATGTGAGAAAATATTTTCTTTTCTTATGTGCATGTTTATCTTAACATTTTGGATTGATGAGATCCTAAGTTGGGGGCATGTGCATCCCTCAACTTAGTGTTATCTTATCTCTTCAATATTTTGAGGTGGATTTTTATTCCTTTAGTATGAGTATGAATGTAAGATCATACTCTCACAAAAGTGGGGGCCAAATATAGCCTCAAAAATTATCACCCTTGATAATTTCACACTACCTTGACACCCTATGTTTCTTATAACATTAATCATAATAATGATTTAGTGTGTTAATAGAGCTTCCCTCCTAGGTTTTTGTAACAACTTGCCCACATTTTTTTTTAAATTTTTTGGAATATAGAAATGTATATGCAATACCTCCACACTTTCTGATCATCTAGATCCTAGAGTGAGCAAGGTGAGAGCATAGAATTATTTTACCACACCACTATCTATGATGTCTCCATGAAGATGAATGGGGACAAGCCAACCAAACAATGCAAGTCGTTGAGTTGAACTATTCAATACCTCATTAACAAACTACAAAAAATACAAGTAAAGAGCTAACCTTATCAACCTCTTTAGTGGATTGGATAAGTGAAAGGCAATCCACTAGAGAAATGTACAAGCTTGACTCAAACCAAAATGGTTGATAATGGTAGCTTATTCAATACCAAAACGTGCTAAATCATATACTATAATAATTGGAAATAAACCATCCAATTCTACAATATGAAATGTGTAAAAATGTTAAGCCTTCTATAGTTAAACTATCCAAAGTCTACAAAATAGGTATGAATGAATACAAATATGTACCTTGTAGGAGTTGAGAAAATACAACACCACAAACCCCGAAGATCACCTGCATGCAAATAACCTGTCACAAAAGAAGAGATGGAGACAAACAAGCAAGGGTTCTCTGAAAACTGAAAATGTATATACCAGAGAGAATGAGAGAATGAATTGATATGAAATACAATGGGATCAATCCTTATAAAAAGGAGATCATGCAAACCCTAATAAAACCCTAATAGGAAAAACCCTAATAGAAGCCCTAATAGGATAACATTTAATAATTAATATAATGATTAAATGTCACATTATGCAAACTAACGTGAAATCTTAAGAAGGGAATAAAGGTAGCTTAATCATGTTGATTAAGTTACCTTTATTCCCTTCTTAAGATTTCACGTTAGTTTGCATAATGTGACATTTAATAATTATATTAATTATTAAATGTTATCCTATTAGGGTTTTATTAAAGTTTGCATGATCTCCTTTTTATAAGGATTGATCCCATTGTATTTCATATCAATTCATTCTCTCATTCTCTCTGATATATACATTTTCAATTTTCAGAGAACCCTTTCTTGTTTGTCTCCATCTCTTCTTTTGTGACAGGTTATTTGCATGTAGGTGATCTTCGAGGTTTGTGGTGTTGTATTTTCTCAACTCCTACATGGTATTAAAGCTCCACACCTGCAGCTTCCTGTTCTTGTTTTGAAGATTTTTGGAGCTTCAAGGGTTTGGGGTTTGTTTTTTTGATCTAGGGCACACCTGCATTTTTGAAGCATTTTCAGTTCAAACAGACATTGTCATTGCGTCTACAGTGGTCCAAAACCCCTAAATCGACTGTCCATTTGTCTGTTTTGGACAAAGTCGAAATCTGAGGCAAATTTTTTTTACAAATACGACCGTACGACCGTCCCTGCTTAGTAAATTTTATTTTCGAAATTATTTTTCCGCCTATTTAATTTGCCTTTTTAGGGTTTTCATCTATATGTAGTTGAAAACTATCTTTTGTATCATTAATTCATTTTACATTTTGTGTGAATTCATGGCTCCACATTCTTGAGCATTTCCTTTGTTGCTTCTCTTTGTTTCTCCTTGTAACAGGTTATTTGCTTGCAAAGATCTTTTGGGCTTCTATGGTGTTGTATCTTCTCAACTCCAACATGGTATCAGAGCTTCAGATTTCCCGTTGCTTGTTCTTGTTTTGAGATTTTTGCATTGGAAGTAGATCTAGGGTTCTAAAGTTTTTTTTGGGTGGATTCAGCATACTCCATTTTTTGGGTTCACTTTGGGCTCAAATGGACAGTGCCATTGGATTCGTAGCGCCCAAAAACCCCTAAAATGACTGTCAAATCGTCGATTTTGGTTACAGTCAATTTGGATGGCAAAATTTTCTTTTTGCCCTAGGGAAATACAGAGCAAAATGTAAAAAAAAAAAAAAAAATCTATGGTTTTTTGATTAATTTTTTTGCGTGGCCAGTTAGAAAATTTACCGCCGCCCGACGGCCACCACCGCGCCGCCACTGCACCGCTCGGCATCCATAGCGCCACCTGTGCTCCCTGCGCGCTCACCGCCTCAGCCGCCACCCATTCCGGTCGCCACCCGAGCTCACTGTCGGGCTCCGCCTGCACTGCTCGGGCTCCACCGAGCTCCACCCGCTCCGCACACTGCCGACTCTAGACTCTGCCGGCCCCGCCGACACCAGACTCCGCCGACTCCAACTGGCCCTGCCGACGCCAAGCCGAGCTCGCCGACCCGGCTCACCTATGCCAGCCCCCGCGGGCCTCTAAACCCCCGCCACCCGGTCACATGGGTGACCGCGGGCCTCCAGCCGCCAGCCCCCTGGTCGTCCACGTGACCAGGGGCAGAAGACTTTAGCCCTTGAGGGCTCCAAACAATTTTTTTTTGCACATTGGAGCAGCTTGCACTAAATCGGGCGTAGAATGGGCAATTTTTTTTGGTTTTTTGCAAACCAGATATCGTCAGAAAGCTGGTTCCGGCGCCGTTCTAGTGGTACTGGTAATTTTTCCCGATTTTGTAGTTTTGCTATGTTTTTTTCCAGTCAATGTCAGAACATGGTTTTTTCACTCCAAGGGGCGTATCTTTTGCGTCCAAACTCCGTTTTGCGCAAACGAATAGGCATTGGAAAGGTGTTACAGTGCTCTTTCCAGATTTATAGTCTATTTTACTAGTTCATTTACTAGGTATTTTTTATTCAACTTTGTATGTTTTTACACTTTGCTCAATTACTTGGTCATTCTGGCTCCTACATGAGTTTTGTTTGCGTGGGATGGGTTCTATTAATTTGATCTAAATGCTGTAAGGTCAGATTTCCCAGCACTGGTTTTTTCCCTCTTTAGAGCTGATTTATTTCGAAGGCTGTAACTTGGGCATATGATATCGTTTTTTGGCAAACGAGATATCGTCGGAAAGTTGGTTTTCTCATCTTTCCAGTGGTGTGGGTCTCATCACTTCTTTTTTCCGTTGGTGCATTGTACATCCAATTGAAGACAAAGGGGCTATTTTCAGTCTCAAGCTCATAACTTTTGATCAGTTTCTCCGTTTTTTGCAATCTCAGCGATGTTGGAACCGTATTTCAGAGCTCTTCAGTTTCATCCATGCCATTTTTCCAGATTTCCCTCCAAGTATATTTTATTCAGTTATTTTTGTTTTCACACTCTAGTGGATTACTTGGACATATTTGCTCTTGGAAACATTTTGTTTGCATGGGATGCTTTGTTGTTGGCTGTTCTTCATGTATTTCCAGCATTTTGTCTTTTAAGGACATTTTGAGTATCATTTGTAAGCAATCTTTTATGTAAATGCACTGAGATAAAGTGCCGCACTATTGTACATGCATCTTTTGAAGATTTTGCACATAAGGTGGTGCCATATTTTGTACTCGCACTGATATTATAAAGTGTCATGAGGGGTTGTGTAGTTTGCCTTTGTTTTGCCATCACATCCTTGTCCGGTGAGTGTCCCTCTACGACGACAGTGGATCATATGATTCCAGCCTCATGCATGTGTGCTTTGTTTTGCACACCACTTTTTCAGTTGCAGGTGCTTTCTTGTGCACTTTTAGATATTGTATCTTCTTCATGCACTACAGGGTGTTGCACACTATTTCAATTGATCTGTCAGGCTCCTAGTTCACCATTATGGGGGGGGTATTATACTGTTCGTGCTAATGCTTCCTTGGTTTCGCCTTGGAAGAAATCTTCCATTCTTAGTTGATCAGTGTTTCAGACTATTGGTTCTTGTACCATTTGTATCTTTGTTCCATGTGTTTGCCTTTGTTTGTAGTTGCACTGTTGCTCATCTTAAGGGGGGGTGTTAGAGTAAAGGTTTTAACTTAATTATGTTGATTAAGTTACCTTTATTCCCTTCTTAAGATTTTACGTTAGTTTGCATATAGTGAAATTTAATAATTATATTAATTATTAAATGTTATCCTATTAGAGCTTCTATTAGGGTTTTTCCTATTAGGGTTTTATTAGGGTTTGCATGAGCTGGCCTAGTTGCCGGGACCCATGTTGCCTTCTTGCATTGTAGTTACCTTTGCTTTTCTGCATTTGTTTGTAGCTGCACTGTTGCTCATCTTAAGGGGGGGTGTTAGAGTAAAGGTTCTTTGAAAACTGAAAATGCTTAAAAAATGTAGGTGTGCCCTAGATCAAGAAAACAAACCCCAAACGCTTGAAGCTCCAAAAATCTTCAAAACAAGAACAGGAAGCTACAGGTGTGGAGCTCTGATACCATGTAGGAGTTGAGAAAATACAACACCACAAACCCCGAAGATCACCTGCATGCAAATAACTTGTCACAAAAGAAGAGATGGAGACAAACAAGCAAGGGTTTAGAGGCTTGCAGGGGCTGGCATAGGGGAGCCAGGTCAGCGAGCTCGACTTGGCGTCGGCGGGGCCAGTTGGAGTCAGTGGGGTCTGGTGTCGGTGGGGCCAGCAAAGTCCAGAGTTGGCGGTGTGCGGAGCGGGTGGAGCTCGGCGGACCTCAAGCGGAGCAGGTGGAGCCCGACAGGGAGCTTGGGTGGCAACCGAAATAGGTGGCACTATGGATGCTGAGCGGTGCGGCGGCGGCGCGGTGGTGGCCACCAGGTGGCGAAAAATTTTCTAACTGGCCACGCAAAAAAATTAGTCAAAAAACCATAGATTTTAGATTTTTTTTTGCGATTTTTGCTCCGTATGACCCTAGGGCAAAAACAATTTTGCCATCCAAATTGACTGTAACCAAAATCGACGATTTGACAGTCGTTTTAGGGGTTTTTGGGCGCTACGAATCCAATGGCACTATCCATTTGAGCCCAAAGTGAACCCAAAAAATGGAGTATGCTGAATCCACCCAAAAAAAACTTTAGAACCCTAGATTTGCTTTCAATGCAAAATCTCAAAACAAGAACAAGCAGTTGCAAATCTGAAGCTCTGAAAGCAAAAGCAATGGGTCTCAACAAAAAGGCCAGATCAGGTACCCATGTACAAAATCAATGCAAACTAAATGAAATGGGGTAAAGGAGAAAACCCAATGGGAACAAAACTCCTCCCCAAAATAGAATGCAAGGAAGAAATGCAATGCACTAATGAAAGAAGGATAGGAGGTGGATAACATAATACCCCCCATAGACAGCTTCTATCGTATAAGTACATGTACAATGATCTCCATAGGAGAGATCGAAAGAGAGAAGAAGGCCCCCCCATAATGAAGAAACTCCTGTCACAATGGTAGATGCCTGATGTAGAATCCAAAAAGAGATCCTGAAGCGGCAAATGATATTCCTCCCCTTGGGAAGAAACGGATCCATGGACCTGTACCGAAGAAACCCTATGAAGAAGGAATAACCAATCTGTCTCAAGATGTGTGCCATGATAGGATGATGAAGAGTCTCACTGTCTGAATGGAAACAAATAATGTCAAATCCAATCTGATGTGGAGAATACTGAATTGCATCCTCTGAATGCATAGATAATGGTGGGCGAATAGTGATAACCTGATTGTCAAGGTAGAGGAGATGAATGTCCTCAAAGTAATCCTCCAAATCTGCAATATAGGACTCAACAAATAAGAAAGATATGTCTGCAACATAAGAGTCCAAAGTAGCTGTGTCTCGAAGATGTATGATTCCCTGCTGCACTGAATCAAGAACAACAAGAGATGCTAATGAAGTCTTAGTCTGAAGAGTAGGAACTGTGAGACAAACCTCTGATCCATCAGAATATGTAAGGGTGTATAAATACTCAAGCTGCTCTAAAGTATCATGATCAAATAGTGTATTCTCTCGCCAAGCAATGGGTATGAGACAATCTGAAGCAGGATCCTCTAGGAATGGAGATAGAATAGGGTGAGTAGAGAAACCCTAATAAAACCCTAATAGGAAAAACCCTAATAGGATAATATTTAATAATTAATATAATTATTAAATGTCACTATATGCAAACTAACGTGAAATCTTAAGAAGGGAATAAAGGTAACTTAATCAACATATTAAGTTAAAACCTTTACTCTAACACCCCCCCTTAAGATGAGCAATAGTGCAGCTACAAACAAATGCAAGAAAGCAAAGGTAACTACAATGCAAGAAGGCAACATGGGTCCCGACAACGAGGCCAGATCAGGTACCCAAATACAACCAAATCTCTGTAAAATACAGAAATAGAGAAAACCTCATGGGAAAAAGCTCTACTCCAAAAAGAGAAGAAGAAAGCCAAGAAGAAGAACATCACTGAAGCAGAAGAAGCTGTAAACAACTATTGAAAGATGACTGCTATGGTGCTGAAGAACCTCCGCTGAAGATAGGATGATCAAGATCAAAAAGACAACAATCTGTATGAGTGCCCCATATGACACTACTCGAATCAGATGGCAAACAAAGGCAAACACCGGGAACGAAGATACAAAATCTGCATGAGTGCCCCAAATGACACTACTCGAATCAGATGGCAAACAAAGGAAAACACCTGGAATGAAGATACAAATGGTACAAGAACCAATAGTCCGAAACACTGATCAACTGAGAATGGAATATTCATTCCAATGCGAAACCAAGGAAGCATTAGCACGAACAGTATAATACCCCCCCATTATGGTGAACTGGGAGCCTGACAGAGCAACTGAAATGGTGTGCAACACCCTGTAGTGCATGAAGAAGATACAACATCTGAAAGTGCACAAGAAAGTACCTGCAACTGAAAAAGTGGTGTGCAAAACAAAGCACACATGCATGAGGCTGGAATAATATGGATTCACTGTCGTTGTGGAGGGACACTCACTGGATAAAGATGTGATGGCAAAATAAAGGCAAACTACACAACCCCTCATGGCACTTTATAATATCAGTGCGAGTACAAAATATGGCACAACCTTATGTGCAAAATCTCCAAAAGATGCATGTACAATAGTGCGGCAGTTTATCTCAGTGCGTTTACATAAAAGATTGCTTACAAATGATACTCAAAATGTCCTTAAAGGACAAAATGCTGGAAATATATGAAGAACAACCAAGAACAAAGCATCCCATGCAAACAAATTATTTCCAAGAGCAAATATGTCCAGGTAATCCACCAGAATGTGGAAACACAAATAACTGAATAAAATATACCTGGAGTGAAATCTAGAAAAATAGCATGGATGAAACTGAAGAGCTTTTAAATACGGTTCCAACGCCACTGAGATTGCGAAAAACGGAGAAACTGATCAAAAGTTATGAGTTTGAGATTGAAAATAGTCCCTTTGTCTTCAACTAGCGGTAGAATGCACCAATGGAAAAAAGAAGTGATGAGACCCACACCACTGGAAAGATGAGAAAATCAGCTTTCCGATGATATCTTGTTTGCTAAAAAATGATATGGTATGCCCAAGTTACGGCCTCCGGAATAAATCAACTCCAAAGAGGGAAAAAACCAGTGCTGGGTTAAATGTGACGGTCATATGGCCGTCGCAGCAAAAAACACTGTGTTAAATTTGACGGCCAAATGGCCGTCACCGTAAAAGTGCGATTGGGCTATAAATGAAAAAAATAGTTTTTTATATAAAAAAAACAATAAAAAAAAATAATAAAAAAAATTTATTGAAAAATTTTTGAAAAAAATTGAGGGGAGGCCGAGGGCCCACCCCCCATGGCGGACTGTGTACCGCCGGTTGGCGGTACTGTCTACCGCCGATCGGCAGTAAGCCGCCGGCGGTCTGTAGTATGCCGACCGTCGTACCACTGTGCCCGTAGGCCTGCGGAAGCAGGTACCTGCGGGTACTAGGTCCGCAAGCCGAAAGGCTTTAAAACATTTTTTTTGCCTTTCCTTTTTTAATTTTTGATTTTTGAGAGACCAAAAATAAAAGATTTACAATAATCTTTTTTGCAGAAATAAATTTATTTCCGAAATTTTTCCGAAAAATTAAATAGGCGGAAAAATAATTTCGAAAATAAAATTTACCAAACAGGGACGGTCGTACGACCGTATTTGTAAAATATTTTTGCCTCAGATTTCGACTTTGTCCAAAAAGGAAAAATGGACAGTTGATTTAGGGGTTTTGGACCGCTGCGGACGCAATGGCAATGTCCGTTTGAACTGAAAATGCTTCAAAAATGCAGGTGTGCCCTAGATCAAGAAAACAAACCCCAAACCCTTGAAGCTCCAAAAATCTTCAAAACAAGAATAAGAAGCTGCATGTGTGGAGCTCTGATACCATGTTGGAGTTGAGAAGATACAACACCACAGAAGCTCAAAAGATCTTTGCAAGCAAATAACCTGTTATAAGGAGAAACAAAGAGAAGCAACAAAGGAAATGCTCAAGAATATGGAGCCATGAATTCACACAAAATGTAAAATGAATTAATGATACAAAAGATAGTTTTCAACTACGTATAGATGAAAACCCTAAAAAGGAAAACCCTAGGCTTGCACAATAATAATTAATAAAGTAATTAATTATTATGCACCTAATGTTAGCTTAAGTGAAAAAAGGTAAAAGGGAACTTTACGTAATTAAACAAATATTGTTTAATTAATAAAGTAAATATCCAATTACTCTAACATACTCTAACACCCCCCCTAAGATAGACATAGGGAGAAGCTAAAACCTAGAAGAAGCTACTGAAAGCAAAAGCAATGGGTCCCGGCAAGAAGGCCAGATCAGGTACCCATGTACAAAATCAATGCAAACTAAATGAAATGGGGTAAAGGAGAAAACCCAGTGGGAACAAAACTCCTCCCCAAAATAGAATGCAAGGAATAAATGCAATGCACTAATGAAAGAAGGATAGGAGGTGGATAACATAATACCCCCCATAGACAACTTCTATCATATAAGTACATGTACAATGATCTCCATAGGAGATATAGAAAGAGAGAAGAAGCCCCCCCCCACAATGAAGAAACTCCTGTCACAATGGTAGATGTCTGATGTAGAATCCAAAAAGAGATCCTGAAGCAACAAATGATATTCCTCCCCTTGGGAAGGAACGGATCCATGGACTTGTATCGAAGAAACCCTGTGAAGAAGGAAGAACCAATTTGTCTCAAGATGTGTGCCATGATAGGATGTTGAAGAGTCTCACTGTCTGAATGGAAACAAATAATGCCAAATCCAAACTAATGTGGAGAATACTGAAATGCAACCTCTGAATGCACAGATAATGGTGGGCGAACAGTGATAACTTGATTGTCAAGGTAGAGGAGATGAATGTCCTCAAAGTAATCCTCCAAATCTGCAATATAGGACTCAACAAATAAGAAAGATATGTCTGCAACATAAGAGTCTAAAGTAGCTATGTCTGGAAGATGTATGATTCCCTGCTGTACTGAATCAAGAACAATAAGAGATGCTGATGAAGTCTCAGTCTGAAGAGTAGGAACTGTGAGACAAACCTCTGATCCATCGGAATATGTAAGGGTGTCTAAATACTCAAGCTCCTCTAAAGTAGCATGATCAAATGGTGTATTCTCTCTCCAAGCAATGGGTATGAGACAATCTGAAGCAGGATCCTCTGGGAAAGGAGATAGAATACGGTCTCCATAGATCTCCCAAAGATGTGTCCAAAGTGGGTGAGGACAATCAATGTCCGATATAGCCAATACAGTGTCATGATCAACACTAGACAATATAACTCCTGCAATGTGATTTTTAATAATATCCCATGCTAATCTGCCCTCTAAAGTTGCTGGTTCAAGTATGAGATCATACAAATAAGGCAAAATATTAATCCACCTACAATGTGTAAGTATACCCTTTGCCCATGACTCATAATTACCCCGTTCCAAAAGAACAACTGAAGGGTGAGTAGAGAAACCCAAGATAACTCTTCAAATGAAAAAAAATTGAGAAATCTGACCTTACAACATTTAGATCAAATTAATATAACCCATCCCACGCAAACAAAACTCATGTAGGAGCCAGAATGACCAAGTAATTGAGCAAGGTGTAAAAATACACAAAGCTGAATAAATAATATTTGGTAAATGAACTGGTAAAATAGACTATAAATATGGAAAGAACACTGTAACAACTTTCCAACGCCTATTCATTTGCACAAAACGGAGTTCGGACGCAAAAGATACGCCCCTTGGAGTGAAAAAACCAAGTTCTGACTTTGACTGGAAAAAAACATAGCAAAACTGCAAAATCAGGAAAAATTACCAATACCACTAGAACGGTGCCAAAACCAGCTTTCCGACGATATCTTGTTTGCAAAAAATCGAGAAAAAATGCCCATTCTACACCCGATTTAGCGCAAGTTGCTCCAATGTGCAAAAAAAATTATTTGGAGCCCTCAAGGGCTGAAGTCTTCGGCCCCTGGTCACGTGGACGACCAGGGGGTTGGTGGCTAGAGGCCCGCGGTCACCCATGTGATCGGACAGCGGGGGTTTGGAGGCCTGCAGGGGCTGGCATTGCGGACTCAGGTCGGTGAGCCCGGTTGGAGTTGGCGGGGCTAGTCGGAGTTGGCGGGCGAGCTTGGCGGAGCCCAGACAGCGACGAGGCGAGCTCGACGGAGCCCAGAGCAGGCCGAGCGGAGCGCGGGGTGGCAGACCTCGGCGGAGCGCGAGAAAAGCGTGGGGTCGGCAGAGCTCGGCGGAGCCGGAGGCAACGGGCGGAGGAGCTGGAGCGGACAGGGCGCAGGCTGCAAATCGAAGTGGCGGGCGGAGCGCGAGCTGAGGCCGTCGGTGGCGGTGGCTGAGCGGTGGCCGCCGGGCAGCGAAAACAAATACACAGGCTGCGCAATAATTTAATCAAAAAACCATAGAAATTGATTTTAATTAAATTCTTTTTGCGATTTTTGCTCCGTACAGCCCTAGGGCAAAAATATTTTGCCTTCCAAATTGACTGTAACCAAAAATGACGATTTAACAGTTGTTTTAGGGGTTTTTGGGCACTACGAATCCAATGGCATTGTCCATTTGAGCCCAAAGTGAACCCAAAAAATGGAGTATGCTGAATCCACCCAAAAAAAACTTTAGAACCCTAGATTTGCTTCCAATGCAAAATCTTAGAACAAGAACAAGCAGCTGCAAATCTGAAGCTCTGATACCATGTTGGAGTTGAGAAGATACAACACCACAAAAGCCTAAAAGATTTTTGCAAGCAAATAACCTGTTACAAGGAGAAACAAAGAGAAGCAACAAAGGAAATGCTCAAGAATGTGGAGCCATGAATTCACACAAAATGTAAAATGAATTGATATGAAATACAATGGGATCAATCATTATAAAAAGGAGATCATGCAAACCCTAATAAAACCCTAATAGGAAAAACCCTAATAAAAGCCCTAATAGGAAAACATTTAATAATTAATATAGTTATTAAATGTTACATTATGCAAACTAACGTGAAATCTTAAGAAGGGAATAAAGGTAACTTGATCAACATAATTAAGTTAAGACCTTTACTTTAACACCCCCCCTTAAGATGAGTAATAGTGCAGCTACAAACAAATGCAGAAAAACAAAGGTAACTACGATGCAAGAAGGCAACATGGGTCCCGACAACTAGGCCAGATCAGGTACCCAAATACAACCAAATCTCTGTAAAATGGAGAAATAGAGAAAACCTCATGGCTTTCTTCTTCTTTTTTTGGAGTAGAGGTTTTTCCCATGAGGTTTTCTCTATTTCTCCATTTTACAAAGATTTGGTTGTATTTGGGTACCTGATCTGGCCTAGTTACCGGGACCCATGTTGCCTTCTTGCATCGTAGTTACCTTTGCTTTTTTGCATTTGTTTGTAGCTGCACTGTTGCTCATCTTAAGGGGGGGTGTTAGAGTAAAGGTTTTAACTTAATTATGTTGATTAAGTTACCTTTATTCCCTTGTAGGAGTTGAGAAAATACAACACCACAAACCCCGAAGATCACCTACATGCAAATAACCTGTCACAAAAGAAGAGATGGAGACAAACAAGCAAGGGTTTTTTAAAAACTGAAAATGCTTCAAAAATGCAGGTGTGCCTTAGATCAAGAAAACAAACCCCAAACCCTTGAAGCTCCAAAAATCTTCAAAACAAGAACAAGAAGCTGTAGGTGTGGAGTTCTGATACCATGTAGGAGTTGAGAAAATACAACACCACAAACTCCGAAGATCACCTGCATGCAAATAACCTGTCACAAAAGAAGAGATGGAGACAAACAAGCAAGGGTTCTCTGAAAACTAAAAATGTATATATCAAAAAGAATGAGAGAATGAATTGATATGAAATATAATGGGATCAATCCTTATAAAAAGGAGATCATGCAAACCATAATAAAAAACAAAAAATTACAATGTAAAAAATTGCGAATGTTGCAGAAAAAAAAATTAATATATTTTTTTTGACGAAATTTTTGCGAAAATAATATTCGGATAAAATAAATTTCGGAAATTTTTTTTTACCAGGCGGGCGACGGTCGTACGGCTGTATTGTAAAAATTTTTTTGCTTCAGATTTCGACTTTGTCCAAAATGGACGAATGGACAGTCGATTTAGGGGTTTTGGACTGCTGCGGATGCAATGGCGATGTCCGTTTGAGTTGAAAATGCTTCAAAATTGCAGGTGTTCCTTAGATTAAGAAAATAAACCCCAAACCCTTGAAGCTCCAAAAATCTTCAAAAAAAAAATAGAAAGCTGCAGGTGTGGAGCTCTGATACCATGTAGGAGTTGAGAAAATACAACACCACAAACCCCGAAGATCACCTGCATGCAAATAACCTATCACAATAGAAGAGATGGAGACAAACAAGCAAGGGTTCTCTGAAAACTGAAAATGTATATATCAGAGAGAATGAGAGAATGAATTGATATGAAATACAATGGGATCAATTCTTATAAAAAGGAGATCATGCAAACCCTATTAAAACCCTAATAGGAAAAACCCTAATAGAAGCCCTAATAGGATAACATTTAATAATTAATATAATTATTAAATGTCACTTTATGCAAACTAACATGAAATCTTAAGAAGGGAATAAAGGTAACTTAATCAACATAATTAAGTTAAAACCTTTACTCTAACACCCCCCCTTAAGATGAGCAACAGTGCAGCTACAAACAAATGCAGAAAAGCAAAGGTAACTACAATGCAAGAAGGCAACATGGGTCCTGGCAACTAGGCCAGATCAGGTACCCAAATACAACCAAATCTCTGTAAAATGGAGAAATAGAGAAAACCTCATGGGAAAAAACTCTACTCCAAAAAGAGATGCAGAAAGCCAAGAAGAAGAACATCACTGAAGTAGAAGAAGTTGCAAACAACTGTCGAAAGATGACTGCTATGGTGCTGAAGAACCTCTGCTGAAGATAAGATGATCAGGATCAAAAAGACAACAATCTGTATGAGTGCCCCATATTACACTACTCAAATCAGATGGCAAACAAAGGCAAACACCTGGAACGAAGATACAAAATATGCATGAGTGCCCCAAACGACACTACTCGAATCAGATGGCAAACAAAGGCAACATCTGGATCGAAGATACAAAATGGAATAAGTACCAATAGTCTGTCAAGAAGACAACAATTTGCATGAGGGCCCCAAACCACACTACTCGAATTAGATGGCAAACAAAGGCAAACACCTGGAACGAAGATACAAATGGTATAAGAACCAATAGTCTGAAACACTGATCAACTGAGAATGGAAGATTCCTTCCAAGGCGAAACTAAGGAAGCATTAGCACGAACAGTATAATACCCCCCCATAATGGTGAACTGGGAGCCTGACAGATCAACTAAAATGGTGTGCAACACCTTGTAGTGCATGAAGAAGATACAACATCTGAAAGTGCACAAGAAAGTACCTGCAACTGAAAAAGTGGTGTGAAAAACAAAGCACACATGCATGAGGCTGGAATCATATGGATTCACTGTCGTCATGGAATGACACTCAGCAGACAAGGATGTGGTGGCAAAACAAAGGAAAACTACACAACCCCTCATGGCACTTTATAATATCAGTGTGAGTACAAAATATGGCACAACCTTATGTGCAAAATCTCCAAAAGATGCATGTATAATAGTGCGGCACTTTATCTCAGTGCGTTTACATAAAAGATTGCTTACAAATGATACTCAAAATGTCCTTAAAGGATAAAATGCTGGAAATACATGAAGAACAGCCAAGAACAAAGCATGCCATGCAAACAAAATGTTTCCAAGAGCAAATATGTCCAGGTAATCTATCAGAGTGTGAAAACACAAATAACTGAATAAAATATATCTGGAGTGAAATCTAAAAAAATGGCGTAGATGAAACTGAAGAGCTCTGAAATACGGTTCCAATGCCACTAAGATTGTGAAAAACGAAGAAACTGATCAAAAGTTATGAGTTTGAGACTGAAAATAGCCCCTTTGTCTTCAAATGGCTGTAGAATGCACCAACGAAAAAAAGAGGTGATGAGACCCACACCACTGGAAAGATGAGAAAACCAACTTTCCGATGATATCTCGTTTTCCAAAAAACGATATCGTATGCCCAAGTTACGGCCTTCGGAATAAATCAGCTCCAAAGAGGGAAAAAACCAGTGCTGGGTTAAATTTGACGGTCATACGGCCGTTGCAGCAAAAACACTGTGTTAAATTTGATGACCAAACGGCCATCACCGTAAAAGTGCGATTGGACTATAAATGAAAAAAATTATTTTTTATATTAAAAAAAACAATAAAAAAAAGCATTTGATTTTTTTGTAAAAAAAATCTTAAAAAAAATTTTAAAAAAAAGTTGAGGGGAGGCCGAGGGCCCACCCCCCATGGTGGACTGTGTACCGCCGGTCAGTGGTACTATCTACCGCCAGTCGGCAGTAAGCCATCAACGGTCGACAGTACGCCGACCGTCGTACCACTATGCCCGCAGGCCTGCGGAAGCAGGTACCTGCGGGTACCAGGTCCGCAAGCCGAAAGGCTTTAAAACAATTTTTTTTGCCTTTCCTTTTTTTATTTTTGATTTTTGATTTTTGAAACACTAAAAATAAAAATTTTACAATAATCTTTTTTGCATAAATAAATTTATTTCCGAAAAATTAGATAGGCGGAAAAAAATTTCGAAAATAAAAATTTACCAGGCAGGGACGACTGTACGGCCATATTTGCAATAAAAAATTTTCCTCAGATTTCGACTTTGTCCAAAATGGACGAATGGATAGTCGATTTAGGGGTTTTGGACCGCTGCGGACGCAATGGCGATGTCCGTTTGAGCTGAAAATGCTTCAAAATTGCAGGTATGTCCTAGATCAAGAAAAAAACCCCAAACCCTTATAGCCCAATCGCACTTTTATGGTGATGGCCGTTTGGCCGTCACATTTAACATAGTGTTTTTTGCTGCGACGGCCATATGACCGTCACATTTAACCCAGCACTGGTTTTTTCCCTCTTTGGAGCTGATTTATTCTGGAGGTCGTAAGTTGGGCATACGATATCGTTTTTTGGCAAACGAGATATCGTCGGAAAGCTGGTTTTCTCATCTTTCCAGTGGTGTGGGTCTCATCACTTCTTGTTTCCGTTGGTGCATTGTACAGCCAGTTGAAGAAAAAGGGGCTATTTTCAGTCTCAAACTCATAACTTTTGATCAGTTTCTCCGTTTTTCACAATCTCAGCGGCATTGGAACCATATTTTAGAGCTCTTCAGTTTCATCCATGCCATTTTTCCAGATTTCACTCCAGGTATCTTTTATTCAGTTATTTGTGTTTTCACACTCTGGTAGATTATCTGGACATATTTGCTCTTGGAAACATTTTGTTTGCATGGGATGCTTCGTTTTTGGCTATTCTTCATGTATTTCCAGCATTTTGTCCTTTGAGGACATTTTGAGCATCATTTGTAAGCTATCTTTTATGTAAACGCACTGAGATAAAGTGCCACACTATTGTACATGCATCTTTTTGGGATTTTGCACATAAGGTTGTGCCATATTTTGTACTCGCACTGATATTATAAAGTGCCATGAGGGGTTGTGTAGTTTGCCTTTATTTTGCCATCACATCCTTGTCTGGTGAGTGTCCCTCCATGACGACAGTGGATCATATGATTCCAACCTCATGCATGTGTGTTTTGTTTTGCACATCACTTTTTCAGTTGCAGGTGCTTTCTTGTGCACTTTCAGATGTTGTATCTTTTTCTTCATGCACTACAGGGTGTTACACACCATTTCAGTTGATCTGTCAGGCTCCCAGTTCACCATTATGGGGGGGTATTATACTGTTTGTGCTAATGCTTCCTTGGTTTCGCCTTGGAAGGAATCTTCCATTCTTAGTTGATCAGTGTTTCAGACTATTGGTTCTTGTGCCATCTGTATCTTCGTTCGAGGTGTTTGCCTTTGTTTGCCATCTGATTCGAGTAGTGTCGTATGGGCACTTATGCAGATTATTGTCTTCTTGTTCCTGATCATCCTATCTTCAGCGGAGGTTCTTCAGCACCATAGCAGTCATCTTTCGACAGTTGTTTGCAGCTTCTTCTGCTTCAGTGATGTTCTTCTCTTCTTGGCTTTCTTCTTTTCTTTTTGGAGTAGAGCTTTTTCCTATGAGGTTTTCTCTATTTCTCCATTTTACAGAGATTTGGTTGTATTTGGGTACCTGATCTGGCCTAGTTGTCGGGACCCATGTTTGCCTTCTTGCATTGTAGTTACCTTTGCTTTTCTGCATTTGTTTGTAGCTGCACTGTTGCTCATCTTAAGGGGGGTGTTAGAGTAATTGGGTATTTACTTTAATAATTAAACAATATTTGTTTAATTACTTAAAGTTCCCTTTTACCTCTTTTCACTTAAACTAACATTAGGTGCATAATAATTAATTACTTTATTAATTATTATTGTGCAAGCCTAGGGTTTGCCTTTTTAGGGTTTTCATCTATATGTAGTTGAAAACTATCTTTTGTATCATTAATTCATTTTACATTTTGTGTGAATTCATGGCTCCACATTCTTGAGCATTTCCTTTGTTGCTTCTCTTTGTTTCTCCTTGTAACAAGTTATTTGCTTGCAAAGATCTTTTGGGCTTCTGTGGTGTTGTATCTTCTCAACTCCAACATACCTTTGGTGGTACTACTATCTAGGTTTTACAAAAGTATCATGAAATATATTTTAAAATCAAATTGGTGCAATATCTAAAACAAGGAAAAATAACATTGATTAATCAATATAATCATATTCCCAATTGAATAATTTACCTTATAAGGTTGATATAAGGTGCTGATGAAATTTTAATATCCCTTTGTACTATTGTTAACATTGATAAATCAAATCTAAAGGCATGAGCTAATATCATTTTAAAAACTAAATATACTACCCAAAACTAATTAAGACTAAAATAAACTCTAATTGTACCCCATAACATCTAAGTTATTGAAAATATAATTATTAATAAAGCTTGATATAAATTAGACCTAGAACATGCTTATAAATATCAAGTACAACAAGCATAAACAACAAATTCCTCTAAGGATTTCTATTATTTATTTTCCAAACTAATAGGCTATGGTAGATAATGATATGGCACTTGAAATAAGGTACAATGTGGATCAAATGGGGTAGCGACTCAACTCTTTCCCTTACATGCCTTCGACTAGCATATGATATGGTATTCTATGAGGGGGTACAACTCAAGGGGAACCAAAAACACTTCTAAAAAAATAGTGTGAACTATAGAAGTTGCAAACAAAGATAATAAACAAGAGAATATAATATTTTAAACCCTTAATAAATGTAAATCTCATTTATGGTATAGCCTATAGTGAAGGTGTGACTAGCTTAGAATGTACACTCCCAAAATATCCTTTAGTCACTTCACAAACCCAAAATCAATCAAATAAAACAATTCACTACTTGCACAAATAAACTCAAATGAAAATACATCAAATAATTTTATCTTCAACACCAATATGATTAATTCACTTTACCGCAAATTGAAAATGTTTTCATATTTAGCACCAAGGAAATATTGGAATGAAATTTCTCTAATGGATGTTGAGGGTTTTCATCTCCAAAACCCAATACTTTTAGCATACATGTGACTTTTTGATGAATTCACTATTTCTAGCTAGGAGGGTTTTCATCCCCAAATTTAGTATTCCAAAATAGTTTCCTTCCTCAATAAATATGAGAAGAACTAAACTTCTAACTCAAATTAATTAGTAAATTCAATATTTAGTCTAACCCTTCTTCTCTCACAACTCCTTTTTCAAATAGGCACTTTTTAAGGTAACTAGATAATTTACCTTTTAAAAATTCATTTTTCCCTTTTGTAGTGTAGAAAAATGTATCCCTTTTACATTTTCACACCTAATTTGGAATTAATATTAGAATGAACTTAACTATGCCTTAATTTAGTGTTGTAATATGTATTTTACATGTTCAAATTGATTTTAGGGCCCTATTAATTAAAATGGACTTAATTGTGCCTTAATGTAGTGTTGTAGAGTGTACCTCTTTATAATTTCACACTTATATAGGGATCCCTTAATTAATTGAGCTTAATTTTCCTTAATTGACCCTTTAATTCAAATCCAAGCCTAATTAATTGCATTTTCTGAAGAGGAAACCTGATATTCATTAATACCTAAACATAACACTTCTTATTAAGCAATGCATGTCCTAGGTGAGTGACCTAGGACCCATTCACCCATGGGAAAATGGGTACTCACTTAGACCTAGGACCTAAAATTAAATTATATTTTTGGCAGTATTTTAACAATTTTAAATCTATGTTCACATGTCGGCTTGTGTTGTTTTATTTTTGAGAATTAATGTTACATATCTATAAATATAAGGTCATTTTCACTAAGTTTCATCTAAGCAACCTAGAAATTTAAAGTTATCTTAAGAGTACTTTCACAAGAGAATTTCAAGAGAATTTCAAAGCACTTAAGAGCAAATTTATTGAAGATTTATTGCAGCAATCAAGATCCGATTGTCATGTCAAAGTCTTCTTGCATCATGCATGTTTTTGGAGCTAATATGATGATGTAGGTTTCATGATCCATTCAAGCATTCAAGGAATTATTTCAAGTCAAGTTTCAAAGATCAAGATCCACATCCATTGAAGCCATTTCATGCAAGTTACAGATCTACATTCTAAGGTTTATTCAAGGGTTTGGTGAGTTGTGGCATAGAGTTGTTCATTCATCATTCTTTTCATGCTATTTCATTTCATTTCAAGGTTTGATTATCAAAATGGGGTTTGACCAAGGAAACCCCCATTCATTGAAAATAAGACCATTTTTTCTCTTGATTTGTTTTTGCAGATTTAGGTGGAATAAATCTTGAAGATCTCTTGAAGAGAAAAAATGAAGAAGTTGTCACAAAAGTTGTCATCTCATGGAAACTCAATTACAAAATCTATTTCCAGCTTTTCAAACCTAAAACTTGGGAAAATTGAGAGATTTAGATCTATAGAAGAGGCTCTCGAAAGTTGTAGACAAACCCTAACTTAGGACCCATTCACCCTTCGGCGAATGAGTCCTAGATTAGCTTCAACAGAGAAATTTTGGTGACTAGTACACATCATCTTACCTCTCTTTGATTTATATTTCAATTTTTGGTTCCATTAGTATTGAACTTAATCTATTAGATCCAAGTTTTAGATTGCATTTTGGGTTTGATTTATTATTTTTAATCTTTCTCCCCAAAGTGTTGTTTAATCAAGACTCCCATCCTTGGAAAAAAAGGAAATCTAAAAATTCCTCCATAAAGTTGACTCTCATAAGGGTAGTTAGTCAATTATTTATTGGGATCTCATTTCCTAATGAATTGAGGAGAAATAGGTCCCTAAGTGGTTCATTAACCCATCATCACACCCTTATTTGTGTCCATTTCACCTTCAATAATAAAAGAAAGTGACTTTTTAAGAAATTTTAATTAAATATTAATTTTTAATCCTCCATTTCAATGTCACTTTTAAATAATAATCTTTTGAAGTCACTTGAACCCCATGCCTAGGCTAACACTTTTTGGCCCTCTTTTAGAAAAAGTTTATGACATAAGCCACCTTTCTTTAAAATAAATAAATAAATAAACATAAGTTGCATTTATAATATAAGGTCACCTTAAGATAGCTTAAATTATTTATTTAATTATTTTTATCCACACATCCCAAGGTCTTAGGAAAATCGATTGTCTCCAAATCTTCAAGAAGTGTGGAATTCTCCTTAAAATTTGTGCATATGCACTAAAAAAAGCCATTGTATTCATCTTGACCCTTGGAACACTACCATTTTTAGAAAATTACTTAGATAAAACTAAAGCTCTCTAAGAATCTTGGAAATTTCCCAAAATGTTGGAATGGACTGAAAAAGGGACACTACAGTTTTGTAGAGCCTAAAGTGTATGATATAATAGTTTATTCTCTCATTCACTTGTCATCGTCCTAACAAAATTTGAGCAAAATTTTACAATTCCTCAAAATTTATAGGTAGGTTGGAGAACCAAAAATGCCTATGCAAGAATTCCACCCTTAGACACAATATTCTTGAGGGTCCATGTTTCTCTAGTTGGGTGTCATTTAATTATTTTGAATAATTATTATCAAATCAAGCAAGATTTTGCTTTTGGAAGGGTTAAATGTAATGTTCAAAATTTTATGGTTGAATATTTTGAATGTTAAATAAATAAAGGAGAGATAGTTAACACTTGGCCTTTTGTAGCCCTTACTTATTCCTAGTTAGCAATAGGAATATTTTTCTATGGATTTCATCACAAGAATTTCATTATCATAGGTGAAAGTCTCATCATGGAAATGGTGGATCTGCTTATCAAATATGACCATTTTATTACATTATGCCATCCTTTTATAAAATGTACAATATAAAAACATTTAAAAAGAATATACAAAAGTTACATGGTACCCCAAGGGTTATTGCTAGTGAATGTGATCCTATATTTACAAATCATCATATACTATTTACTAAAGCATCATACTAAAACTGTACCACATGAAATTGAGAGATTGTTACAACTCTTTCTACTCAACCATATAGATCCTATAAATTAATAATTGATCTTGGCATATACTTTCACTACTATCATAATATTTTTACTTGATTAGCTTAAGTAAATCATTCTTGCACAAGTACTAATATCTATATTCCACTAATTTGCTTCAATTGTAGGAAATGCCTTTGACATTTACTTTCACTACCATCATGATATTTTTACTTGTTTAGCTCATGCATCTCATTCATACATAGGTACCAATATCTATTTGAACTAGTTTATCCCAATTGTAAGGAAAATAATTGACTTGTGCAGATTCTATTTCCTAGAATATCTCTATGATCTATGTTATATCTCATATTTTACTTAGCACATAATAGTACTTGAATCAACAAAAATGGATTCATTGGCTCATGTAAACCTTGTTGTCTAAATATGAACTAATTACAATAAAAAATTAGAAGCAAATAAATGCACCCAAATAAGAAGAATTTAAAAATAGTTTGGTCTTAATTATCTAAAAGCCATTTATAATAAATATCTATGAGATCATACTTGAATAGGAATGGAAATAAAAAAAAATTAAATTCAATCTTCAATTAAGTAAAATAAATTTAAGATTGTAAGAAGTCTTCAAGCTCACTAATATTATCTTAAAATCATACTTTATAGGAAAATGGATGGAAATTCGACAAAATGATATGGATGCATACAAAGAAAAGATCCAACTATATGATTCATGAAACATAATGTATTCATCTTTTTATAATTCATTTATGGAAGCATAATTAATACATGATGAAATTTAACAAGATTTAATTGTTGTTACTACCATCTCCAGTTAGGGATTTGAAGGGGGACTTAAGAGTATGAAATGTGAATGTCAAATGCAAAAGTATATTAAATACAATGATCAGATATGGATAATGCATTAATTTGTTAGTCAAAATTATCAAATAAATTTACCATCTCCTTGAGGCTTAAATAAAAATAAACCTATCATACATTGAATTATTAAGAGTTTTACATGATTACAATTTTAGTCTTAAATTTCAAGTTTTTATATATGTACTCTAAAATTTATGGTAAGATTTTGAACCTATTTCTTAATGATTTAAAAGAGAACTCTTAACATCAAATTGAATTCATTTTCACCATAATCTTTACTAAAAACAATATGATACATGGTCTCCCAAATCTTTACATCCTATCATATATAAAAGTATATTTAACTATATATATAATAAATAAAATTAAAATGTCTACATAAGAAAACTTATGTTCTTTACATAAATGTAGAATGTATTTTATTATAAAGAGATCCCGAAAGAAAAAAAACTTTGGACTTTTGAAAGATACCTAGATATATGTAAAATGAAGTATATATTAATATACTAAATAAGGAGACCCACAAAGAAAAAACTTTGAACCTTTGAAATATGCTATATACTTTCACATTTTGGATACATCTAGAGCATTTCCAACTATGACATCTGAAAAAACCTCTCCTTTCCATTATGATTTGATGAATGTCCACACCATTTTCCAAAGATTTCGTTCTCTTCCATGTAGGGAGGATGCTTACGGCGCCGAAATTTATACAAAATCCTTTGTTTGCTGAAAAACAAAAGCAAAGAAAATATGCTTATTTCACTCTCCGCCATGGAAGATTCCATTCCAACAGGCCGATCTGAATGTTACAAACTACTATAATTTGTTTTATTTCTGGTGTAGCTTATCAATAATTGTACGTAAAACATTGATAATTCTCCCTTCTTCACCAATTTTGACAACCCCCGCACACCACCACTTCATTACTCTACGCTCAAAAAAAACACTCTGAAATTGTTCGTTCAATCTATTTAACATTTTACTAGATTGGCCGGTAATTACTGTGGTAATTATCAATTCTCCTTGTTGCAGCTGAAACCCCTTGGCAACAATTTTTTCAAGGAATGGGAGAACAGAGCTATTCACCTCCACCACAGCGCATATGATGATGGCACTTGCATAACCCACCAACTTGAATAAAGCCTGCATATCATCTGTGCAGAAACGAGCCTCAGAAAGTACGGATAGGTTTAAAGGCGACTTCGCCCCATCCGCTGCTCTTCCAATTATTTGAATATATTCTGACGGCATATTCTAAAATCAAAAAAAGAAAAACTCTTAGTTCTCCCACAGGAAATTATTTTTCATTTACGCATCCAGTTCAAACATTACTTAAAAAATCTGGATTATCTTAGAGGAAAAAAAAGCTGATGGTCAGTCATGACCTTAAAAACTAAATGTATGATCGAAGGCTTGAAATCAATACCTCAAAGCCGTTGTATATGCAATGTATGGATGCATTGCTACGATATAAAAGCTGCACTACTTTCAATGCCAGCGACTCTTCCATACCTTCTATATTCTCGAGCTTCTCACAAGAGTAAATGAAAATATTCACACCGTAGGTTTTTCTCAAACTGAGGAACTCAAGCACTGGGCAATCGCATACTGAAAGTGGTGCCACATAATAGTACATGAGTGACACTCTCTTCAGTTTTTCACATCTATTCAACACAACAGACTTGAATGAACATCTATGAATTTGAATGTTCTGGAGAGACTTCATACCCTCGAGATTCAACTTAAGCAGAAGCGCACCACAACCAGAAATAATCAGTTGTACAAGGTTCTTGAGACTTGATATATCTGACACATTTATCAGGTCTGGACAAGCATCCAATTGAAGACTCTTCAATAATGTTCTCAAAGTTATTTTCTGTAGGTTCTTACACCTGGATATGCAAACCTCTTCAAGCTCGACACAATCTGATATCCACAACTGTAATTCTGACACTCCCATCAAAAACATACAATCAGTCACCTCAAGGCGTTTGAGCCTCTCGCATTCCTTAATTGTGATACATTTTAGGCAACTTAGACCATGAATGAATGGCAACTCCTCAAGCTCAGGACACTCACTAATGTACAACTCTGTAAGCTTTGAAAGATCGCCCATTGCTGCCACCGTCTGCAAGTTTCTGCACCGCTGTACCGTGAGTTCCATGAGTGTCATTGGCAGTATTAAGCTATTTAGCTTCTCACAAGAATCAATTGCAATTAAATTCAAGCAGCCCAGTCTGGCAAAACCTGGCAACTCCTCAAGCTCAGGACACTCACTAATGTACAGTTTCGTAAGCTTTGTGTAATCGCCCGTTCCTGCCACCGTCGGAAATTTTCTGCATTGCTGCACCCTGAGTTCCATGAGTGTCATTGGAAGTATTATGCTGTGCAGCTTATCACAAGAGTCAATGTTAATCGTTTTCAAGGAGCTCAGTCTGGCAAGACTTGACAACTCCTCAAGCTCAGGACATTTACATATAGATAACGATTCCACATCAAAGTTAATTGACACCCTCTTCAGATTTTGACAGTCGCCCAACAGAAAAGACTCGAGCTTCCAACATCTATCAATTGTAATGCTCTGGAGAGAGTTCATACCCTTAAACTGCAACGGAAGCTCAAGCTGCCAACACTCAAAAATAATCACTTGTACCAGATTTCTGAGATGCGATATTCCTCGCACATATTTGAGTTCTTTACAAGAATCCAACTGTAGATTCTTTAATGTTTCTGGCAAAGCTATTTCCTGTAGCTTTGAACACCTGAATATGTGCATCTCTTGGAGGCAAGTTAGATGTGCAAAAGAAGACAGATCTTCAAGCTCCGGACAATCCGATATCCACAACTGTGTCAGATGGTCTTGGTCAAACATACCCCACACTCCTTTCAAAATCACACAATCAGTCAGGCGAAAGCAATTGAGTTTACCGCATCCATCAATTGTAATCCTTTCCAAGCAACTTAAACCGCAAAGAATTGGCAAGTCTTTCAGCTCTGGACACATACTAATGTACACCTCCATAAGCTGTGTGAGGTTGCCTATTCTTGCAACCCTTTGCAATTTTCTGCACCGCTGCACTGTGAATTTGATGAGTGTCGTTGGCAGTGTTATGTTGTACACATTCCGACATTCAACAATGGTCATTCTCTTCAGGCGGTTCAAGCCGAAGAGCTGCAACTCAAACTGACATTTTTTTATATTCAGCTCTTCAAGTTTTGTCAAACCAGGTATTCCTACCACTGTCTCCAAATCTCTACAAGGTTCCAGACTCAGTTCAGTGAGATTTGTAGGCAATGTTATCATGTGCATCTTCCCACATTCAACAATGGCAATCCTCTTTAAACAACTCAAGCTTAAGAGGTGCACCTCAAGATCAATCTCCACACACTCACGAATTTCCAATTCCACAAGCTTTGTAAGATTAGATATTTCGGAAACACTTTTAACATTTGCAATTGCTAACCTTTCTAGCCAGATCATATCTGCAACAACTAATTCAAGTTGAGGGCATTTACTAATATTCAATTTCACCAACTTTGTAAGAGCAGATATTGCTAGTATATTCTTGAGTTCTCTGCAAGCATTCAACTGAAGACTTTTCAGAGTCATTGGCAAACTCATGTTTTCCAGGTTCCCACACTGGAGAATGCGAATGTCCTCAAGAAATGTTACACGCCTAAAACATGGTAGCTCTTCAAGCATTGGACAATTTGATACGGATAATCCCACAGAATCAAAGTTACCGGATACTCTCTTTAAAATTCCACAATCAGTCAACATGATGTTATTAATGAGCTTCCCACATCCATTAATTGTAATACCCTCCAGACAACTTGCACTACAAATAGCTGGGAATTCCCTAATTTCTGGACAGTCACAAATATTCATCACTCGAATCAATTTGAATGATATTCCTGATACTGTTTCCAATTTTTTACAACGATTCAACTCTAAACATTTCACCTTGATAGACCTGTCAACTGTTATCCTCTTCAGAAAATTCAAACTCACCAGACGCAAATCAAGCTCAAGTACCCAACAAGAAAGAACGGTAAGTTCTACAAGGTTTTGAAGATGAGATACTCCTGTCACACTTTCAAATATTCAGAGTCTTTAATCATAACTTTTTTCAGGTAGCACAGATGTGCAATATTTAACTCAAGAAGCTTTGAACATCTACTAATGTTCAATTCTACAAGCATCCTAAAACTGGCTATACATGGCACACATTCCAAATTATAATCTGCAATATTAATCCTTTTTAGGCAGCTCAGATCACCAAGACATAACTCGTCGATCTGAGGGCATGCACTGATGCTCAATTCTTCAAGATGTTTAAGATCAGAAGCCACTAACAATCTTTGGAGATATACACACTTGCTAACCTTGAGACAATTCAATGTTTCAACTCTTGTAAACTGCACTTCTATGAGATTTATCATGCAAGAAAGCTCCAAGGATTGAAGATTTGGACAGTAATTTCCATTAATTGCAATCCTTGTTATATTTTCTTGTTCTTTAATTACTAGGTTTTCAACAAAGCTCAAAGGGGACTTAACAATAGCAGACTTTTGACGACCATTCGTTGGGAGAAATCCTGAAACTCTTCTGCGTGCCTTCAGCCTAAATAACTTCATTTTCCACATGTGTTGACCATCATTTACTTCCTTTTCGACTTCTTTTTGTACATTAGTTGAAATTCCCAAGAAATCTGGAAACTCTTCCAACAAAGTTCCATAAATTTCTAGCTCTTTCAATTTAGAGGGAGCCTGAAACTCAAAATAAAGTTGTCTTATACTTTCAATGGTAGAAACAATCAAGAAACTAACCATAATATAATTTATTTCATTATATAACAAAAGAAAAGTTAATTTTCTAATGGAATATTGTAAAACACCTCTAAATCTTGCTGCCACAATCTTTTGAAATATCCATTGCTGATTTTGAAGCTCTGCAAATTTTGAAGCGGAATCCATGAAGATATTTTTTGCTGTAGAGTACAAGTCAGGTGATTCTGACGCCTTAGATGATTTACATCTGAGGAGGAATACGGGTAGCGAAGGTAAAGCCATAGCAAAGATGATGACATCTCCGATTTGTCACCCGATTCCTGTAGAAAGAATTTAACTTCAGAATTGAGGGAGGTGTCAAAAATTGAATGAAAACACCTTCCTTTGATTTGAGAAAAGATGTTTTCCAATCCATTTGATTCCTGCATTCACAGAAAGAGTTCAGATTGTATGGTAGGAAGTGATGATTTGAAATATCGTTTTGATTTGGTGAACAGTAGAAATATGGAGGATGGAACTCGCTTACCAAATTTTTAAGATCTTGAGGAAGCCACAGGCGCCGAGGATGGCTTAGTTCGTTTGCCATTTCTCTTCCCAAGTCCCGCAAGTGGTCGTGCATTCTCAATACAGGCACAGGATCTTCTATTTCTTCCACAAGGCACTTGTCTTTCAATGTTTGCAGTCCATTTTGAGCACTCCATCCTGATGCCTTCCACACGCTTATGGCTGTACTCTTCGATTGGTCAACAAAAAAGCATGCCATATCCATGAAAATTTGTTTTTCCTCTGCGTTCAATGCATCAAAGCTTATTTTAAGCTTTCTTCGTATATCTCGATGCATCGTATTGCCAACCTTTTTAAGCTCTGACCTCCAATAACTTTCATCTCGACCGTGAACATGCCTTCCCAGAACTTGAACAGACAGGGGTAAGCCTCCACACACGCCTAAGAAGTCGTCAACAAGACCCTCCTATCCGCTAGCCGGATGGGATTGAGAGAAGGCATGCCAACTGAAAAGCTCTCTGGCATCATCTTTATTCATTCCTTTTAAATGATAACCTACTTTAATTCCCTCGGCTACAAGGACCCCTACATCCCGTGTTGTAATTATTATCAGACTATTGCCCGGCCTTTTAAGCATATGCGTGATTGAGAGGGCATCTAACTGCTCTAAGTGATCAATGTCATCTAGAACAATTAGGAAGCTCAAAGAACTGCTTCTTTCTATACTATTGGATATATAGCTTGATCCTTCCTCTGTACTTTGAAAACTGATCCCATTTTCATCAAAGAGATCTTTCAAGAGTTTCGTCTGTAAATAAGATAAATTGCTCTTGGCTGAGGCTTCCCGGACATCAAACAGAAAGCAAGCTCGAGCAAATTGTTGACGCTTTCTGTTAAACAACTCTTTCGATAGAGTTGTTTTGCCGGCCCCACCCATTCCGAAGATGCCAACGATCTTAGCCTTCCCTTCCTCTTCTTCATTCATTCCACAATGGATTTCGAAATCTTGCATAAGCTTATGAAGGCATTGCCTCTCAATATCTTGTACAAGCTTGTCAAGTGCAACTGGATATTTGGCAACATGCAGAAGTTTTGTCCTCTGCAGTTCTCTTTGCACTGCTGATATTATGCCTTCACGGTCACTTAACAAGGGAAAATAATTTTTTTATGAGAAATAAATTTAAGTCACTTAAAAAGCAACCATATTTAATTTACAAAGGGTTGAAACAAAGGTGAATGGAAACAGAGAAATCTTACTTCAATTTTTTTATTTCGTGACCTGTGGTAAATGAAATAGATTGAAGGGCTTTCTTCCACTCGTCAAGCTTCTCCAGGTACCTAGATTTCCTTTTGTATTCAATGAATGCACCAGCGTAGACTCCTTTTTCTATGTGGCGTAGTGCCGAGGGTTCCACCTCAAAAAAAACAGGAATAATCTTAGCTGGACTCTGTAACATGAGAACCAGCTCCGCCAAGCACCATGGGGACTCTGCATATCTTTTGGAGAAGATAGCAATGTGAACTGCAGCTGAGCGGATGGCGGTCTCAATGGTAGAAGGAAAGGAATGCCCAAGTTCCATCTCTTCCAAATCAAGAAAAGCCCGTATTCCTAATTGCTTGAGGGAATCATAGAGCGGAAGAGCCAGGGCATGTTTGGAATCAGGGCCTCTGTGATTGATGAAGACATCAAACAATCTTGTTGAATCAGAAACCTTTCTCCTTATGTCCTCAGGTTCAATTCCTGAGAAAGCATGATACGTATCTTTTGGTTGGGGGGTGGATGAAGAAGATGCCATTGATTTCAGATAGGATTATTTTTCTTTAAGCCTATGAAGATGTGGATTTATGTGGAACAGGAAGAGTAATGTGAATTGCAGATGATCGGAGGCATACAAAATATGGATTTATGTGGAAGAGGAGAAGAGTTAATTGCGTATATATAATAAAGATCAGAGGCGTAGCAGGCGGGTTCGTTCCTTCTTCGAAACAACGACGAAAACAGCATTTGGAAAATGCACACGGCACCGATCACTTTAATTTGTATTATTAATAATCATCTCACTCTATATTGTACTTGTTACCAAAATATCCTATCAAACAATTTTAAACTTTTGACGATAGAAATATATATTTTAAGACTTTGGAGGAAAAACTTAACATGACAAAGGAAATTAAGTGGAAGCGACTCATCGTTTTAATGTCTTTCTCTTTCAGCAATTTTCCCTGGTCGACACTATGCCATGTCCCTCACGGAAGAAAATAAGAATAAAGTTTTAATGGGAGAAAAGTGTTCGACACCCATGTAATTAGTCGTTAAAGACAAAGTTGAATGTTAGTTGCACCAGTTAAAGCGTATATCACACGGGGAGCTTCCTTAGCTTTCTTTTTGGAAAGGAACGTGGATGTGGAGGGGCACTATATTTCATCCACTTCACTATAACTTTGTCCGTTAGCGGGTTTAATTATTTTGTGCATTGAAATACTACAAGACAACGAAAATGGGACCACAGATTTTAACTTTCATAATAATGAAGATGCCTTGGTCGTTAAAGACGTTAAATATTGGGTTGGTTTAATAGTTCGAACGCGGGTGAAAAAAAAAGTCATTGTCACGTGTTACTCTTGTAGTACCGAGTCATTATTATTTTTTGTTCCGAACTATAGCGGAGGCTTTGATCTTTAAATAGTGAATAATCTACGTTTTTAATTATGTCCATGAGACCAGCTAGTTTATGGGACCTAGGAAACAGAACTGAAACCGCTTTTTGTAACAAATAGAGCCACCGTTGACCCCACCAACTACTCCTTGTAGCCCTCTAACTCTTTGCTGATTTTGTTTCTTCTACTGTGTATTTTGATAAGGTAACTTGTTGTTTCAACAATTTTTTCCTCTTCAAACAAGGTCTCTAACGTTTTGACTTTAAACAGATCTGAGTAATTGCCCCTGATGTCCTCGTAAGCCTTACACTACATGACATAGTGCCACTCTGTTTCTACTAAACTCGAAAAGAAGAAACAACAAATCCTATTTGCCCATGCCTCCTTGGGTATTTTCCATCTTCCCGTTTCACACCTCAAACAGTGAGAGCTAGTTCTTAACTGGGCTATCAA
This sequence comes from Sequoiadendron giganteum, assembly GCA_007115665.2. Classification (NCBI taxonomy): domain Eukaryota; kingdom Viridiplantae; phylum Streptophyta; class Pinopsida; order Cupressales; family Cupressaceae; genus Sequoiadendron; species Sequoiadendron giganteum. Next base: position 349,901,556 of record CM021100.1, read on the forward strand.
CATTTTAGCCTTTCACTTTATATCTGCCCCTATGTAATATTTTTTCCCGTGATCACAAGTGGGGTTAAAATGCAAAACATAGTGCTCTCTTTTTCGACCAAGTTGTTTTGACCACATGATATGTTTGACTTTCTCTTTTACATACTTTTTAATTTCTACATTTGTGTTTGGACACTCTTACATGCTTATCCCCCATTTTCCCATCCACTTGACATTTTGCCTCATCCACATGCTCTTCCTTCTAGTTAAGTTTTCTTCCACCACGATTTTGGGCCATCGATGTTCCCCCATATTCTCAATTCTCTTCAAATAGCTTAATAAATGAATTAATGTTGCCATTTCCATTGGAAAAGCTCCCGCATCAGCTAAAACATTCTCATACGAAACTATACTTTTTATCTTGAAATTGCTTGTGATTAGGTGCTTTTGTAATCTTTCTATTTGCCTCCATTTTAATGCTGATGTGTTGCATCCCTAAACTTCACAACCATATAAGACCACGGGTGGAAATGACAAATTCAAATTTTTAAGGCTTGTTGTGTGCATGTTAGTTTAGTATGCAATGCTACACGTTTTTTATGTAAAAATATTGATTGAACATTTTTGTTGATATGTGGTTGGTGTTCCATTTCTATGTGATGGTTGTCAAAGGCTAGTGTAGTGTTTCAAGGTAAGAGAATGTCCGAAAATCGATTTGAAGGTTACATATTGTCAAGAAGAAGACACGAGTTATGAGCTTTACCTTATCAAACTTCAAAAATTATTTCCACTAGGAAAATTCTATCTTCATTAGGGCATTAGCCTAGTTTTCCCGCATAGACAAAACTGATTAATAGGAGAGGGTTTGATGTCATTTCTAATATATAATGGTTGCACGAGTTTAGATGGAGGCTCCTGCATATTGTTAGGTGGTTTAAACAATTTACGATTAGGGGTTTTAGCTATGTTCAGGAGTTACCATGGTAGTAGTTTTGCATGGAGAGGAGATATGGCCAATGTTTTGACCTACAAGACATTCCTTACTAGGAGGGCATTAAAATATACATTTGCAAAATATTCTCTCCAAGTTACAGTGGCAACATCTATTGGAGTGCCTTGGACAGTAGTGCATAGTATTTTTGTAATGGCTGCTTCCTAGGTAAAGCAAGGGGTCGCCAGGACATTTGCATAAAACTGCATGTGTTTGGTGTGCCAACTGCTCCTCTTGGTGCAATGCCTCCAGGTCTTTCACCTCCTAGTTCTCCTTTGTCAGCCATTTTGTACTATGATTCTTAGACAACTAGAATATAGGATCTCTATTATTCACGTCCACTTCTTTCATGTATATTTTATGATGAATGAGGACTCTTGAGATGAGATGAATTTCAATGTCCTTAAGCCAAAATGATTTGTTGGACCTATCATATAATGTTTACCTTTTCAAAAGATTATTTGGATGGGTGTCTGGACTTATTTTAAACTTGCTAATATTTGTTTGATTGTTTTTACTTGGGATTTAAGGTATCAGGCTCTGATAAGATAAGGTGTAAAACTTGAATATGTTGTAGGATATTCGAAGAGCTATCATGCCTTAATGTGTGAATTAATCTTATGCAAAATAGCATTAGTCATTGGCTCTTGAATCTGTATATAGGTATGTAGATCTAAAATAGTTAGCTTATAACTCTTATATATGTTGGAAAATGATGCATGAGCCTCACCACCATGTAGCTCACTAAAGATTCCATGCAAAGTTATTAGTATACGATTATTTTTTATAACTGTTTGTAATGTGCATGTTGACTATAGCTATCATGTGCAGTCTTATTTTTATACAAGCTATTTTAGTTCAATGCATGCATGCATGAACTAGATTTAGTATTGATAATGCAAAACCTCTATAAAGAGAGGTCATATGTAATGAATTCTATCATCAGAGAAATAAAAAAATTGTTGTCTTTGTGTTAAAGAATTCTTTGTTCAAAATCTGTGTTCTTTGTTATTGTTTTTTTTTTCTTGTGTTTAAAAATCAACAATTGGTATCAGAGCCTTGTTGATCATGTTTGTTGGGAGATTGTAGAAGAAAAGAATGTGTGGAGATTAGATCATAGAAAGTGACTTTGATGTTTGTAGCTGTGAGATTTAAAGTAAGATGAAGGAGGAATCAAGGAAAAGATTGGATAAAAAAAGAGTGCAGAGTTTTTGCTATCCTTTTTAAGTTGTTGTTCAAGAAAGGATCACATAACTTAGAAAAGTCTACTAGATGTTGGTTTTAAGTGTTAAAAAATGCTATACTATTGTTAAAGAATGTTAGAGCAAGTTATATATATTAAAAAAGTGAAGTTATTATATGAAAATGATTAGAGGGTTACCATAGTTATTATTTGAAGAGTTGCAGATGTAAATTTGAAGCCAAAGGAAATTGCAGCCCTTGTAAAGTCATTAAAGATAAAAAGAAGATAAAGAAGTGCGAAAGAATTTCCCAAAATCTAAGTTAGCCGGTCCATTCACAAGAATAAAGGAGATTCTGCCTATATTATTAGTGTTGCAAATTTCAAGAGAGATCGCTGTCAATATAGAAGAAGAGGAGTAAGGAGAGAAGTCCGCAATGAAGGTTAGAAGAAGGCTACTAGCATTTGAAGGAGGTAAAATAAAATTATTTTGTATTTATTGGTGTTCATCTTTTTTAAAAGAGATTTGTAAAAAAACAAGATTCAGATTGTAAGAGAAGGTTGAAGAAGCTATTGAACGAAGAAATTGGTGTAGCAGAATCACTCTCCAAGTGACAGTGCACAAGGCGAGTTTGTAATCCTTCCTTGGGAAGCCAACTTTTGGGAAACCTGGAAAAAATATTTTTGAGAGTTCTAATATCTTCACAAAAGATTTCAAGTTTTTTATCCATGACACTTCAACAAAGGCACACCAATATGGTTAAATATAGGAAACCACTATGTTGGGTCTCAAAAATGCAGGTTTGAACCACGAGAGGTTGCCAAGCTCTCACAACACTTTTGGCCAACGTACAAGGCCAATTAATATAATTGAACCTTCTGCTCTTTAGGCTTTGCTAGACCTAGGCGGGTGCACCTATGTGAATAATGCAGATTTAAAATATATTTCCTACTTGAACAATCTACCCACAATGGCAATTGGAAGTTGATAGATAAAAACACAACTACTACTCCTACTGCACAAAAAGAAAGAATTTGAAAATGTTGTTTGTTATGAATTTTATCCTCTAGGTTGTGGCAGATCAATTCCTTCTATCCACATGGGCAATGGAGTCAAAAATAAAAAATTGTATGTGTTTCTCTCTTTGGCTTAACTCTACTTGCTAGGAACTTTAAAAAAATAAAATTCTATGACTGGCATATAACTTCACTAAATTTATGACTTGCATAAATTGTGCTGAAATATTTCTTTACCAGGCTCTTCTTTAACTATCCAAAAGAAATCCTTGAATCACTGTGACTTATTCAAAAGAATTTAAATCTGACTTGCAGACACCAATCAATTAAATCACACAAAATGAAAATGCACTTTGATAAATCAGAGATATACTTGATATGCTGATTTAAATGATTAAAGACCTCAAGTTGGAGACAACCAGATAAAGAATATAGATTAATACATCACAACAACTAAACACCAAAAAGAATTTAACCAATTAAAATTCAATATCTCCATTGATTTGCTTAAAGAAAGGTTTGTACATTATTTATATTTCCCCAGTTCTATTATTTTTTGAAAAATCTCTCGATTCTGATCCTAACCCTCGTTCTAACTGATTTTTGCAAATATTTATACAATACACATTAAGGGTCGTGACCCTTCATCTGATCGGTAAAACCGTTGATATGCTTTGACATAAATTAAAATATTTAATTAAATTTCCTTATCGACAAATTAAATATTTTAACTATAACCCTCTCCTTTTATTTTATTTCTATGCCCGCTCTTTACATTTCTTTCCCCGTAGCTTTTATTATATTTACCGCTCTACCATGATCAACCTCATGTCCTCCCGTGGTATGGCGGTATTTGACTTTGACTGCTTCCATTATCACTCAACCACGGGCTCTATTTTTGCTCCCCGCAGTATAGCAGTGTCTGACCTTGACTGTTATCTACTTCGTTATCCTCATTGTCTACCGTGCTACTGTGGTCTCCCTTTTGGCTGTTTGCAGTATAGTGGTAGCATTTATTATCGCCTTCACTGTCAATCGCCTTATCGCGGTCTATGTGTTGCCTCCCCATAGTACTGCAGTAACATCTCTCCAACCGCCACTTCACGGCTCGCCTCCGTCCACCGTGCCACCATGGTCTTCCTTTTAGTCAGTCGTGGTATGGCAGTAACAATACTCTGATCACCACCCTGCACTATTGCATTGCTTACCGCACCACCGCGGTCATTGTTTTGACCGGTGGCAATACCACAGTAGCTGCCTTGCCACTTACCGCGCCACCGCAGTCTGCATTTTGACCAACCGTGGTGTAGCGGTAAGCATTCACTGCTATGCTCGCTTATTTACCATGTCACCGCGGTCTGCTTGATAACCCACTATAGTGCGACGATAAAACTGTTTGTTAACCACCATACCGCGAGCCCATTTGTGGGAGGCCATAGTAAAGCGGTAAATGATATAAGAAATGAATATTATGATAGCGGTATAACATATTTTGGCATTATGAAAGGTTGTGGAATAAATTTTTTCATGAAAAGGTAGGAAAATAATGGGTTTAAATGAGTAAAATCCCTTAGGGTTTTTATGAAAATTTTGGGTTCTAACACACTAGGAATAATAGCTATTGAAGGAGAGACCTATTCGAAGTTAATCTGCTGCTCATTTCAAGTGAAACATAATTCTTCTGCTAATCCTTCTATGTGCTTTTGATATTGCAATGAAAATGCCTTTTTGTGTGATTTAGTTTACACATTATCAACGTTTTATTAGAACGAGTTGAAAATCATTGGTCTAAAGTATATATGCTATTGCAAGTAAGTGCAGAAAGATGGGTCCCAAAAAGGGGGCTTAAGTGGCCACTTTTTTTCTGAAATCAAGAAATACTGATCTTGGACGTGAAATTGAGGATAGTTACACTCAAAATTTTGAGATGGAACAAAAACAAGGATTTAAGTGCTCCTAGTCTACTTTCTAAACTACTAATTTATTTTGAAAATGGTTGAGATTAAGGGGTTCAAAAGAGGTATGTACACAAATTAGTGTTGTTTTTGTCAGAAAAACATAACATATCAACTCTTGTACGACCCTCGTACGGTGAACTTTTTTTTAGTATTTTTAAAATCGCAATGGTTAGAAGTTAGCTAATAGTATGTAGCTGATGCATGATTTTTGTGATAATTTTCTAATGAATATTTGTTTTTTTACTAATTTCCAAAGTAGACACTTCTTGAAAATCAAATTTTTAGTCGTGCTACCCCTACAAATTTTGGAAACTAATTGATTTTTTTTAATTTTTTTTTTTTTTTGTACAATGGAGTCTAGTTTAAAAAAATGTAATTTATTTGAAATTTCAATGAACGGTTAATTTATAACGAAAAAAAAAACCAAACATTGTTTTTTGCCAAAAAAGAGACATACAAACAAAAAAAATTATGGATGAAAGGCCTAACATCTCAGAAAGTGAAAAAAATTACATCGTTGGATAGATAAGAGAGAACCTAACATTACCTAGATGTTCGATTTATTTGATATTGAACCACATGCAATCCCGACGGTGAGCATGAACTCGATTATGTGAAATATTGTAGAATTTGGAGAAACATGTCAATGGTCGGTGGGAATGCCCTCGAAGCCTTTGGGTTGGTATCCCAAGGCAAATACGAATCCCAAGGCTTGGGGATTCCCAAAGCAAGATATGACGCGTGCACATTATAACATGTTCGCATTATATCTTATTTTGACATGGTTTTTTTTGCGTTTGTGAGGAACATGTATAGCAAGACATAACGCGAGTGCGGTATAACACACTCGCGTTATGTCTTTCTTTATGTTAAATGCTACTCTATTGAATCTATGTTTATATATTTGTAAGTTTGTATATACATGCATTCTTGTATGCCATGTATGTAGGTATGTATGTATGTATGTATGTATGCTTGTATGTATCAATGCATGTATATTGTATGTATGCCTATATGTATGTAAGAGTGTATCTACACATGTACATGTATGCTTGTATGTATGTAGGTTTGTATGTACATAGGTATTATGCTTGTATGTATGTAAGTATGTATGTCCTTAAAGGGAGGGAGAATTTTAAGAGAGAGAGAGAGAGAGAGACAGAGAGAGAGAGAGAGATCTAGAGTTGTCTAAGTAGGGTAGTAGGGAGAGAGAGAGAGAGAGGGGGGGATGGAAGTGGGAGTTTAAGAGAGAGAGAGAGAGGGGATGGAAGTGGGAGTTTAGAGAGAGAGAGAGAGAGAGAGAGAATTGAGAGAGGGAGATAATCGAGAGGGGGAGAGAGAGGAGGTTGGAGTGAGAGGGACTTATCTAGGTAGGGTGGGAGGGATAGATAGAGGGGAGAGAGAGAGAGTTACCTAGGTAGGTTGCCAGAGGGAGAGACTTGAGAGAGAGGGAGAGAGGGAGTGGGAGAGAGTGGGAGGAAGATAGAGAGAGATAGATACAGGGAGCGAGAGAGGGTGGTAGGGATTGATTGAATGAGAGGTACATAGAAAGAGGAAGAGGGTAGATAAAGACAATTAGAGAGGGTAGGAGAGAGGGAGGGAGAGGTGAGATGTATAGATAGAGAGAAAGTGATAGGGGTTGAGGGTATAGGGTGGAGGGATTAGGTGGAGGACCTATATGGTTGATGGTTTCTAGGGTATTAGGGTTTAAGCGTTGAGGGTTGAGGGGTTAGGGTCGATGGTAGAGGGTATTGGGTTGAGGGTATAGGGTATAAGGTTAAAGCGTTTAAGGTTAAAAGGTTTAGGGTTTAGGGTTTAGGGTTGAGGGTAGAGGGTTTAGGGTATAGGTTTGAGGGTATATGGTTGAAGGATTAGGTTGAGGGTCCAATGGAAAGGGTAGAGGGTATATGGTTTGGGGGTTTAGGGTTTAAGGATTGAGGGTTGAGGGATTAAGGGTTGAGGGTTGAGAATTGAGGGTTGAGGATTTAATGTATAGGGTAGAGGGTAGAGGGTTTAAGGGTTTAGGGTTTAAGAGTTGAGTGTTTAAGGTTGAGGGTAGAGGATTGAGGGTATAGGGTTGAGGGTTGAGGGATTAGGGTTGAGGGTCCAAGGTATAGGGTTGAGGGTTGAGGGTAGAGGGTTTAAGGGTTGAGGGATAAAGGGTTGAGGGTTTATGGATTAGGGTAGAGAGTTTTATTGGATTTAAGGGTTTAAGGGTTGAAGGATTAGGTTTTAGGGTAGAGGGTATTGGGTAGAGGGTAGATGGTAGAGGGTTTAAGGGTTGAAGGTTGACTGTTTAAGGGTTTAAGGGTTGAGGGTTTACCATTGAGAGATTAGGGTAGAGAGGGATGGATGGATGGATAGAGAGATGGAGGGAGAAGTGAGATAGAGAGAAGGACAGAAGAGGAGGGAGGGACATAGATATATGAGGGTTGAGGATCCAATGTATAGGGTAGAGGGTTGAGAATATAGGGTATAGGGTTGAAGACTTGTAGGGTTGAGGGATTAGGGTATTGGGTTGAGGGTATAGGATTGAGGGATTAGGGTTGAGGGTACACATGGTTGAAGGATTGGGGTTGAGATTCCAATGTATAAGGTAGAGGGTATCGGGGTTGAGGGTTTAGGATTTGAGGGTTGAGGATTGAGGGATTAATGGTTGAGGGTTGAGGGTTTAATGTAGAGGATAGAGGGTAGAGGGTTGAGGGTTGAGGGTTTAATGTAGAGGGTAGAGGGTTTAAGGGTTGAGGATTGAGGGTTTAAGGTTGAGGGTATAGGGTTGGGGGATTGTTGGGGATACAAAATAGGTCCGTCATCATAGAATAGGCATCTAAGACAATAATACCTTAGTGATTTTCATTTTTATCACTTCAAAGACACAAACAACTATGCCATAAAGCGGAAATAGACACAGTTAATCCCCCATTGATCCTCTGAGAAAAGTAAATGCTTAACTTAAGAGAAGATTCAACACAAGCATAGATTCAGATTGTAGAATCAAACAACATGGAAGAAAAAACTATGGACACACAGATTTACATGGGGAAAACCTTTTCAGGTAAAAGACCCCACCCTCCAAAACATTCAGCTCACTTGTATTATTCAGTAACAAAGAACGGTTATAATACAAACATAGAGCTATGCTCTTCTGGAGATTACATCTTGTCCATCTGGAGAAAAGGCAGGTAACACAAATACAAAATCCTCACATTGTTCCAACACCCTCACAACACATAGTGGAGATTCCCTTTAGCTCCTCAGAAAACACTCTCAACTAGCCTTGTAGCCTTCCCAACCTCAAGGCATCAGAGTTTCACATCGATCAGAATCGAGAAACTAAGTATTCATAGTGAAGACTGCTCGAACACTCTCCACCTCTCTCTCTAATTGCTCATCTTATTTATTTGACTGCACACAAGATTACTTATAATCTTACACCATGTGCTTACCTATTCAGCCTATCTCATCCATCAATGGTCATCAGGATAATAAATTATCCTACTTGCAAGCATTCATACTTCCCTGATAATGTGCATCAGTTTCTACAGATGCATCGAGCCACGCGACATTAAAACTAGTTTCAGATAAGTCCATCAACCTCCATTCAATAATGCAACCCAATTGCAATCAAGAAATAAAGATTCGGCCAACCAGAACTTGCCACGTGTTTCCTTTCAATTCACTTTTCATTGTTGACTGTCAGTCCAGCTCGGTCAAGCTCAGTCAATCGATCTCTGAGCCCTCTTTGAGTTCCACCATGCTACCGTCGAGTCCATTCAACCAGGTTGTGGTAATGCAGTGAGCTCGCCCGAGCTCATCCTACCTTCGCCCAGTCGGACTCGCCTCACGGTATGGCAGTAAGACCATGTCGACTCGACCTTGACCTCCAACCGTGCTACCGCCAAGCTCAGGATGACCATCCGCGGTAAGGTGGCAACCGCCAGCCTCGACCGACACCGTCAACCGCACCACCACTGTCCCTTCCAAGTCTTCCTGTGGTGTGGCGGTAACCGCCTGACACCACCGCCATGGTCAATCGCGCTATTACGAAGGTAGCCAGGCCACCCTGCGATAGGGCGGTGACCACCTGGTAGACCACCAACGGTCACACCGCAGCCACCGCGGTGAGAATTCTCACCACCTACGATGGGGCGATAATGGTCACCACCAAGCGCAAGCTACTTACTGTGGCCACTACGGTGAGACATCTCATCGCCCACGGTAAGGTGGTAGAGAATTACCTGCTAGCTCACCACACCTATGCTGCTCACTATGCTACCTCCATCGCTAGACAGACACCCCATGATAAGGAGGTAAACCTTTTGCTCTGCCACTATGCCGCCAACTGCGCTATCGCACCACCACCAAGTGACCCTCGCGGTATGGTGGTAACTGCCACGCCCATTGCCGCCAGCCAAGGAGAAGACCATTGCGGTAGAGCGGTAACACCGCCCAACCACCAGACCAAGCAAGGTGGGCCACGGTAAAGTGGTAAATCACACAACCACGCCACCAAGGTAAGCTTGCAGTGGTATGGTGGTAAAGGCCAGTTACATGGAGAAAACGCCAAGTCTAAGGAAAATCAAGTCAGAAAGTTGAGGCATACTTTCCCAACAATATCCCACTTGAGGAAGACTTTCAGGCTTCCTCCAAACACCCAAACAAGGACCAACACCATGCTTCAATGCTCCAACCAAGACACCTGCAACGACATCCAAAAATTTCCACCATCTTAGGCAACAACTCCAAACACAGGAACACACCAAGTTGAAAATGCACCAATCTTAGGAACACAAACATCAGATCCTTCAGGCGGAAAAGGCACCATAGTAGCAACCAAACGCAAACACCAAAAGAGAAACCATTCTTTAGAACAAGAAACGATCAACTAGAATTGCAACCAGACAATTGATTGCCCCCATCCAACTGATCAAACCCACGTGACTGAAACTAGCACACACAACTTGTTCTAATCTATACAATCACCCATACCTCGAAGGTATGAACATCAGTAAACTCACACCATCACATAACCACCCATCAGTAGCAAAAAACAAGCACCATGTGTCAACCAGTCAAAAGACCAAACACGTCCAGGTACTCCCACTACAAGGGTATTGTCCAGATGAATGCAAACAAAGCATCATCACAAGTGATCTAGGCATACTAAGTCCACCAATCACTTGCACAAAGAAATGAGGAGCCATGTAGTTCTGAGGAACAATCACACTGATATACACCACCTGCAACCACCTATTGTAAGAAACATTTCTCTCAACTATCTTCCAAAGCTCTTCCAAGAAAACCTCCATATCTGACTGAAGAAAGAAGCACAGGAACCTTCGTGTCATCACCCAAGTGACAACACATGACCACAACAAGTGACCACCACGGCTCCACACAGGCATCTCACATCTAAAGTCATATAAAAATGAACATATAGGAAGAAAAGACCAGATTAGAGAGAAACAACAAATCAAAACATGTAGCATCCTCCTACATACATTTCTAAATGCCAACTGTGTCAAGAATGATCTCCTTCACATCCCAAAGAGAAAATCCATAACAACACCCAACTGTTCCATGGATGTAAGCACCTTAAATAAGATCAGAGTAACCCATATAACCATCTCCTATCAGTCCTCAAAAGGACAAGGAGATACTCAATTCTATCCAACTTTCATTATGAATCCTTTAGAACAAGATTCATATCATGAAAGAAAAGCATATAACACATGTGAAAGATACAATGGAAAAATACCTTTCAAAAGAAGACCACTGTCGAGTAGACCAAAAGAAGAAGAAAAAATGCTCCTCCAAGATATACAAGCCACCATGACTTACCCAAGAGCAGTCTCCTTACTGGTATCTGTTGAACTTGCATTCAACCAAGGTGAAGGCTACCCAGAATTTCAACTGTAAAAAACAACATTCTCAAAAGAATTACAAGCCTCACCTTATTCTCTATGCATTCATGAGTACCAACAACCTGTCATCTCATGCTAACTCCAAATGGCATCACTACACTAAACATGAAGTCCTCCAACAAATGACCAAAGTACTCAAAACATAGAGAAGCACCAGACCACTGTCAAAACTCCAAAACCTAGGGCAAGAACTTATCATGACATCATGATCTACACATATCCCTTGGGAGATACCATGCTTCAAGTTAAAAAGCCATGGTCTCAAGAGAAATGCAACATGAAAAAACTCTAATGCACAAGCAAGAGTATACCATGACATAAAGCAAAAAAAATTCTAGACCAACATCACCTATCAAGCACTACCAGTACCTCAACCAAGGACTACCAACGTGCTCCATGGCTCCAAGATGTTGCACATCTTCAAATAGTGACCATACAGATACGAAAGAAATCTACTGCAGCAACAAGATCTAAGAGCTCTCCAGAAGCATCTGCAAACACCAAAGAAGATCATTCATCACCAAGTGATGAATCCACAATCACTGCTAGAGCTCCCACTAAACTGTGACACCGAGCTCTCCAAGCATCATGACCGACGACACCATCACTGTCAAAAAACTTACACTAGCTAGTGTAACAAGCTCTTCCATGACATCGTGATGCACATGCTACAGGTACCCATCACTGACTATTCGGGTACTCAAATTTTGTCCATCCTCTCATCTCAAAACAACCACACCAATGCACAAGTGACCACAGACAAGGTCAGCTAACAGATATACATCACCACAGAAGCAATCTCATGGATAATGGCAGTCCACTTCTGAGTTGACTCATGACAAACATGTAGGTAAAGACAACCCACAAAAATTCACAACTCGTAGATCCACTTCAATGAAAACCCTGCAAATCTATTATCACACTGAAAACTGCAAAACTGAGATAATCAAAGGGAATAACCCACATAGACAACTTGACTCAAACACCAGATCAACAACAGATCTGATTTTCCAATCATGTCCACAACTCAAGCACCATAGTCTAAGAGACTAGCAAGCAACACCACAAGAATGTTGAGTGAGTAAACCACATACCAACACTCCCACACAGAGAAGACAATACACCTACTCAAACCATGTCGAACTGCAACTATCTCATCCAGTCACACCCCAGAAGCCAGGGTTTAGAAGATAGTTGAACAACAGCTCCACACACCACAAGTTTTCCTTAACTATGAAAAACCTGCAAAACCACAGTGTTTATAAAACACCCATGCACGTCCATATTCACTGCTCATCTGGACAACCCAAGATTCTGCACATAACCAGTATGGTTAACCAGAACAATGAAAAGAAATATGAAAATGCATCATAGAATTTTTAGGAAAATCTACAAAAAACCTCCAAAGCCAAAGACATGAATTTGAACCATGCGAGTGCAAGAAATAGGTAAGCAGGAACAACAGGTCCATTTTAGACCAGTTCCTAAACCTCAGTCATGCACAAGCATACGAGAGATCTAGGCTATACAGAAGTTTCAAGCCACTAGGATCAACTTCATAGCCTCCATGCAATCAGAGCAACAGAGAAACCGCCTTCAGTGCTAAGACAAAACACCCATCACAAGCACAATACTCAATGGTTGAATAACAACACAAGCAACTCCATACCGCCAAGGAGCCTGTCACATAGACACCCAGTATGAACACCATGTTTTTCTGCAATACAACCACAAGCACACCTCAGACCCTTTGCATCAGGAACAATTGCTGCGAGCCAGGAGCCTCAGACCATATTGCAACAATATGGGAAACTCCAGTCATCTCCAACATCTTTTAAACCTGCGTATTGAAACAAAGAAGCAAGAACTTCCACTCATCGAAGGATCAAAATACCAACTGATTTCTCCAAATTTCCTCAAGCTTTCCAGGCTAAGAAATCGCCACAGGAGAAATACCCAAAACTTTAGTAACCAAGAGAAGGCTTTGACACCACTTGTTGGTATCATCAAGCCTCGACCTCCTTTAACCAGCTCTGATACCACTTGTTGGGGATATGAAATGGGTATGTCATCATAGAATAGGAATCTAAGACAACAGTGCCTTAGTGATTTTCATTTTTGTCACTTCAAAGACACAAACAACTATGCCATAAAGCAGAAACAGGCACAGTTAATCCCCCATTGATCCTCTGAGAAAAGTAAATGCTTAACTTAAGAGCAGATTCAACACAAGCATAGATTCAGATTGCAGAATCAAACAACATGGAAGACAAAACTATGGACACACAGATTTACATGGGGAAAACCTTTTTAGGTAAAAAACCCCACCCTCCAAAACATTCAGCTCACTTGTATTATTCAATAACAAAGAACAGTTACAATAAAAACACAAAGCTATGCTCTTCTAGAGATTACATCTTGTCCATCTAGAGAAAAGGTAGGCAACACAACTACAAAATCCTCACACTGTTCCAACACCCTCAGAGCACACAGTGTAGATTCCCTTCAGCTCCACAGAAAACACTCTCAGCCAACCTTGTAGCCATCCCAGCCTCAAGGCATCACAGGTTCACATCGATCAGAACCAAGAAACTAAGTGTTCACAGTAAATACTGCTCGAACACTCTCTACCTCTCTCTCTAATCGCTCATCCTATTTATCTGACTGCACACAAGATTACTTATAATCTTACACCGTGTTCTTACCTGTTTAGCCTGTCTCAACCATCAACGATCATCAGGATAATAAATTATCCTACCTGCAAGCATTCATACTTCCCTGATAATGTGCATCACTTTCTACAGATGCATTGAGTCACGGAACATTAAAACCGGTTTCAGACAAGTTCGTCAACCTCCATTCAATAATGCAGCCCAATCGTAATCAGGAAATAAAGCTTCGGCCAACCAGAACTTTCCACGTGTTTCCTTTTGATTGACATGTCGTTGTTGACTGCCGGTCCAACTCGGTCAAGCTCTGTCAACCGAGCTTCGAGCCCTCTCTGATTTCCATTGCGCTATCTCTAGTCCATTTGACCAGGCCGCGGTAATGCGGTGAGCTTGCCTGAGCTCACCCTGCCTTCTACCGTGCTACCACCGCCTAGTCAGACTCGCCTCGCGGTATGGCAGTAAGACCATGTCGACTTGACCTCGGCCTGCAACCATGCTACTGTCGAGCTCAGGATGACTACCTGTGGTAAGGCAATAACCGCCAACCCCGACCGACACCGTTAATCGCCGTCCCTTCCAAGTATTCCTACGGTGTGGTGGTAACTGCCTAGCACGACTGTTGTCGTCAACCGCACTACTGCGGAGGCTACCAAGCCACCCCGCAGTAGGGTGGTGACTGCTTGGAAGATCGCCAATGGTCACATCACAAGCATCGTGGTGAGCATCCTCACCGCTTGCGGTGGGGCGGTAACGGTCACCACTGACGACAAGCCGTCGCGGTGAGATATCTAACCGCCCACTGTAAGGCGATAGACCGCTACCCGCCAGCTCGCCACACCTATGCCACTCACCATGCTACCTCCACCGCCAGACAAACACCCCATGGTAAGGAGGTAAACCTTTTGCTTTGCTTCTATGCTGCCAACCACGCTACCATGCCACCACCAAGTGACCCTCGCGGTATGGCTGTAACTGCCACACCCACTACCGTCGCTCATCGCACCACCGCCAGTCAAGGAGAAGATCGTGCGGTAGAGCGGTAACACCGCCCAACCGCCAGACCAAGCAAGGTGGCCCGCGGTATAGCGGTAAATCACACAACCGCGCCACCAAGGTAAGCTTGCAGCGGTATGGTGGTAAAGGCCAGTTACATGGAGAAAATGCCAAGTCCAAGGAAAATCAAGTTAGAAAGTTGAGGCATATTTTCCCAACAAGGATTAGGGTTGAGGGTCCAATGTATAAGGTAGAGGGTATACGGTTTCAAGGATTAGGGTTTAAGGGTTGAGGGATTATGGTAGAGAGTTTACTAAGTGGGTTTAAGGGTTTAAGGGTTGAGGGATTGGGGTTGAGGTTAAAGGGTAGAGGATTGAGGGTAGACGTTAGAAGGGTTTAGGGTTTAGGATTGAGAGTTTAAGGGTTTATAGGGTAGAGGGTAGATTGTTTAAGTGTTGAGGGTTTAAGGTTGAGGGTAGAGGATTGAGAGTATAGAGTTGGGGGATTGGGGTTGAGGGTCCAATGTATAGGGTAGAGGGTATAGGGGTTGAGGGATTATGGTTTAAGGGTTGAGGGATTAAGGGTCAACAGGTTGAGGGATTAGGGAAAATATTTTACTAAGTGGGTTTAAGGGTTAAAGGGTTGAGTAATTTAGGGTTGAGGTTAGAGGGTAGATGATTGAGGGTAGAGGGTAGAGGGTAGAGGGTTTAAGGGTTGAGGGTTGAGGGTTTAAGGTTGAGGGTAGAGGATTGAGGGTATAGGGTTGGGGGATTAGGGTTGAGGGTCCAATGTATAGGATAGAGAGTATAAGGGTTGAGGGATTAGGGTTGAGGGTTGAGGCATTAAAGGTAAAGAGGGTTGAGGGATTAGGGTAGAGAGTTTACTAAGTGGGTTTCAGCGTCAAGGGATTAGAGTTGAGGGTAGAGGGTAGAGGGTAGATGGTTTAAGGGTTGAGGGTTGAGGGTTTAACTTTTAGGGTAGAGGGTTGAGGGTATAGAGTTGGGGGATTAGGGTTGAGGGTCCAATGTATAGGGTAGAGGGTATAGTGGTTGAGGGATTAGGGTATAGATTTTACAAAGTGGGTTTAAGGGTTTAAGGGTAGAGGATTGAGGGTAGAGAGTAGAGGGTAGAGGGTTTAAGGGTTGAGGGTTGATGGTTTAAGGTTGAGGGTAGATGATTGAGGGTATAGGGTTGGGGGATTAGGGTTGAAGGTCCGATGTATAGGGTAGAGGGTAGAGGGGTTGAGGAATTAGAGTTTAAGGGTTGATGGATTAAGGTTCAATAGGGTTGGGAGATTAGGGTAGAGAGTTTACTAAGTGGGTTTAAGGGTTGAGGGATTAGGTTTGAGGGTAGAGGGTAGAAGGTAGAAGGTTTAAGGGTTTAGGGTTTAAGAGTAGAGGGTTTAGGGTTTAGGGTTGAGTATTTAAGGGTTTTTAGGGTAGAGGGTAGAGGGTTGAGGTTTTCAAAGTTGAGTGTTTAAGGTTGACGGTAGAGGATTGAGAGTATAGAGTTGGGGGATTAGGGTTGAGGGTCCAATGTATAGGGTAGAGGGTATAGGGGTTGAGGGATTAGGGTTTAAGTGTTGAGGGATTAAGGTTCAAGAGGGTTGAGGGATTAGGGTAGATATTTTACTAAGTGGGTTTAAGGATTGAGGAATAAATTTTTAAGGGTAGAGAGTAGAGGGTAGAGCGTTTAAGGGTTGAGGGTTAAGGGTTTAAGGTTGAGGGTAGAGGATTGATGGTATAGGGTTGGGGAATTCGGGTTGAGGGTCAAATGTATAGGGTAGAGGGTATAGGGGTTGAGGGATTAGGGTTTAAGGGTTGAGGGTTGAGGTTTGAGGGATTAGGGTAGAGAGTTTACTAAGTGGGTTTAAGGGTTTAAGGGTTGAGGCATTAGAGTTGAGGGTAGAGGGTAGATGTTTTAAAGGTTGAGGGTTTTTGGTTTAAGTTTGAGGGTAGAGGGTAGAGGGTATAGAGTTTGGGGATTAAGGTTGAGGGCCAATGTATAGGGTAGATGGTAGAGGGGTTGAGGGATTAGGGTTTAAGGGTTTAAGGTTTGAGGGATTAAGGGTCAGGAGGGCTGAGGGATTACGGTAGATATTTTACTATGTGGGTTTAAGGGTTTAAAGGTTGAGGAATTAGGGTTGTGGGTAGAGGGTAGAGGGTAGAGGGTTTAAGGTTTGAGTGTTGAGCGTTTAAGGTTGAGGGTAGAGGATTGAGGGTATAGGATTGGGGGATTAGGGTTGAGAGTCCAATGTATAGGGTAGAGGGTATAGGGGTTGAGGGATTAGGGTTTAAGGGTTGAGGGATTAAGGGTCAAGAGGGTTAAGGGATTAGGGTAGAGAGTTTACTAAGTGGTTTTAAGGGTTGAGGGATTAGGGTTGAGGGTAGAGGGTAGAGGATTGAGGGTAGATGGTAGAGGGTTTAAGGTTTTAGGGTTGAGGGTTGAGGGTTTAGGGTTTAGAGTTGAGTGTTTAAGGGTTTATAGGGTAGAGGGTATATGGTTTAATGCTTGAGGGTTTAAGGTTGAGGGTAGAGGATTTAGACTATATACTTGGGGGATTAGGGTTGAGGGTCCAATGTATAGGGTAGAGGGTATAGGGGTTGAGGGATTAGGGTTTAAGGGTTGAGGGATTAAGGGTTAAAAGGGTTGAGGGATTAGGGTAGATATTTTACTAAGTGTGTTTAAGGATTTAAGGGTTGAGGAATTAGGGTTGAGGGTAGAGGGTAGAGGATTGAGGGTAGAGGGTAGTGGGTAGATTTTTTAAGGGTTGAGGGTTGAGGGTAGAGAGTAGAGGGTAGAGGGTTTAAGGGTTAAGGGTTGAGGGTTGAGGGTTTAAGGTTGAGGGTGGAGGAATGAGGGTATAGGGTTGGGGGATTAGGGTTGAGGGTCAAGTGTATAGGGTAGAGAGTATAGGGGTTGAGGGATTAGGGTAAAGAGTTTACTATGTGGGTTTAAGCATTTAAGGGTTGAGGCATTAGAGTTGAGGGTAGAGGGTATTGGATTGAGGGTTTTGGGTTTAAGTTTGAGGGTTGAGGGTTGAGGGTATAGAGTTGGGGGATTAAGGTTGAGGGTGCAATGTATAGGGTAGAGGGTATAGGTATTGAGGGATTAGGATTTAAGGGTTGATGGATTAAGGGCCAAGAGGGTTGAGGGATTATGGTAGAGATTTTACTAAGTGGGTTTAAGGGTTTAGGGGTTGAGGAATTAGGGTTGAGGGTAGAGGGTAGAGGATTGAGGGTAGAGGGTAGAGGGTAGAGGGTTTAAGGGTTGAGGGTTGAGGGTTTAAGGTTGAGGGTAGAGGGTTGGG